>QVRM01004885.1:155000-374783 GCA_003439945.1 Dermanyssus gallinae | reverse complement strand
AATTACTTCTTCTTCTTCTATAAGTACGACTTTTACTGCTACAACGACCTACCTACGCGAGCAATTCCAGGTCTTCATATGCAGTTTGTTTTCGAGCCAAGTGCTGGGTGCTACGCGAAGATGCGGCAAATAGCCCCGCATACATATACCAAGTATGTGCACGAGGTGTTGTTGTTATAGGCTGTGTGTCCGCCTGTCGATTGGTCTGCATCATCACGTCACGCCGGCCCGCCTACATTCGTCTAGTCGTACGCAGTAGAAAACGGCCGCTTCCTTGTTGCTCTCTTTTGGCATTGTACTCGTGTGCATTGCACTTACACTTCGATGGGTACCTGCCTTCGCCTACCGATAAGCGTATTCGTTTCTTTGCCTTGCACACAAAAACGACAACAAAACAACAACGGCAACAACGCTAATAAAACAACTACAATACGATTACTACTACTACTACTACCACTACTATTACTGCCACCAGCACCACCAATAGCTACACGCCCATTCAATGGGCCCAATACCCACAACAGAACGACGACAAGCGGTGCGATTGCGGGCTTTTCCCTCTCTATGATTCTTACAACTCACTCTTCTCGCTTGCTCTCTGTTCTCTTCTCGCATTTCTCCCTCCCTGTCTCTCTTCTCGCTCCCCGTCCGTCTCTATCTATCCGTCCTGGTAACATTCTCAAAGGGCGGACGCTGCTGCGGCGGTGGCAGCGTGGGCACCCCCTCCCCAGCCCGCCCGCTCGACTTGACCAAAGAGTCTTGGGACTCCGGGCCGGAGGCGCTCCGCCCGCTTCCTCGCCAGCCCGCCCGTCCGCCCTACAGCCAAGCAAGCAAGCCCACGGCGACTGTCGGCCGGGGACCGCTGACATGATGTCAGACTGGAGGCTAACAGAAGGGGTGAGGGTGGTGGCGCGGGGGTCGGGGTTCATAGGGGGAAGGTTTTGTGGGTGTTTGAGGAAGGACAAGGACTGGGACGGGGCAAGGAGGTATTACTGCACAATGTGCTCCTGCGACGAGGAAACGTTTCCTACAACCGTATGTCTGCATGTCTGTTCGTCCGCCCCCGCCCCCTCCGTCTGCCTGTCTGAACCGACCGAACCGAACCAACCGTTCGAACGACTCCCCGACCCACCACCACCACCACCACGCGTCCTCTTGGGTTCCCGCCCGCGTGTGTCCTTCCCTTCCTTCCTGCGCTTGTTCGCTTCGCCTCGCAACCCGTTTGCTATGCGAGTGTTTAATGTATTGATAGCGACCAAGCAGTAGTGGCAAGCACCGCCGGCGACGATCCCCGCAGCCGACTAAGCTTAGCAGTACAAGTAGTTGCACAAATCGTCGTCGTCGTCGTTGTCGTAGTAGTAGTAGTAGCAGCAGAAATCGTAGTAGTACTATCCAGCAGCACTAATAGTGGTGGTGCTGTAGTAGCTAGCGTAGTAGCGGAGCTCGTAGCAGCAGCAGCGGAAACAGCGCTGAAATAATCATCGTGAAGTGCGGCGGGCACTGGTGGTAACGGCAGCGTATCGAGCGTACACGCTCATCGACACCCATCCACCCGCCCACCCACCAAAGCATACAGCTAGCTAGCTTGCTAGCCACTCATCACCAACAGGGCGAGTGTATTAACGCTGTGGCGGCGGCAGCGGCCAATGAAGAAATGGAGAGAGGAAAGAGCTGCAGTTGCCCCCCCTTATTTCCTCTTCATTTCGCTCACTTCACACTCCGAGTGCGCGTCGTCTACCTCTCCCACGCACGCCTCCTTATTCACATATCCCCCTCTCTCTCTTTGGCATTTAATTTTCTTTTTCTCCCCCCCCCCCCCCCCACCCCGCCGTCTCTCTCCATTGCTGTGTCTTTCCTGATAACTTTGTCGTCATCATCGTCGTCGTCGTTGTCATCCTCCTGTGGCTCGAAGCACATACACGCCGCCCTTCTTTATGCGTATGATATACATGCGGGTATATAATACCCATACGTTGATCTACTGTGCTCTAGCCATACGTTGATCTATGTGCTCGTAGAAACGCGCAGATGCAAGTCACACCTATAGTCAGTGCACACAAGCGGACGCGTCCATAGACAGAAATACGCGCACATGCATGCACACCCATATTCCAGTCCACCACCTCTGCCGAAACCTCTTCGCCCTTCCCATAGTGCTTCCTTCACTTCAGCCTCATGTTCTCATTCGACTTTCTACACTGTGGCGGACGCCTTTAGTACCTTGGCACCACGGCAACGTGTACGTAGTGTCATTTAAACGTCAGGTATCACACATCAGCCTCGGAGCCGAAGCCACTGAAGCAACCGCTGCTGCTGCCACCACTACTTCTGCAGGCGTACTGAAGCTATCTGCTATTAAAAAGTAAAACAAGGTTAGAAAAGGAAAACGATGAGGATGCTTCCTCAAGGGAAGGCTATGTTTTGTACGCTGGCTCTGCGGCGTATACGAACGACGTGCTTGAAACGACTCGTGGCCAGGTTCCTAGACGGTGGTGATGCCCCCGCTGCTGTTGTCACTGCGTAAAACGTACAGTGGGGGAGGCTCAACAAGAGGCAGCTTTACTAGCAGGATCGGTACGTAGCAGCACCAGTCAGCACAGCATTAGTAGAAATATAGTAGTAGTAGTAGTAGTAGTAGTAGTAGTAGAACGAGTCGGCAACGAACCGCGGAGATGAACAACCGTATGTGGAGAGGAAGGGGGCTGGAGGCCCTGCCGCTGGCTGAGCCAGTCGACCGACCCATCGACCGCGTATGGGACCGGACCAGCCGCCGGCAGCGGATCCAGCGATGCCTTACGATGGGGGAAAAAAGGACAATGACTAGGGGAACGTCGAATGGAGTCGGAAGGGTGTTGGGGTGGGCTAGAGCGCTCTACGGTGGAGTAATTGCACCACCGGGTTCGGGGTGCTTGCTTGTTTAACAACGACAAGAATACGAAGCAACAACAACAGCCGCCGCACAACAAAACAATGAGATGAACACTTCGGGAAGAACCGAGTCGGGCCAAGAAGAGAAAGGCGACGACGAGCGGACTGGTAGAGAGACTGGCGGCAGGGCAAGGGGAGAACGAAGACGAGGCCTGAAGGAAGACCATGCGGGTGAAGAGCATTTGAGAGAACAAGGAACGAGAAATTGGGAAAGAGGGAAAGATAGAGGGACACGATCAAAGCAGACGAATATTGGCGAGGGAGCACAGGCGAAGGAGCCGCCGAGATGGAACGGGGGGAGGGGGACTTGGACGCCTCAACGAATACGTAGGGGGAGCCCGCTGTGTCTCGCGCGCGAGACACAGCGGCAGAGGGAGGAAGGGAAAGAGAGAAATTAGTTTAGGAGCGAAAGATAGACATGGGCAGAGAAGACAGGGAGTTGCAGAAGGAGTCGCGAGACCGTCTGGGAAAGGGATGATAGCGGTGGTAATTGTTTTATAAGTGTGTGTTTAAGTCTTTCATGGGCCATCTATGTATGCGCTGCTGGTTGTTGGCTCTGCTGGGTCGGGGTGCATGAAGACACTGGGGAACTAACTCTCCTGTGTACAGGGGGGGGGCGTTGTATATATGTATGTGGCCGTTCGACCATGTTGACCAAGCAGTAAGACGACGGTCTATTGCGAGGATGATACGATCATGCCTATGGGGATCAGGATAACACGATTTAAGAAGGAGGACAACAACACAGGCATGGCACACGGCACAGTGTATGTATCGGCACCGGAAGCGAACAAACCATCATCGTCTGCTGGGGCTCTCCTGACTGCTTCTCCTTGATCCGGGCCGCTGTCTTCGTTGGCGTTGTCGTTACTCATGTTGTTGTTGCTGCTGCTGTTGTCTGCAGCCGCTAGTAAAGCGCACAATACAAGGTTTTATCACGCGCCTTTGCTAACGACAGTCTAGTGCCGTGCAACGAAATCGCGGGATGTACGTATTCAACCAACATATATAGTCTAGTGTAGTGTAGTCGAGATCGTAAACGTCTGTGTATTTATCTGTTTGAGGCTGCATGCCGACATGCAAACATACATACATGTATACATACATACAGGTATACATACATACAGGTACGCATGCTTATGCGTGAATGTATGCATGTGTATATATACGATCGTAGATATATCGGGCATGAGAAACAAATTCACGGAGTGACACGAGCTGATTCTTGCTCGCGTGCCCCACACAGTCCTGCATGAAGGAAACGTGACCAGCTTGTCATATTTTCGAGACATCAAAAGCCGCGCTAACTCAAGGGTAATCGCGACGTTTAAAGGCAGAGGGCTGCTATCATGGCAGGCGGCATCGCGGCGCTATTTGCTCACTAGGCCTCATAAAGCGCAGTCACAGTAGCAGAGGCAACTCGAAGAACAGCCTATAGACTTCGAACCAAACGACACCGTTTATTTGGACGTCGCAGATAATGGTAAACGCTAATCCGCCGCCGACGCTGCCGTAAGCCATCACAACTAAAACGTAACGCTTTACGTACGAAAAAGGCTGCATGTGAAGCTATTAAGCATCGGAAGAACACCAGGAAGGCAATGGGACGATGAACGGAAGGGGGTGCTGGGGTTCGTACTCGATCAATACGATCCACCGTGATAGTGGCCAGAGCCAGCCACAAAGATAAAGCCAAGACGACAGCAGAACTTGATCGGATCCAGTCAACGTATTCCGTTGACACCTACTCTCTTCTCCTGACCGTCCTTATTCCCATGATCATTATCATCATATCACGCTGTACTTGTACGCACGAATCACTTCAATAAGGTCTCGTCTGTCTATTGAGTGAGAGCTGCTGCTGCTGCTGCTATCTTTGTCTTCACCGTTGTAGTCTTCGGCGACATCTGCCGCTTCTCGACGGTCGAGATACGTCGGCTCATCTTAGGAGATCCCCAGATGAATCTCATACTCCACGACCGCCTAGATTAACGTGGTTGTGGTATTCGCACTATAACAGAGACAAACACCCGCGAGGGGCGCAAGTGTGTTCTCATGGGTAGTGAGGTGTGTGTGTGTGTATGTCTGTGTGTGGGGGTTCCCCTCGCTAAGCATACGATCACTTGTTGAAGACCGCGAGTTTCATTTCTAGCTTGATAGACTCATCGCTAATCATGAGAGATCACCTACTAACCACTAGGTATACGTTTGTGTATATATATATATATATATATATATATATACATATATATATATATATATATACATATCATTAAACGACGATGACAGTAAAAACACAGACATGTAGATGATCGATCCAGCAAGTTGCTACGGTTTTATTTTTGCTTTGATTGCGTACAACACACACACACACTATACGCGAATCTAGACGTCAAATTGCTCGAAGGCTGCGTTAGGAGCAAGGTGCGACATGCATGTATTCATCGGTGATAAGACAATAAGGCGACGATAAGATGACTTTAGTGGGGGGAGAAACGATAAGGTAACTTTTGGTTTAATCTGGCGATGAGCGAGTGGCTGTATCCGAGTAATTAGGTTTTGATGAAGTGATTATACAATAACCGTTCTCTAGCCGTTACTATTTGTCTAGCATCGTTATCTTATTTTTGAGTGGTCCTCATTTAAACGCCTTGTTGTTGCCTACTGGAATGAGGTGCTCCATCAATATGGCTCTACGACCAGTTGGCGCCAGTACGTCATACAACAAGTAAGCCACAATTGTGTCTCCTTACGAAGGCTGTATTAAATGCCTCTATATGCAATTGTCTATTATTATTAATATGAACATTTGGTTGCAAGATGTTTACCGAGCCCCGCGAACACGGCCCCCGCATGTGCGACACGAGCATACCCCGATAAGTTGCCCGACTTTACACTAACGTCGATTCGGCCACGCTGTACAAAATGCAGCATGTGCTGACAATCATTTTCGTTGTCCTCCTAAAAATGGCCTCCATCTGCTCGCGTGCATGCTACAATGCCATGGTTACTGTGGCAAAACACGAACGACTGTGACGGATCACATAAGAAGTACCTACTTGCGGCAGTCTTCTTTACACGTAATAATACATATATATATATATATATAATATATATATATATATATATATATATATATATATATATATATATATATATATATATATATATATAATATATATATATATATATATATATATATAATATATATATATGAGGGGAAGCGGAACAGGGCAAGGGCGTATGATGTTACGTAGCTGACCGTATCGGGGCGTAGGCAATGCACATTTGCTAAGCGAAAATTAATTTCGGCACTCGGTGTCGTATCGAGTGCCGACGCTAGCCAACGAACTATTGTTAAAACACGTATGCTGCTTCTGCCACCACAGCCCCCGCAGCCAGAGGTGGGGCGGCTGTATCTCATGACATGCAGTGAGTAGTAGCAGTAGTAGTAGTAGTAGCAACAACAACCCCTGCACATCGTAATTAAGGATGTACTAGAAAATGGATGTACTAGTCGTGCGATGGTGGTGCAGCCACAAGAGCGGCCACCGCCCTAGTGGCTATGGCCGCCCGCCCGTCCGTCCGTCTGCTAGTGTATTATGTGGTTGTCATGCGGCTGAGGTCATGAAATGACGCCGGCAGCCGCGGCAGCGGCGTTGCGATGAAATCCAATCATCGTGGATCAGTCCAGTGACGCCTCCTGCGTGTATCGTCCGAATATATTGAATAATAACGTAGAAATTTACGAACAAGCCAGCCAGCCAGCCAGCTCAGCTCGTATGATCATAGCAATAGGATCGTGGTCCGTGGTCGTTTGCTTGACGGATAATTACAAGCCCCTCCCCCAAACCCCCAGTGGCCACAGTGGATTAGTAATTAGCTAATCGCTGACGCGCGATGCTCCAAGCGCCACGACCGAGCGTGAGCGTCGTCGTCGTCGTCGTCATCGTCTGCATTGGGCGGTCAACGTGGTGCCGCCATTGTCGACGTCTGTAACGATTCGCAACAAATTCGCTTCCAGTTCGGGCGTGAGCTTGATGAGCTCATTACGATTATTAATATTTCCAGCATAAACAAATGTCGCTGATGATGACAATGATGATTTCATTATTATTATTATTATTATTATTATTATTTATTCAATTTCAAATCATTCACGGTCGGACCATGACAATTGGGTCCCTGCGAACGTGTGCACCATTACGGGGGGTCCAGTGTAGGGACCAGCCATTTCTGGAGGGTTCCTCGAACCGAGGCCGCATTGCCCCGTTGCACATCCAGCGACAGACGCTGTCTGAGAAAATCACTTGCTCGCTTATCTCCGCTGGCTAGAATTTGCCGCTTCCCGACCTTCTGTAGCAAACTGCGAGTAGATGGACCCGGCCCGCCAAGGATCTCGAAGGCAAGTGGGTGAAACTCGTACGTTATTATTATTATTTCGGTTACCCGTACCAACGTGACGGCCATATTGCAATCTTGCAGAGCGCTCGTACAATATGCGAGCTTTAGCAGCAGAATTTCAATTCCTGACAGGTCGTAACGTCAGCCAACCATCTATCTATATCTTCGTTGTTGAGCCAATTGCCACACGTTGGTCCCCGGTTTCATGTGGTTTGTTGTTGTTGTTGTTTTCAGCCTTCTCATCATATCTATACTACACACATGTATACTTACATTCAAACATTTTTCATGTTTTCTCTGGCGATTGGTCATCGTCGATCATCGAACTACTTACTACGCAACCAGCAATCAGTCACCCTGCGGAACTGCTGCAATTGAATACCGTCGAAGATATGAATCAATCGAATGTGAAAGCAACTACTGAAACACAGCTCGTGTTTTCATACGTTTAGTGTCGAGCTGTGGCGGGTGTGTCCGTTATTCACAGACGCATAGATCTATGCTATTTGTCGAGTTGCTGCCGTGGTTGAAAATTGCAGTTTAGTGTTGCCGAACTGGCGCGTTTCTCGTTATGCGAGCTTCTCGTGTTCACTCTTTGCGCTGCTAATTAGCGAGCGCAGGACACCACCGTGTCAGACCTCAACGGCCCACCGCCAACGGTCCAGTGTTCGTGGGTCGGCGGTATATATTCATCATACCGCTACTCGAATTATTGAAAATTATTATTTATGAATTTATCGTGGTGCTTGTTGTTTGTGGCCTTATCCCGTTATTCCTCCCACTGTTCGGTCAACACTAGCGGACACATTGTGGTATGGTTGTCAATGGATATAGGATTCAAATTACGGGTGGTCGATTCAACGCAATATTTTGCAGTTTTTACGATCGCAGGTATTGCTTATCGGATACAAACAAGCCAGGCTGCAGCTACAACAGTAGCAGGAGGGGGGACTATGAGTAGCGGTTGTTTGGTGTCGGCCGGTGGCGTTCGAGAGTCGATGGCAGGGGGAGAGGGGTGGGGTGGGGGGGCAACATTAAACAAATTTTACGCCTTGATTGACACATATATGTCATATCAAGTAGCCCATCTTGAAGTACGCGATCGTCCACGGTACCTATCCAACATACCGGACGGAATTCCGAACCGCACAGTACGTTGCGCTACAGTGTGTTATAGCGAACAGCCGGCCGGTAAAAACACAAAATAATAATAATAATAATAATAATAATAATAATAATAATAATAATAATAATAATAATAATAATAATAAATAAAGAAAGATGGAGAGAGTATGTGAGTGAAGAAGGTGCTTCTCAGTTCCTGCAGCAATGATTCAGGAACCTCGACACGGTCATCGCTGGCCCGTTAGCACGGAGCCAAACTCGCTGTCTAACTGACTCACTTGTGCTGATTCACTACGGCAACAGATGCATTGTTCGAGGCAATATTGTTGTTGCGGTAGACAATGGTTGTTGTGGTTGCAGTTGTTGTTGTTGTGGTTGCAGTTGTTGTTGTTGTTGTTGTTGTTGTTGTTGTTGCGGTAGGCAATTGCTGTTATGGTTGCAGTTGTTATTAATGATTATGATGATGATCGTAATTGATACCCACAGCTCAATAATGAGCGGCTGACGAAACTGTCATTGTACGTTCGCTCTCTTGTCTGACTGAGTTTTGTACGCGAACAGCTTGTTCTGTCCGCCTGTCATCGCCCGGTGACGTGCTGGTTGAATCAAGTTATTAGATATATATATATATATATATATGTGACAACGTTAAACAAATCTTGCATATATATGTGTCAACGTTAAACAAATCTTGCATATATATGTGACAACGTTAAACAAATCTTGCACAGCGACTTCATGGCCAGCCATACTGTTGTCGCGACTGCTGCTACTGTGGTGCGGTGGCAATGACAATGGCGGCGGAGGCAATGGCGGGTCGATAGCCAGGAAGAGAACAGGAACTTGCGACGGTTAGACCCGGTCAGGTCCGGCCCAGCTATCGATAGGCGATGGCTCACGATGAGACGACCGCATCAGGCTGGCTTGACGGCTAGCAAGGATCACGATCAGACGACGACGATGATGACGACGACGACAACAAAATCGTCAGTTTGTCTACATTGCTGGTCTTCATTGCTTTTGTTATGCTTATTGTTGCTGCTGCTGCTGCTGCTGCTGCTGAAGTTGTGTTTGTAGTAGATTTGTTTGTCATTTTTGTTGTTGTTGTTGTTGTGGTATTGTTGAGTTGATGTAGCAGTAGTGATGTTGTTGTTACTATTGCCGCGCTTCTTATGCAACTGTTAGATGGTTCTAGTGCCAACGCCGCGCTGCTGGCGCTGGTTCTGTTGGTGTCGGCGGTCGCCAACGGTAGATCAGCGACCGCACGACGCGAGGAGCCCGTTTGGTCTCAAGTCGCCGGCGGCGGCGGCCTGCAGTGCCATCGGCCTAAAGTGCCATCGGCAACGTCCTTCAACGTAGCACAGCAGCCGCCAGACAGTGGGTGAGCCTTCAGGAGGGGAGAACAGGACGACGTCATCGGCCGCCAATGACGGCCGTCTTCGAACCCATCAGAGCAGTGGTTGTCGCCGTGTGCCGCCAGAGGGCGCGCGAAATACGGACAAGAGGAGAAAGAAAACGCCCTGCTTGTCCTTCTATCTCTGTTTTCTCTCTGTGTCATGCACGTTTGCTTTCCCTCAATCTTGAACTTTATTTCCCCCCCTCTCTATCTCTCTCTGTGACGTATTTTGCCTTTCTTCAATCGACAACGAAGGACACGATGAAAACGAAGAGATGGCAGAAGAAAGAGGCAAACGACGTCAACGACGACAATGATGATGTTGAAGAACACTACGCGGAACACAGGAAGACAAGGAAGAAGAAGAAAAAGAAAAATAATAAGACGAAGAACATGAAGGAACCGCTTGGGTGGAGACTGTGAGGGAATGCAACGGCCAGCCACAGCATGAGAAGCAGCAGCAGTAGCAAAAACGGTCACAGCGACTGCGGCCCTGAATTCTGCGTATCGCCTCGGGGCCCCTTCGAATATCGGCGGGCTACGTCCAATCGGGGACTTTGCTCATTCGTGTTGTTGTTATTGTTGTCGTTGTTGTCATTGTTGTTTTTATTATTACGGTTCCTGCTCTTGGTGTTGTTCCTGTCGTTGTTGCTGCTCTTGTAATCGCCGTTGTTGTTGTTATTGCAGTTGCTACTGCTGTTGCCGCAGTTTTTTCTTATTATTATTGTTGTCTGTTGTTGTTACTATATTCACGCTGTCAGTACATACATACACGTACATAACCAGGCTCTGTCGCACAGTCGCAGAATTTGCGTTCGCTTTACATTCGCTTTTCGAAGGTGTTCTTTGCTCATGTTGTGTGTTCCCTTCTCTGGGTTCCTCCTGGTTCCGGGCTGCTCGGGGGCTTTATGACTGCCTCATAGGCTACTTTTGTCGTCGTCGTCGTCGTCGTCGCTGTCGTCTCGGATGGCCCTAGTTGTTCGCCTTCAGCTTTTCGACCCAACGAAGGTGATTATGACAATGAGTGGCGCGCTCACGTGCTGACGCGATGTTGAGGAGTTGTTGACGCCGCTGTTGTTTTTATTGTTATTGGGCTGGACCTCTATCACCGTCGTCACTAGTTCGACGACGCCAGCGAGAAATTAGACACACACACAGCAGCAGCAGCTCTGAAAGACAGAGAGTGTCTGTGTCTGTGAGAGAGAGAGTGTCTGTGTCTGTGAGAGAGAGAGAGTGTCTGTGTCTGTGAGAGAGAGAGAGTGTCTGTGTCTGTGAGAGAGAGAGAGAGTCTCTATGTAAGTGAGATAGGGAGGGGGGGGAAGGAGACATAATCTTGGCAGACAAAGTCTTTGCTCAATCTTGGCGTAGACCTTGCTTGCAACCAACCGCATTACATATGCTGCGGGCGAGCATACTTACCGCTCCTGCTACCACCACTTCGACGACTATTAATTACTTCGAGCTATTAATATTACTGCAACTGTGAGCTGCAGCGACTACTTTGAGCTGAAAAGGCGCTTAGGTATGGCACGTAAAGCCCAGTAGACGACGACGACGACGGCAACAACAACATCACCAGCAGCAACAACAACAACACGAACAATATCAGCAGCAACAACAACAACAACACGAACAACATCAGCAGCAACAACAACAACAACGATTACGGCTGCTCAAACGAGACGCGTCTGGATGACAACTTTCTGACGGAACGCAACGAGACGGCTGGTGGTGCCACACCATAGCCGTACAGAAACAGAACAACAACACCAACAACAACAACAACAACAACAACAACAACAATAACAAATATAGCAGTAGCAACAACAACAACAACAACAACAACAACGACAACACAACAACAGCAGACGCAGACGCATCCGTTCGATCAGTATGTGGATGATGAAGACATTGATCGATTTACTTTCCGTTTGGCGTTGTTCTTCCTCCTTGCCGGTGGTGTGTCGGCGTCCTCATCGTCGTCGAGAGTGCCGCGACCGACGAGACAGTAAAGTTGATCACCATCGAAACGTGTATCATGTATCCATCTAATACAGCAGCTATAGCAGCAGCAACAATAACAACGACAACAGCAGCGATAGCGCGGTCAACAACGACAGCAACAACACCAACACCAACCGCAGCAGCTGCAGCAAAAACAAGCTGACCAAACCGTCCGGACCGAATATGGAAGGAGGAGGAGTAGATTTTTCCGCGACACATTTTCCGGAGGAAGTACGCTTGTCGCAGCGACAGCGATCGTTAAACACGGCAGCAGCTCATCGTCGGGTCGCTAACTATACCCGCGTGCTCCACCACCTACCCACGTTGAACGATAGAATACGCTCGACTATGCGTACTATTTGGTCGACACAGTACCACTGCAGTACAAATCAAAGATAACAAACACGTATTGTGCACAAATATATATATATATATATATATATATATATATATAAACAAAGAGGTAGTTGTTTACGGTGTATACTCTTTTCTCTCGAGAGTGAGCTTCTCCGCTCCGTATGTTATGTACGATATATTTTTTTTATATAGATTTTTCCGTAAGGTTAACTGCCCGTGTACGGTTTTTTCATGTCATGGCTAATTTGTAATGCGCTCCGGCATTTACCTCTATCTAAATTGGAAACCATGCAAACCAATTTTAAGAGTGGCCGGTCTAGGTCTCGAACCCAGTTCTCCCAAATGCTTTGCCACTAAGCCATCTTGCTCGGTGAACAACGATATATGTATATATATATACTTGTGATTGTGGCAATTGCGGCCGACTGTGGTCAAATGGGAATGGCATTACGCCGATTACGATTCGTTTAGTGTACATCACATCATGTAAGATCGATAGTTCCGCCAACATGCGACCACGTAGACACGCTGGCAGGGAAAGCCGCCAGGCTCACAAGTGTATAGAGCGTAGAGTTTATGTGTCTAGCATGGATGGGTTCCGTACGTACAGAAGCATAGCTGGATGATATGGTGTTGCTTCGGTCGACGAGCTATTATCACCTCTAGCGTAGAAAAGCACGACGAACACGAAACGAACTAAGTAACAGCGTTAACTGGGGTGCTGTTGATCTTGCTACTTGCTACGGTTATGATGATGCTGGTAATGATGATGATGATAGTGGTGGGTATGATGATGATGATGATGATGATAGAGGTGATGATGATGGTAATGGTGGAGATGATGATGATGATGATGTTGTCGCTTAGCAAGCGTCACGATTCGCGACAATTTCCAGAGCAATTCGCGCTCTTCAGCGTTCGCGTTATCCATCCATCTTGTTGGCGCGACAGCGTGTCGGATGTGTCAACTCATGGTGGTCTTCTCCCTCCGCTACCGTCATCATCATCATCATCATTGTTGTTGTGGGTGTATTAGTTGTTGCTGTTGTTGTTGTTGTTGTGCCAGTTGTTGTTGCAGCAGTGGTTGTTGTTGTTATTGTTGTTGTTGTTGTTGTTGTCTACCAGCAGACATTTGACGCGACATAACGCCACTATCGCCACCAGGACGATCACCCAGTCAAGGGTCAACACAAACACAACAAGCGAGATGCTCCAGTGCCACGTTAACAGCGGTCGAAGGACGCCAACGCATGCTATGTCAGGTTCTCCACCTTTTCCCTCTGTTAATTGTCTTTCTGTTGTTGTTGTTGTTGTTGTTCTTGGCGTTGTTGTTGTGATTCTTGTTTCTGTGCCTGTGATCTCTCCCTGTCTATTTTTTGGTTATTATTGCCCGTTGTTTTGGTGCCTCGAACGATAATTCCTCGGGATAATTCCTCTTTCCATCGTCTATATCGCTCGCAAAATGGTGTTGTTGGTGTTTGCGTAGTTAGGTCTATTGTTGTTGTTGTTATTATTATACTTCTGTCACTTCCACTAGTCTGTCTAACAGGCTATTCAGTCATTCTTGGGTGGTTGTGTCCTTTGGAAGACGCGTTTGGGCCGGCAAGAGAAGCAAGATGGCGGGAAAAAGAGGGCAGAGAGAAATTACTTTGTGTTTCATGTGTCAGATGCATTATAAGTCCTTCCCGTATTGGCAATACATACGCCACATAGACACACACACGAGAGAAGGAGAGATAGAGAAGAAGCTACATGGCCAACGAAGAACTCGGGCAGGCCAGGAGATACACCACTACATAGAGAGAGAGAAAGATACAAAACGAGCCAGAACGAGACAGATATGGTTATTCACACGTAGAGCGACAAGAATGCGGCTACCGTTAAGTGGATGTTAATATTGTCGATGAATCATTCTGGGCCCCGTTGCTTCTGGACGGTTGTTGTCGCCACCGCCGCCTGTTCCGCACGCCTTTCAGAGGATGCAAGACTGATCGGTGATGCCAGTGGTGGCGGTGGCTCGGGTTTTGTCGAGGTTCATCCGCGTGATGGGTGGCCGCCGTCTGCTGCTATTGTCGTCGTTGTTGTTGTTGTTGTTGTTGTTGTTGTTGTTTTTGTTTTTGTTGTCGTTGTTGTTACTGCTGATGATATGATTGTTGTCATTGTTTTTTTCTACTGGTCTTTTACGTGCAATTGCTACCCAAGCGGCTCTTCAGATCAAAGTAGTTATTTACAGAGTTGTTCATTATTGCTGCTGTTTTCTATACACAGTCTAGTTTCCCTTCTCTGCCCAACGACGTCTCATCTTCGATCTCTAGATTTCTCCTGGTTCTTCTTCTCTAACGAGCCGACAGTACCTCCCTCCCTCAACAGGTATACTACAATATAGGAGACTACCGACTAGTTGCTACAGACAACTGACCTGAAGAAAGTGGACGACCTTTCGATAAACTACCTTTATAAAGGTTCTATGTCACTTTCCATAATCCCAGTGCACCCATTCCCGACCACCACAACCACCACCCTACACTCGAGCGTTCGATCGTAATCGCTTTGCATATCAATAACTTGCGGTCTCGCCAGTGGGGCTGCCGAAGTTACTTATGGCAGATTGCTGCTGCTGCTGCCATAGAAGTCGCGGAACTTCTATGGCAAATCCTGGTCGAGGAATGATAACGATGCCGCTTGGAAAGAGACACCTAGCTCTAGCGTATTCCAGCGACATTCTTTCGCGTCATTCACTTTCCAACAATAACTGTCCTCTATCCCCTCCCCCCCCTCTCTCTGTATATATATATATATATATATATATATACATATTGTCTATCCTGTGTAATGTATATATATATATATATATATATACACACATATTGTCTATCCTGTGTAATGTATGTGTGTGGTCGATAGATCGGTCAGACGCCTGACCGGCCTGCTGTCGCCCATCTAGACGATTCCCACCGCCTCGGCATTCTATCGTGTGTATGTGTCAAACCATTTATCTGTGCGTGTGTACGCCGTCGACAGGACGCGTCGTCCAGGTCCAGGACAAACAACAGGCGGCGACACCGTAGCCGCAGGGCTTTTGCTTGCGCTCCGACCTCTATCGTATGTTGTTGCTGTTGTTGTTGTGACAACTGCACTCAGCGTAGCCAGTAGATCGGTGTCGACCCGCTATCCAGCCACCCTGCTTCCACATCCCACCGCTGTCCCGTCGGCTCTTCGTCGCCTTTCTCGCCCCCCCCCCCCCCCTCTCTCTCTCTTTCTAGCCTTCTCTCTCCTCTCGATTGTTTCGATTGCTTCCTGATATGATTTTTCCAGAAACGTTACTAGCGCGAGTTGTTCTCCCTTTGTCGTAGTAGTAGTAGTAGTAGTAGTAACTGTAATAGTAGTAGTTGTCTGTTGGCACGACCAGATGAAAGGAAGATATATGTGCTACTAATGGTCTCGCTTTCGACGCCCCACACTTTCCGCCAAGCTTCGTGGGCGCCGCCGCCGCCGCTGCCGCCACTGCCACAGCCGCCACTGTCGAGGAAGCACCCAACCGCCGTAGCAAACCAATGGTCCTTCTTTACGGACAACAACTGTTTGTTTCGTTGCGTTTGTGTGTGGTGTTGACGGGTATTTTTTTGGTGGCGTGGTTGTTGTTTTTGACGTTGTTGTTGTTGATGATGATGATGTTGTTGTTGTTGTTGTTGCTGATGCTGAGGATGATGCTGTTGTTGTTATTGTTGTTGACGTTGTCGTCGGGAATACGGGAACCAGACAAATAAACACGCTGCTCACGCCGCCTGCGTCCCCCTGCCTGTTCGAATGTGTTATCGTGGGCGTAGGCCAGCGGAAGAATCTCTTGTCGCCCGGTTGTTGCGGCAGTCACTACTCTGTCCACCAAGGGCCCAGTTAATGATGACAGTTAATGATGGCAATGTTGACCGATCTCTTGTGTCATCGGCGCGATGACATTGTTCATCCTGACATACAACCTAGGAAGCAGCAGCAGCGACAGCAGTTGTAGCAACAGTAGTCGTCTGGTGTTTTTGTTTTCTTTTTGCCAGGAGAGGCAGATCGACGCTTCGGACAATCAAAGCGACGGACGATCAAATGCAAACACGCCGGTCAGCCGATAGTCACAAGGACGGCCGTCTGATCTCTTAGCCTCCTCAACTTCGCGCGCTCATCAAAGAGCACACAGAGAGTGAGGCAAACAGAAGAAAATATCTGAAATTATAAAGATAATGACAATCCAACGGGCGGAGAGAGACTAAAAGCGCAGGATGCCAGCGGTGATCCGAAGTAGGAATTTAGTTTTAACTCACTAAACGAAATAAAACGATTACAAATGTCTGTTAAGTCTCTCATCTCTGCATGTCTGGTTCTCGGTGCCTCTATATTATGTCTCTGGATGAATTCCAAACCCGCAGGGGACGGAGGATAGTCTAGAAGTACAAACAACCTCCTTACAAAAATGTTTGTTTTACTTACTAGCCACTCACTAGTTACTTCTAGGCCTCTGTTAACCCTCACCAAGTTCTCCTCCACTGTTTTTTCGTTTCGGAGCGGTGTTCAATCCGCCGATACCATTCGCCGGAAACTAACTGACCTTTATTAAAGGCAAATTGTTGTATTCGATGCCAGTCTTTCGTGTGCTTGCTCGACTGCCATGACTACATTGTTGCGACCAATCCTAGTCTGGCGTAGGCGGGTAGGCGGATGAATATTTGGCTGGTTCAAAACAGCGCTCAGGGCTACGCTGAGCGCGCGCATGTTTCAACGATGACCTGCTGTCACGAACACCTTGCCAAGTTCGGCAAGAAGAGGTGGGGAGTAACTCATGTCTGCCTGCATGAATGCATTGTTTGTTCCACTCAAACTGATGTGTTGTCATTCACTAGATTGCAGGCTGTCGGCAGCCAGCTAGAGAAGAAGTAAAGAAACAACAAGATGAGACCTTGGAATAGATGCGCGTTGGGGGGGGGGGGGAGAATGGGGTTGAACAATATACGATCCACATATACGTACTTAGACTGCTTACCCCGCTGATCTAAGTTTTCCTCCCAAGCGTGCGTCTTGCCATAGGCGAACAAGGGGTTCCTACTAACGAAGGAGGAACGAGAATTAGACTGCGTATGTAAAACCATTTTGCGCAGCTCTCTCTCTCTCTATTGAGACCGAGCTATATGTTCAGCAACCTCAGTCATCTATCTGGGTAGTACTTCCCCCTCCACTACACTGCTTGTATTCGCGTACGTGCCTATTTCCCACACTAGTATGCTCACTATGCTGCATATCTATTGCTGGGCTATCTATTATGCCTCGCGGAGTTCATTCGTTGCTGTGTGGCCTGGACAGACAGAAACCACTGTCATAATTTTCTCATCCACCTTTGTTGTCCGTTCATCAATTGCATCTCTGATGGCTTATGGCACTATTTTGTGGCTCCCATTGTGCGTCACTGCAGCCACAATTCGTTGATCTTGACAGCCGTCATTCAATCCTCTGGTATCGACTCTGGCAACCATCCCCATGATGATCTACATACCGCCACCAATGTATCGGTTTATACGCGCGTACCATACATGACAACATGGTTAACGTCGCACGTGTTTATGTTACGTTCAACCCCCCGAGACCTCGCCGCAAGGACTTCGAGCATGTAGCAGCATTAGCCACAGCAGAAGCAGTAGTCGAACACGCCGCATAACGTGAGCCTACAGATGACACCTCAGTGTAACCTCCACCCCCCCTGCTTTTCTTCCTCCTACAGACTCCTGTGTGCAGAAGCGACTCATCGTCGCCTTTCGTTTATCTCACATAAAATCCGTGTCGAGCGAGCCCCGCCGTTTCTCGACGCACTTTTACAACTCGCAGGCAACAACAATAGTAATAATAATAATAATAACAGTAATAATAATAAAACGAATAGTAGTCGTAACAATGATACTAATGACCGGCAACACCATAGCCAGCTGTCTGTGAAGTATCTTAACGTGTGTCAGGCTTGTAGGCACAGCGGCAGCAGCACCAGCAGCAGCGCAAAGGACAGAGGGGTGAGGTTCAATGTACTAGCAGGTAGTGAGCAGCGTTCGTTGCTGCTAACGCTAAGTTCGTCTCGTTCGTTTTTACTGATAAAATAACTGTGTGTGCCAAGTTCCGCCGCCAGTTCCCCGCTGGCGGGACCCCACAGAGCGGCGAATGCGTTTGGGTGCGCGTTCTTCTCCGCCAGCTGCCGCTGCTGCCGTTGACGGCGCTGTTTCGCTTGAGCGTCTCCTCCGCGTTCTCTCTGTGTGGACGTCACAGTCACACCACGTTCTTTTTCATCGTATTTTTCTTGTTCGCCTTGTTTCTCCTTTGATCCTCATCGTTGGTTATGGTTGTTGTTTCGCTTGTGCGGCAGTTGTCTCCGTATTGTTTTTGTTGTTGTAGTTGTCGTCGTCGTCGTCGTTTTCATAGTCGGCATTTTCTTCATGATCGAACCGTGAAGAGTCTTGAAGACTGTTCGACCTGCGCTACTGAAGCTGAACTTCTCGGCGTTGTGTTTTTGTTGTTGTTGCTGTTGTAGCTGTTCAGGCCTAAGAGTACCTAAGTACGTCGTACATCGTCTTTAGCTAGCCAAGTACCTCTCTCTCCCCCCCCCCCGTCTCTCTCTCTCTCTCCCTCCAGAGCTACCGCCGAGCAGCGCGTGCGCCTAGCAATAACATCAATGGTAATTCGACCAATAACGACAGGCTAACAGACAACTAGCCACCCAGTTAACTAGCCAGTTAACTGGCACTGGTTAGAAACAATAACAACAATAACAACAACAACAACCGTCACAACAACAGCCGCAACGACGGGCGCCATTTGCGTCAACACGACTACAACTAATACTACTACTACCATCAACAACAACAACGACACCGCGGCCCGTACCACACCAAATAAACCTTACAACCTTGTAGACAGACAGTTGTAGCTGATATGCGCTGCACTGAACAACAAAGAGGATGAGCACCCCTCCGAGATGCTGCTGCCCGAGCGAGGATCATGGCGTCATCAAAGGACAAGCTACAAAAGTGTCCTCCCGGCTTCAGCTTGCGTCTCGAATAGTTGAAACACCGCCGTCTTCGTCACCGCCGCCACCGGCGTTGTGAAATACCCGCGGCGTTTAGCCATTATCAGGCGCTATCTATGTGTGTGTGTGCCATAAAACGATAGTAGTTGGGAGCTGCTCTCAAGTTGCCAACGCTCGAGTTCCGCTACTGATATTGGTGCTGGCATTGGCGCTACCGCTGTACATGCGTGTCGCTTGATCGCTGTAGATATCATCGTTCTTAGCTTATTTATGTGGACATAAACACGTGTGTATACGGTGGATACGGTACATAGCGGCACAATCGGGCAAGCAAGTAACACCGCGTGTTAAAGGCGCCATCAATCGCAATGTTTTCGTCGCGCCCACCTCGGCTTCTCCGGAACTTCTCTGTCGATTCAGAAGCACCCATGGGGATGAGACGCCTGCGCGTATGCCTCTAAGCAGCCACCACCACTGTAGATTACACTTAAATAAGTAGGTAAATAAATAGCAGCAGATTAAATTAACAGCCCAGCATTTGTGTCGGCACGGTCAACAGTCATTGATCGCCGCTAACTGGGCAAGACTGGGGCGGCGTTCAACGAGTATTGGGACTCGTCGAAGTGATCGTCGTCGTCGTCGTTGTTGCTACGTAGCGACGGTCCTATCGGCGAGGAGTACATATGCGTACAGCCACTTAGATCAGAGACAACAAATCAGCTTCTTCAAAATCGACTTTATCTAGTAGTAATTAAAATGATATATATATATAGAAACTATCGTTGCGTGGCATTGCCATTGCGACCCGCCTAAGCGTGACCCACGAGCTGAGCGTTTATAAACCATTTAGAGTTTTTTTAGTTAGTCTGTCCGCATGCGTTTTGACCGACTCCTCCTGTGGTTATTATCGCACGTGTAAAATATATGTATGTATAATTGTGTTGCAGAGCTAAGTATCAAGGCTTATTCACCAACCGAGTGCCATCGCAAGTGCCAACCGAAGTGAGCTGAGAACGTCTTAAACGGCAGTGTGCCTTGTAAACAGTTTGAAATACAGAGTTACACAAGCCGTATATATATATATATATATGTGTTCGGGGGCTCTTCTTTTCCTTCTTGCCAGTTCGATTTGTTTGCCATTTTTCTGGAGAAGCGAGATATATATATATATATATATATATATATATGACCTACACCTCGCAGGTTTTCCATTAAAAGTTAGTTGAAAATGTCGCTTGTGTATGTATGGGTGTACCTATATCTATACATGCTCACATGAATCTATCGTTACTAGATTCATTGTAAATTATCTTGAGCCAGGTCCTTCAGACTGATAAGGTACGACTTTGTGTGACAGCCGTGGCGCCAACCGCTTCGCGGAGCCGCACGTTGAGCCGCAGTTGACTAACGTATGTCTAATGCCCTCTGTGCGTATGTTTCTGCTCTGTTGCTTGAAGGCGCGCGCAGATTGAATTCAGATTGTTGAGAATTTAGGCTACCTAATACACCAAGCGCGTACGCAGCACACCATGGCGAGAGTGTACGCATATCGTATCGCATAAGCATTCGACATTCAGATATACCTATCGATCGATGGGTACACTACATAAGGAGGGGCACATTAATGAATAGTTGGGCAAATAGATAATAATCCGAAGGACAGTAGAGCTCGGAGGACCGTATCAGGCGACACCTCCGACAAGACGGTGGTTCTGTTCCTACGACAACGACGACCACCACCAATAAATCACGATGAAGTGCCAACCTTCCGTTGGGGCCAATCTTAACCAGTATGGTATCTGGTACTAAAACCGAGTACCCGTGATGCCGGAACATTGCGAGAGAAAACTGTTTTAAAATTTAGCGGGGAAAATTCGAAACTCGACAAAGTAGAGCCAGCGAAAGAAGGAAATGATATGAAGCGAGACAATGGGGCGACAATAAATAGACCCAACGAGACTTAGGAAGTGATTGAAACGAAGAGCAACTAACACGGAGTCGCGGCGGGCTAGTGGCATACGTAGCTACAAAAATAGGCTCGAATTGAGCGGGAAAGGAGACCAGCAAGGGGAGATATTGTCGTATCTCATAAGCATCCTTCGAGTGACAACGAGCAATAGGGAGAGAGAGAGAGAGAGAGAAAGAAAAAGAGAGGTACATGCGAGAACCGGAATAGCGAAGATCATTATGCGGATTACTGTGGCCTATCTGCTCGGTCGAGCCAGCGGGGTGGAGGTGGGAGAAGATGGCGGTATAAGAGGTTCGCCCTGGGGTCTCATGTCGCCTGGGGCGACGGTTTCACCGCCAACGATAAAGCTGCCCACGTTGTAGCCTGGCTGCTTGCCTTCGTTCATCCCTGCCTTTAGCGCCCACTTCTCCTGGGATTGGCCGTGGTGATTGGCAGTGGCGTTAAGCCCAAGCCCCCCCCTTCCTCGAACGATCAGCTAGAGTATGCCCGGTGCCGTGTAGTCCCTCACCTCAGAGAGCTTATGTGGCATGCATAAACACTGGTACAGTATGATGTAACAGTTCTCTCATCGTAGGAAACCATGCCAAGAAGGCAGGGACAGAAAGAAACACATTGCCATGAATATGAAGTGTGGTGAGGTCGCCTTGACTCACTTATGTAGACAACAAGCGGTCGTGTAAGTGAGGATTTGGCAATGTGCGCGATCAGCAGTGACAAGCAATGACGATATCCATTAGGATGCAGCGGATGGATTTCCGGTGGGGGGAAGGAAGGAAGGGTCAGGGCGCATGTGGCGGGATTTAGTCAAATGTCTCTATTCAAGCAAACCGTCGTTTGTTGCAACGCCCCTTGGGCTACAACGGCGACTACACAGCTGCCGGCGTTACCGCAAGCCTGAGTTGCAATCGCTTGTTGGGTCTGGAGAGCGCAGGTCGCGTGTTGACAGGTCGCGTGTCAACACGACAGCAGCCCTCTGTGCCTGCATTAGAAGAGAAATCGTGGGGGGAGGGCGGGGTCTTTTCTCGACATTAAAATGGGTGGTGGATCTATGCCTCCAACAGCTCTAGTAGATTCTTGTTGTTGCTACACTAATCGTCGCTGCTTGTGCTTTGCCTTTGCTTTCCAACAGGGCCCCCGATCGAAGCGCACGAAACGCAAGGAGAAGTCGGACGAGAAACGCCCTCGAACAGCCTTCACCGCAGACCAACTTCAGCGACTCAAGAAGGAGTTCCACGAAATAGGTAAGTCATTTATTGCCTTCGATCACTCTCAAGTTATTGTGTATGTGGACGCTTGTTAATAAAGATTAACAACTTATATATATATATATATATAATATATAATACCGATTTTTATTAACCCTATGTGTTTAGCCCTACCCGCGCAAAGTCCGCTAATGAGAGCGAATCATTCGCAGCGCCATTGATGCAGTGTTGTTTTCGTGTTGCCTGCATCTGTGCGCGTGCATGTATATGTATAATTTAACAATAACAACGCAAATAATCCGCTAATGTCGTGTCGCTATACATATGTGCAACAGCCTCAGATGATTAGCGACAATGAGATGCATTGCGAATGTCAAACTTGAACAGACAATTATAGTAGTAATAATCATACCAGTAGCTATGCTCCATAATAATTCGTAATAAATTGTCGGCCAATAGTATTGTCCATACATATTCTACGCAGTTACTACAGGCGAATGCATAGCAATTAAGTAGCATGCTCGCGTTTCATTGGCTGCTGAATTAGCCATCACAGTTAAGAATTCCGCCGGTGCAACGGTTAATAATGCACACGTCAGGTCGACCTTCCGACCTCTCTCTCTATTTGCCTGTATGGGCGTTTGCGCTTTCTGACATAGCTCATGGCGACTTTACAATGTGGTAAAGCTTGTGGTCACTTACATATGAGACTTATGAGACTACGAGCGGCATATCTATGTCTATTTCGAATTGTCGATCGGGCCGATCATTTTTACTGGTACAGTAGAGATGATGGTGGCCATATGTCTGTCTCTTTTTCGCTCTATTTGTCCTGCTTTCTCGTTGTACTCGACGTTGAACACGACGACACCGGTGCCTAATTTGGTATTCATTCATTTCAAACTATGAATTAGACAGCACTGCGGCAGACTTTGCTTGGTGCTGCTGATTCGAATCTTAATTTGCAATAGGTAGGCTCAGCGAGGGAGAGAGAGAGGGAGAGACAGGGGGCTTATGTGTCTACCTGCCATGTACAGCGCGTGCATTTACAACGCATACACTTAACGTGCATCATACATTATGCGGCGGCTGCATCGTACTTACGTGAACATTATAGATACGCGAGTGTGTGTTTTTGTTTGAGGCAAAGTACAACATGGCCGACCATATTTTGCCTAGCTCGAATAAGTAGGATAATAATAGCCGAATAAGTAGGAAAGTTCGCAGTAGGTTTGTTCGATTCGTACGATCTCGGATTAAGAGTCGTCCCTCTTAGAAATTATGTCTACTTGTTACAATCATAAAATGATCATTAGAAAATATCATTACTCATTATTATCATAACATAGGCTAGCTGGCCCCTCGAGTTGGTCGTGTGTGCTCCTAACGTGGTGTTCTGGTGTTCTGGAGCCTGTCTGAGCTGGTTCAGCCCTACAGTCCCTACCACAAGAACATACGAATATATAGTGTTTGCTTATACGTGACATATCTTGTTCCATCTAAGTCTCTTGTTCATTTCGTACGGCTTAGATACGCATGCGGCGTAGATGCATGCATGTGTGTATGTATGTATAAGAGGTCACCGTGGGCAACTATCTGCATAGTAATTCCTAAGATTGTTAGCGTTAGTTTTATGTTCGTGTATGCATATTTTTCAATATATTTCATTCGTGTAGGTATGTAGGAGAACATTGCGTTTGCTCGTTCTCACCTCTCTCTCTCTCTCTATATATATATATACAATCGATCGTAAAATGTTTGATAATTCTAACGCAGCTCGTTTATTATTTGCTATTACACACTATCACTGCTGCTAACGTCGTCTCAGTTCTCACCATCTACCAGAGCTCAACTCAAACTACTCGGCAGCAAAACGTTTAAACGTAATTATCTGTAACTTCGTTTTTTTGTTTGCTTGCTTGCAGGTACCTGACGGAGAAACGTCGCCAAGATCTGGCCTCGGAGCTGGGACTGAACGAGTCCCAAATCAAGATCTGGTTCCAGAACAAGCGCGCCAAACTTAAAAAGTCGACGGGAAGGCCCAACCCACTTGCGCTCGAGCTGATGGCACAAGGTAATTATTACTCGCCTCGCCGCATCGCAAGTGCCCTTGTTGCGTGGCTCTAGTTGCTTGAGGATACGTATTAGCCACACCCTATGCATTTGCGCATACGAATACGCAGACGAAGAGAGTGTAAGCTGGCGCAACTATATATATATATATATATATATATATATATTTGTATAATTGGGCTAAGAGCTTTTTATAGAAAATAGATCACGAGATGGAGAATCGTACAACAGTAACTGTCTAGATCCGGAAATCGCGTAGTTCCAAGTGAACTGTTTTTACTAGTACTATTTTATTAGCACGATGCGTATGGCAAATTTTCAAGCCGTGTGAACATTAATATGTAGGAAATAGGGGTCAATATAAATTATATTCCCATCAAGACTGTCGTCTCGTCCCGTTAAAACGGATGAACTCGTGTCAACGGGCTGGGGATTCGTGAGAGCGCAAAAGTCAGGATAAATTTATGACATACCGCAACCTGACAGTGTTTTTTCTAGATACATCCGTAATTACTACAATACTGCATAATCATATTTACTCTTGTTTTTAATGTTGGTGCTTTTCGCTAGTATCATGGTTAGCACAAGCTTTATTAATATTAGGATTATTAGCGAAGCCAGCCAATCGCAATATTCATTCCTTTAAACCTAAAAACCCTTAATTTAGCCGAATGGAGAACGAGAAGAGTTTGGCATGCGCGGAGCTTATCATCTCTTATGAACGACCCAGAAAAATGATCAATTATGGTTTTCTTGCAAGCCTAGATGGGTAAATGATAAGCGCATGCCATATCATACGCATGGGTATATCTGCTACAGAAAAAATATTAGCGAATGTAATGTACGTACTTATATAGTTGCGTATATATGCACAAATGCGTGCGAATTTATATCAATCTAGTAGAGAAGTACATGTTGTGATTCATCTATTCAATGTGACCTAGTCTAATGATGCCCCATTTTGGTTTAAGCGCAAAAATGACGGAATGTGGCAGTGAACTGAAGACACATCTCGTCACCACCTTATAAACTACTCTTGCACCTTATAACCATATCAAGGTAGATAGAATTTCGTTCATTCTATGTAGTGGAGTGTGTGCGAAACAATTGTAATGCATACAAATATTAGTAACAATAGTAATCACAGTGCTTATAGAATTAGTAGTAGTAGTAATGACAGTACTCAGAAAGCTAGTGAAGTCGAAGCCGACGTGTCCCAAGACCGTATGCTGTTCGCATTATGCTACTCATGCGTAGTTGCTGTTGTAATCGTTGCAAATGTTTGCAAGACTTTATAGCTAAAGCGGCAAAAAGTCACTTTTGGGCGCGATATTTGTATGCAATACGCGTATACGATACGAAACCAACTCTGTGTATCTACTGATTGCTCTGTAGTACAACATGGTTGCTCCGTCACTCGAAAGTATTGCAATATCCGCAGCAGACGGACGTGTTGAATCGATCCGATATTTCCTATGATCGTCTTGAGTTCAACTCCTGCACTCTATTATAGGTTCATATTGAGTGACCTTTTCGCTGTGCCGTTTTCGATTAGCGGTTGGCTTTGCCGGCTAGAGAAGCTTTAATCATTTCGGCACTCGCCGTAGGTTGCATTGCATACCTACCATGTCTGTTATTCCATATTTCAGTTCTCATTGGTATAACATATGCGTACATACGTATGGGCGGATATCGATGACAGACAATCGGCCAGGAAATATTGTCACTATTATTAGAATAATTTAATTGCTTTGCTAATATAACGCTGTCAACACCGTATTTCCGTAGAAAATAGGTCAAATGAAATCGAATCAGGGTGTCAAATGTTCCTGATTAGTAAGCAATAGTACCATATGTGACACCGTGTGTGTGTCTATATCTGCATTTATATGTATCTATATAAATAGTAGGTAATATAGCATAGCCTCGCAGGCACCACTGGTTTCACCACTTTCTGCTCAATGGGGGAGCTGATCAGTTGATTGATTGACAATGATGGCGGAAAGGCCTTTACATGCAGATATTACATGCCAGAACTGCAGTCATTATTACATAAGAATAATTAATATTATAATAATTATTATTATGAATTTTGTCAATTATCAAAGGCAGCCGGCAAATGTAGAGATTTATCTCCCTATAAATACATGAGTTCCGCCAGGCCTCTACGAATTGCCTTTCTTCAGTTCCTCCAGGCCGCCAAAACAAATGAACCTAAAGCGCGAAGCTCCGCTGCATTCGAGGCGCAAAGAGGTACCGGGGTGCCTGCATTTGCGCGCGCGTCTAGATAGTACGTTTGCAGACATGTCTGTGTGTCGAGCGCGTCGAATTTGATTGATTTACGCTCTCTAGTGCACAAAGCAGCAGCAGCAACAGCAGCAGTAGCGGTGACAGTGACGTCGAATTAAGCAGCTATCTCTCGCCCGCGTTTACGCCTACCGTCTTTTTGTTTATCTTGTTCTCTCGTTGCAGGTCTATATAACCACTCGACGACAGCTGGAGGTGACGATGCCAGCAGTAGCGAAGCAACAACCTACTAGCGGCAGCTGTAGAATCCGAAGCAGCAACAGCAGCAGCAAACCTAGTTCTTCTTCAACGCCTGGTGACTGCTCCGAGCAGCCGTGACATTAAACCAGACCACACGCAGAGGTCGTCGTAGTACTAGTACAGGAGAGAAGAGAAGAAATCTCGTACGTAGTAGTGTAGTTAGTAGGGTATCAGTAATATGGGGTCGTAGCGGTTGCCGCAAAACGTGTCCTAGTATAGAATATGAGCGTGCGTACGAGAGCAGTTCAGGACGTGACAGTCTCATTCGTGTCCGGCGGCTACCCGGCGACTCTCTCTCTCGATATGCCGCTGGAAATCATGCTGACCACGACGACGACGACCACAGCGACGGCCGAACAGACAACAACAGCAGCAGCAGCAGAACCGGTATGGACGTGTGACAACGGGGTCGAGTTCGACTTCATCACCAACGAAGACGACTTCATCAGATCCTCATCATCATCATTATTATCCGAGGCAGCGGCGGTGACCTCGACACCTCGACCTCGACCAATGACATGGTGGTCACCGGACCTCAAACACCGTTGACTCCGACGGCGACCGTAGTGAATGGTGGGCAAAATGGTTGCACCTTGATATCGACGGAAAGGTTTCGAAGTGCAAAGCAAGCCGCGACGCAGCCCGAAGGAGAGCATGTGTTCTCAAGTGTGTTCTTTGCAAGAGTGAACTACAAATGCCATAGGCGTAGGTGAAGCAGAAAACGTACTCGAGCAACAGCGGTACCGTCGGCATCCGTACGCATCCTTGCACAATGCCTAAAGCTCTAAATTGTCTCCTTCAGCAGACCAGCAGAGGAGCGGGGCAGGAGCAGAACATTTCTCCAACCTCGAGAGCTTTGCTTGGTCGACCTCGGGAGGTGGGAAAAACGATCCCACTAGATCGTCTCTCACGTCGTTACGCCCCGCGCGCTGATGCTGAGTGCAACCTTCTCCTCTTAAAAGAGCGGCAAGATGAGCGAGTTTCAATGACGCGGCCGTGCATGTGCTAACAGTAATGGTAGGCTGGACAGCTCATGAGGGCCGATATGTTTAAGCGGACTGTTGGCGGACGCTAAATGCTGAGCCTGGCCGTACGACGTCCTTGCCGTGACCTTACGACGCCCATCATCACCGCCACGAGTTCAACTTTCACGTCGACCACGAGGCTTTCCTAGTTCTCACAACGTTGTTGGCCGCGTCGACACGTGTTCCGAGCTTTTCATCGAGCTTATCATCGACGTGCACTATGCGATAGATGGGTCGCGCATTTTGCAATGCCACACACACATGCACATTTGCATATATAGGCATGTACATATGAAGAAAAGAAAGGTATATATATATATACATACTTTAAACATATACCTCACTGACGAAAAGGATAGTAGCAGTAACTTAAAAACACAAAAGACACTATCTCAATACAAGCCACCGTGTAAGCAGCAGTCATAGCAGAAACAGCAACTCTCTGATAATAAATTTACTAGTAAAGATTACGTAATCAATGAATCGCGACAATAACGACACCAACAACGACGGCCATTAGCAAGTTGTACTGGGAACCAAACACGATGCGAGTTGGCTAAAGAAATACACGCGAGGCAAAATCAAACAAATGTTAGATCGGCAAGATGCAAAAAACTCATAGTCGAAAAGAAAAGTGGACGAGAGTACAGTGTCAGTGCGGCAATTTGTGGCGGCTAACGAACGCGTGCCTGGTGTGAACCTGTGAAGAATTATCATGTACACGGTGCGATGTAATTACCTTATACGATGTGATGATGATAGTGGGCAATTTTGCGCCTGTTCTTGGCCCGGATACGTCGTCGTGTTAATCAGAGGTAGGCCAGCTACGCGAGAAACGTGGCCACGTTAGCACACTCCGGCTTCGAGCTTCGTGATAGGCGGTCTGGAAAACTAGCACAGTATATGACGCTGCGTTCAAATGTAATGAATCGCACTTTTAGTGGTCTCAGGAGGGAGCAGGAAAACGACAACATCAACAACAACAACAACACCAACAATATAAACACAATAACAAATACCAAGGACGATATGTTGGTGCAGCTGCAAAGGTGACAACGACAACAACAACAACAGCAACAGCAGCAGTGACATTTGGCGTATAAAAAGCTCAACGTCCACTGCAAAAGGACGGGCAGTACGATATATTTATATGTTTCTCCTACTGTGAACGTACACCCCACCTCGTACGTACACAAACCGATACAAACCGAAACGCTTAGCCAACATATCTACGTCACACCAACGTGTACCCGTGGTGTACAAGTGCATATCCAGATCTATATACACATGTACATACATACAGAGATATACATATACAGACATACATACACAAATATACATATACAGACATGCATACACAAATATACATATACAGACATACAGACATGCGTGTACGCACATACAAGGCACCCACGGCTCTGTACAAACACGGACAGAAGAGCAGAAGAATACTCGAAATGTAAAAGGGCACAATAAAGGCCGGCCTCTAGGTTTGTAGGTATTGTGCGTAGATAGGGTACGTCAATCGGCCTGAAACCGGCCGTATACCGTTCTCGTATACTATTATACGACCGTTTGCACCTCGCATCTTTCCTTTCCCTGGGGGTTTGAGCGGGGGAGGGTGGGGGTCGTCTGTCGGCGGCGGCGGCGGCCCTCTGTCTTCGCGAGCGAGCGAGGCTATTCTACTGTAAATGATGATGACGACGACAACAACAACAACAACAACATGAGGACGATGATGAGCTTAGGTGTAGAAGATGGTTCTGCTGAAGGAAATAATAACTAGGTAGATGATATTAGTGGGCCGATTGTGGTGGCGTTGTACACATACGTATGTGAGTAGTATCGTCGTCGAGTGAGATGGATTGATGGATTGACGGATTGCTTGGTGTTGAGAGAGGCCGACCCGATGGATGGACGGGTAGAGGTGGGTGGGGTGGTGCCGATGTTGTTTCGCCCGTGGTCGTCGTCGTTTTCCCCTTCGTCGCCACCGTTAGCCTATCTGTCCGTCTATTCAACAGCTGAACGTTGGGCGTCGTCGAAGAAACGAAAGGGTTGCTGGCGCCCCCTTAACACTCTGCGAGAAACCATCGCATTGTGTATGTCGTGGTCGGTCTTTCTTCTGCGACAATGAAGGTCGAAGTCGGCCAGTAGTACCAAGAGCGCACCGGTGTAACAGTTAACGTTCGGAGCCACATTGAGCATTGAGAGGTGTCGAGAGGACCAGGGGGCGGAGTCACGCGAGGAGGATGCCTACGGATGCCGCGGAGGTCGCCTGCTACCGTCGTCGACTCTTCATACGTTGCCGGGCGGTTGCTGCGATACGCGGCGGAACCATGCGTGCGGACTGACCCGACGTGATAGTTTTGGTTGTTCATCCATTTATATATATATATATATATATTTATATATATATATATATATTGCCAAACACATGAGCATACACGGGCATACCTGCAGACCTAGATGCGTATGCACATACATTATACATATATATATATATAAATAGGCAGCCCCGCCACTACTTCCACTCTCATCACAAAACATCACAAAGACAACAGTAAAAGAGAGAAAGAGAGAGAGAATGAAACTTTACATATAGTAACAAGTAACTGCTCGATGATAGATTTCTCATTATCATACGGACGACTATTCTATTATATTATGGTATAACAAATATGTTAGAACTATGACAATAAATAACCGTGATGTCGACAACGACAACAACAACAACACCAACCTAGAAAAGTACTCTGCCGGTACGAGCTCCGCTGCTGTGAACGCGGACAGCATTCACGGCAGCAGAGCCGGCAGCACTACACCTGCTACGACGTAAGATGTAAGTGGATCGCAAACAGTGGACAGAATAAATTTTGCAATTGTATGTTGAAATGAAACGATGTTACTTAACGTGTGTTTTCATGACTAGTTTGTGCGAGCCGGGCCGCTCAAGTTCTCATCTGAGCATTACGATGGTATAAATATATATATATATATATATATGTATATATATATATATATATATATATATATATATATATATATATATATATATATATATATATAAATATATATATGATGTATGATCCTCAAATATATAGCTGCCTATGTGCCTACAATAGAGGAATAATCGGACTGACGAGCCCTTTCAACGACGGGTCTTTATGCTGTAGACGCACTATATTTTCTCTCTGTGGTGGTACTGCGCTTCAGAGGCAGGGATTATTTGAGACGATTGTGTGTCTTTTTATTAGATTGCGCATTTAATACAAATAAATTATTTTAGGTGTTATTTGTATAGCATCCTTGCGCCCTGTACAGTCAAGGGAGCCCTTGATTACCGTACGAGCTTTCGTTTGAGCTGGTTAACGCAAGTCTAGGCATTGTACAGCGGATAACATAATTGCAGCTGTACATGTTGCAAATTGCACTCATCTGCATACCACGCGATAATCGAATTCACTGGATCGGGGCTTTGAGCAAACCAATTCTCTGTCACCATCAGCATTGCAAGCTCATAATCATTGCTGTCGTAATTAACAGAAATAGCAGCAGCAGGACAGGACGGGACAATGATAGAAGTACCTTCGCCATGAGGCAGTTTGCTTATGCTTTGCCGTACTATCTGCCAGCTTTTTTCAGTTACTTCGCCTATCGACATTTGCGCACTCACAAACACACCCACGTCAATGGACGAGTAAGTATTTTTACCTTTCATCATACATATCAAAAGAGAAAAAGAGAGAGAGAAGGATCTACAAACGGTACACGTCCATTGATTTCTTCAATTATTCCGCATTTTTTGTTTTCTTACTTTCTCTTACGCTCCCTTTGTCTTGATAAGCTTCAGTAAATTCCGTGCTGTTGACCTCATTGTTGTTGTTATATCTGTGTTGTGCATGTGTGCCGTTAGTACTCCGCTTATTTTGTTTTTAGACTCGTTTGGAGCCTCCTGGTCCTTTTCCCGCTCCCGTACACTTTCTTGTTGACAACGAAAGAAGGCATCATTGAATCATTATGATTGCTTAACTGAAAGTTCTTCTGCTGGGTTAGATTTTTTTAGGCGTCGCTTGTTTGCCGACCTTATCGTCGAGCAGTCAGGAATGCTACAGGACTACTAGCCCGTGTCGTGGACGTCCGTTTTACGTCATGCGTTCCGGATCGATGGAGCGTCTCGTCTGCGAAGTTATTCACACTGAGGAGGGTGTCTTGTTTACAATATTTCATGTGTATTACAACATTATAGTAGCATAGTTTGTAAAGCTGAAAGCCCGTGTTACGCGGCACTGGAACATCTAAAATGTTTCCTTACTTAAATAACTTGTTTATGTTTTAAATATAATAATAGTAACAACGATAATAAGCCAATAAATAATATTTTGCCAGAGTGTTCAGGCATCTGGTAGATGTATACATTAATAGTGGTCGTTTGATAAAGCTTTCGCTATAGGTGTAATTCATTGTCTTAGTAGGATAATTAGATATGGCCATCAGCCTCAGCGATGGACAGCACGCTTAAAGGCCGAAAACAGCAGAAGGACAAGCAAAACCTACTGAGTTTTTTTGCGCATTCCACGGCTGGCTTTGAGAATTAGTATTCACGACAACGGTTAGCGGAATTCTTAAAGAAGGGGATTGACGAACGCCGCGAAGTTACACGGATGCGATAGGATAGTTACAACTGGTTAAAGAAACGCCTCCAACAGGGAGTGGAGGGACCACTTGTTGAGAGTGGTGGCTTAGAAGACCATGTTCACACGTGCAACTACTCCGGGCGGCCTTCCAGGCAGGCTTCCAACCTTATGGCATCGTGAGATCATTATGTCAGAGACAGGCTACTCCGCTCGTCCGTAGCGAGAACTGCGGTGAACAATTGCTCAGCCTAGAGCATAACTCTTTTGGGAGCATCTCAGCGAGCGAAACCTCCGAACACTCGACAGAGCCATTTCGGCGTTCCTGAAAAGAGTTCTTGGCGTCCACACAAATACGCGAAATCGTATGGTCTAGCTCCTGACGGGAGAAAAGCGATTTGTGGAAGAGATCGAACAAAAGTTCAAGCTTGAAGAGACGACGGCATTTGTGAACTTCATGCACAGGAAAGGGGAGGAGATCAGCGACGTGAGCCCATAGTTCTTCACTTCGCCAGCAATGACAGACGACACATGGAAGAATCCGGATCGGGCAAACAGGCACATGGTGGTCAAATTCTCGACCCACGGCTATCATCATGTGGTCTGTCGAACGGAGTCGTTTCACGACCCAGTCGAGTCTTGTAGCTGTAAATATTGCGAAGCCCCTTGTGATCTGCACCATGCCCAAACTTGTACATACCCACAGTCTCTGAATCACCTCGAGAAACTTAAGAGTAAGCTGAGGGGACTTTCTTGAACAACCGGAGTACTTATGTACCCCTATTTTAACTAGATAGAGTATTACACAAACAGTGTGAATAAAAGAAATTGAATAACTCTAAGACGCAGGCCTTTTTTCTTCCAACCGGTATCAAATGGAAGATCGAGCCTTCCCGGTCTTGTTACCCTGAGTGGGGTATATATATATATATATATATATATATAAAGAAATGTGCCAGAGGCACCGATGTCGCTAATAGAAGGTTTCTTAAGTCTACTCCTAGACGAGGCCGGTCTAGAAGAGTTGAAAAACGAGAACCTCACGAGGAAATAGAACAATATCTCATCCGCGACGGGTACAACATTGGAGAACACGTGTTCTCAGCATGAGTGCGTGACTTTCCTGCTCGTAAAGCAGTTAGACGGTTTAATCGGCTTGGTTCATAATGCCACGGCCAGAGGCGACTCAATAGCGGTGTCAGCATGGGTTTTGGCTGGACGCTCTTGGTACATTGCCCGGCGGCATAACTATGAGGATTAGTGCCTATCGGTGCAAATGCAGAGACCCAATGGACCCTATGGCACATCATCCCTTATCATGCATTCATAGCCGCGACCGTACTCCGAGACATGCTCGCATACGGCTTACTTATATGGTTTCCCAACGAGACGATGGTAAAGCCTTTTAAAATAGTCAACTCCTGGACTGACTCTGGTCGGTGATTGACGAATAAAAAATATACGTCTACAAATTTAGTTATTATTAGTAGTTAAATAAATTTGCCGACGGATTATGGTGCTTAGCATTATATATATATATATATATATATATATATATATATATATATATATATATATACACGTGGTGGAACACACGCTGATATTCTATTCAACATCTGGCTGCTTTCGTCACTAACTTTGCCACTGCGACCGTCTCCGTTTGGGCTCTGATGCTGTCTTTCTACCAACAGTACGCGATCTTTTACAAAATCACTCAAATGTATTTAAATACGTGTTGAATAGAATGCTTGCTTGCAGAGACTATCCTAAGCTTTCGAAGACTACACGTCTAACCCTTATCTCGGAACCCGGTAAACCGCAAGGCATGACGGCCATTGAGCATGCGCCTCTGTCGATTCCAAGTAGCTAAACACATTATGAACAGGCGACTCGTAACCGATCTAGAAGACAAGGAGGCACTTTCGGAAAAAAGAGCAGCACGGTTTTCAAGCTAGTGATCAGCGAAGTAAGTAAACAAATCACATATAAGTGCGCCAAAAACAAAACGATCGTGCTATATGGCCATCCTCTTAGTTGTTAAAAACGCGTCTAACACGTATTTGTGAAATTCCATATGCAAAGCTCTTGTGGACAAATGTGTTTCCCCCCTATTTAGGACGCACCTTAGCGTCTTACCTATAAGAGATCGAACATGAAGCAATAGAGTACTTAGACATTATTTTAAACGTACCGAAACGCCCTTCCTAGAATTAGAACTAACGCCTCAAAGAGTAGTAGTCTGGGTATTTGACCATGGATGTAGATGCTGCCCAGTGGCACATACATCCATATATATATATATATATATATATATATATATATATATATATATATATAATATATATTACAAAGACAAATTGATTTGCATTTGCCATCGTTTCTGCTTCTTCATATTTGGCAAGGCTTTGGGCCTAGTCCAGGCATCAATAGACTGCGCCGAAGCGCAGATGCGCTACAAACGATTTTTAGCTTCATCAACTATCGCTTCGATGGGTGCGACACTGCCGACACCAAATGAACCCCAACCGTGACGCGACTGCCCATACACATACTCGTGTTGCACGATTATTATCATTATGATCGACAGTCAAGCCAATCTAATTAGTGATATTGTACGATTTGTGGAACGAATGTGAGCAGCTTTCGCTAAAGCACTGAATGGAAAGCGATCGAAAAATATATGATTATTCATATTCTTGCGACTAATTGTGTAGTTATGAATATGATAACGATGCAACTCTTGCTAGTTGCACGGGAAGGTAAACTATAGGAGCCGTACATTTAACGGTAAAGTACTATAGACACATATAGTACTATGTGTCTATACATAATCTATTTGTTTACCCTTTTTGTATATATATATATGTATATATATAATATATATATATATATATATATATAGTATATAATATATATATATATATATATATATATATATCCGGTGTATACAAGGCAACAAGGAATTAGAAGAAAATAAAATACGAAAATTGTTATGAGACACAAAATGGAACGATGATTCAAACGCGCGTTTGGCTTGCTCGCGTTGATCCCAACTGTAATTATTACCACTGCTGCTAATCTTCCCCCACCAAATAGTCATTACCAATCCGCCCAAGTTCACCCGGGCCTGCCGTCATTAGTTGTTGGCTATACGAATCTTAGGAATTCCTCTGTCGCTCTCTTTCTGTGTCTGGCATACCGAGAACCAAATCGAATAATAATAATAATCATCGTCATCATCATAATATCTAAAGCGTATCTTTATTAGAAACTATACGTGTGATTGTGCGCGTGTTCGTTTTACAGGACGTTGCTCCTGTTGCAGGCTTGTTGCCACTTCGACGCGACCGACGTCGTCATGGCTCTTATTGGCCCCTGCCGCTGGCCGAGGTCTGGATGAGGGGGACAAATAGCCAAAGACTGTTGAATGGATTGGACACTTAGGACGACGACGACGAACCAACAGCTTGAAGGCGAATATCAAACCGAATAAACGGGAGCCGGCAAGGCAGCCGGATGGGGTGACACACTACCATGCTGTTGCTGCTGCCGCAGCGGCGGTCGTGGCACCCATTGCTGCTGTTGCTGTTGTTGTTGCTACAACTGTTGTAGTTACCATCACTGTTGCGGCTCGATAACGCATTCGCCTCACGACTTGTGAAGGGTGGCTGGCTAACTGGCTGGCTGGACCACACTGACCTCGGAAACGAGAGTTGAACCACCAATCGTTTCACTGCTGCTGTTGCTGCTAGCATCAACAACAACAACAGCAACAACAACAATATTGACAGGAACAACTACAAGTACAACAACAACAACAGCATGAACAACAAGGGCAAGAATAACAGCAACATTGACAAGAACAACAACACCATTGGCCAGAACAGCACCCAAGAACGACGACAACAACAACAACAACAACTCTGACAAGAGCAAAAACAACAACAACAACAACTCTGACAAGAGCAACAACAACAACAACAACTCTGACAAGAGCAAAAACAACAACAACAACTCTGACAAGGGCAACAACAACAGCAACTACATTGACAAAAGCATTGCTATCTCAACCGCCAGCACTCCGCAGGGCTAACAACAGGCAAAAGAGGGAGGCGGTGGCCAACCAACAAGGGCGGTAGCGACTACGACGACGACGACAACGACAACGATGGCGTCTACGACGGTGGTCGAGCGGTTTCTCGGTTGGTCTTCTGTTTGTTTGTCTGTCTGTAGTTCGTACCTGCTCGTCTGCAGTCTGAATGTCTCTCGGACCCCGCCGATATAGCCGGCCGGTTACCCGCCCGCCCGACCCACGGCAAGCACAGCCAGAAAGGGCTTCGGCTGTTGCTGACGGTTGTGACTGGCGCCGGGTCGCCGCCACGGCCACCGCTGCTGCTGGTGCTGCTATTGTGGTTCTTGTTGGTGAGAGGCCGCTCCACCCTCGTCCAAACCACCACCACCTCCTCCTCCTCCCTCTATTCTGTTCCTTCTTTTTCTTCTCCTCCTTCCTCCTCGTCGGAGAAGGAGGAGGAGGAGGAGGAAGAGACGAGGCGCCGCCCACTCTGATGAAGCTCCGCCCCCTGCGTCGATTCTCGGTGCGGGTCCTCCCCTTCGCGGCTGCTGCTGCTGCGGCTGCTACTTCTTCGTCTTCTTCTTATTCGTCGTCGTCGTCGCGTCGTGTCGCTGGTCCTCTTGCTGGGCCGGCGTTGTGTTCGTGTTCTTCTCCTCGCCCTTTTTTCTCGCTCTTCCTCCGTTCGCCCTTTCCCATCTTCGACTTCATCACCTTCTCGCCATCGTTGTTGTTGTTGTTCTTCTCCCCCTCCTCCTCTTCCTCCTCTTCCTTCACTTACGGCTTCGCCTTCACCACCTCGTCGGCCTCGCTCTCGCCCTACTCGTATCTCATGCCTTGTTGGGGTGGTTACTGCGGGAGGGGGGGGGGTAGATTCCCGTTGGTTGGCCCGTTGGTCGTTGGCTTACGGCGGGGGCCTTCTGCCGCTCTGCTGCTGCTGCTGCTACTTCTTCAGCTTGTGTTGTTGGTTAGTTAGTTAGTTGATTGGCTGGCTGGCTTCAGCGAGCGATTGCCGCTGCCGGTTTGTACACACGTAAAGCATTACCACCAACTACTACTATTTCTACTACTACTACTTTGTGCCTGTCCAATTGGCCACTCGCTGGCTAAGCAAGGGTTGATGAGCTAGTGCGGCGTTGGAGAACGGCCATAGTTGGAGAACAATCGAACGAACTGCGGCGACTCCTCGCAGTGAAATCCTACTACTGCTGCTCTACGTACGTAGAGTATTACGGCGGCAACGTTAAGGGGAAAAGGAAGAAAAATGCGATGGAATGGGGGCGCGTTTTCTTCGGCCCCGGGGCAGCCCGAGCTGCCGCCGCCGCCAGAGAGGGCTATCGAGATTGCGCGGATTTCCGTTGCCTTCTTTTTTTCTTTATTTCTTTGCTTGCTCGCTCTCATTCACCTACCACCATTGGCATTGCTCTACTGCAGCAGCTGCAGTTGTCTCCTCTAGCTCTCCGATGGTTCGGCTGCCCTCTCTCACGTCTTGCCCTTGCTTTCTCTCCCTGTCTTAAAAGAAAAAGAGAGAGAAAGGGGGGTATTGCCACGCGCGCCGGTGATAGCGTGTGCTCTGCTGTCTGTTGATGGTTACAGATGGATCCCTATGCTGCTAATCATATGGTCTTTTTTTATTACTACGGCGTACTCATTCGTTCGTTGTCTGCTTTTATCTATCACTAACTCTCTAGTATACTACCAATTTACGCGCGGTATGTGCGGAAGGGCCCACAAGGCAAGAGATCGGAGGCGACGGCAACAACGACCCTGGACAAGGAGAAACTTGCCGGAACCGAAAGACAGCTGTAGAAAAATGACGAAGAAGAGGTGCACGGGGTCAGAGACAAGCAAAGAGAGCAACTGGCGTTAGGGAGGTAAATGGGAGTAGTTGAAGAACGAGGTTCCGCTGCTGCTGCTGCCGCGTCTACTAAGCTCCGGAGGGACTTCGCTGGGAGCCGAGAGGCCAAACGGGATCTCGGTTTAACAGCAGCAGCAGTTAATGATAGCGCGGGAAGCTGCTAACACGTACATTCGAGACTCTGTTGGCGCACACCACTAGCGCCATCAGCCTCCTTTGATCACTGAGGCTCAGGCCCCTACGAACCCCTGTCTCGAGACCAACTACTATTACCACTACTGCAGGAACAACAGCAACCACCAATGCTACTACTGCTTCCACTAAACGTAGCTTTCTTTTAGTAGGTCGTATGCACTGCCATTTTCCCCCTCCTGTCCTGTTCCTGCCCCCCACCCCCACACACTTACCCTGTGAAACCCGATAATGTGTGGTCGGTGGTCAGCCAGCCTACAAACAACGAGACCAAATCCTCCCCCGGGGGGTAAGGAACAACCTCTCGTACCGCCAATAATGTCCTTGGTTAAAGACGACAGGGCGGCGTGAGGCTGTTGTGCTGACGATGTGTCGGCTCGATCAATTGGGCTTGCGTTTACTTGTCGTCAGGCAGGAATTTATCAAAGGGAATCCTGGGGACCTGGAAAAGTGTTAGAAACTTCTATGATATAATACAGAAATAATGTTTGAGTTTTTCTCCGAAAGTAAAACTTTTATTTTGATTTCGACGTAGTTTTCGCCAATATCTTAAGAGTTCAGGCGGTGGACTTAGACGTCCAGGCACACAGTTAAATTGCGTGTTTCGATGTTTGCTAGTTTAAACTGCAACAATGAGAGCAGCAACCAATTCGCTTGAATTAAAGCGTCCTTATCTCAAGCTGTTTCTTGATTTCGAGAAGAGGAAGAGATCGTTCGACATCAAGTCAGGCGAATTAGTAGGGCGCTTTACCAGCGTGACTATATATGCGGCGAGATGAGCGATAGTGTTTTCAGCTTGATTGTCTGGCTCGTTTTTGTGGTGGAGAAACCATGGCCCAGGAGACGTTTTAGAGCCCGTCCTGGTGAGCGCAATGACAACATTTGATTGGCATTCTGCAGTTTCCCCCGCAATCGTTTGCCTTCATACCCTCTTTTTCCCGTTCGGTTATCGCCACAATTTCATTCCTGTAGAAGAAGTTGGCGATCACTGCCTTGCCAGCCGACCGTTGCCGTCTCATTTTCTAAATGGAGGCGTCTCAACGCCTAAACACTGCAACCTCAGGGACTTGAGTAGAGGGTTACAAGTATGTACCCATCTCGTCAACTGAGATCTTCGATAAATTCCGGATGCACTATGCAGAAAGGCTAGAGGAGAAGAACAGTCCGATGGACTCTTCGAGAAAAAACACTAGCGCGAAAAGAAAGCTGTTGTTAAAAACCTGTATTGGTCAATCGCATTTCGGCTATTTTAACTAAATCAACCTTATAACGGAGCCTGGATTCAGGCCGGGACGGTACAATTTCATAGCGTGCTCGATCCTAATCCATTAAAAGAGTAAGCCGAACCTTAGGCACTACGTCAATTTCGATACATATATTTTATACTAAAATACCTAATTTTACACAGTCTCTCAGAAGTTTCAGAAATTAAATATTTTAAACAACACACGTTTTTTTTTGCAAATCTGTATAAATCGCGTAGCTTTTTACCACAGGAGCTTTCAAACGATTCGACTTGCAGCAAGGGCTTGACCCTGGTACTTATGCCAGGTCCTTTGTATTGTTCGTACGGGCGCTATCGGGTAAAGAGTAGTCATTTGCAGAGCACCTCTGTGTTCAACGCACTTGCCGAAAAAATTCCAAAGGTTCTGCAGTGAAAACGTTATCTTAAATTTTGAAAATAAAATATTAACCAAGGCTCGGAAGACCTTCGGTGCCATGTAGGTAGTCTATTTATACTTCTAAAGATGTGGTCGAATCCAACTGTGGCCACGGGTCTGACACTGGGTCATACTCGTAGATCCAATTTAACTGCTAATGACTCAACGCTGTTTTAGCTCAGAGACAATTCACAACTTTGCAGGAAATGCAGAATGAGATGCAACATTAATTCGAAGAATAAAAACGAATCGATAAGGAGATTACTTATTACAAAATGTCCCCAAGAGTGGAGGAGACTATCTGAATAGTTAAGTAAACCTTCATGTTCTTCTAAGCTGCATACTAGAAAACGTTGACCCCAATATATATATATATATATAGCAACAAATCGAAAGCTGATCTTTCAATATGGTAAATTCGTACTCAGTCGCGTTTTTATTACTATTATTAGTGATTATGAAAAAAACATTTACAAAACCGATAGCGTTAAAATAGTGTTCTTTATTCACGCTTCTTCGTACGGAGTGCACTCTAACTCTCTACGGAGAGTCTAACTCTTCCATCGCATATTTTCTACCGGACTAATGAAAGCCGTGCTACATTGTATTTGATGCTATGGCGGCGATATGATAATCTACAACTTAGTTTCCTTCTCTAGTGGCTTTGAGTCGGTCTGCATATATTATTCTTAGTGTTTTATATCCGGTATGTTTTAAATCAAGCATTCGTGAGTAGAGCGCAGCGCACTAATAAGCAATATTGTCGACAGCGTCTTATAGCTTCCTATAATTGGGACCTTAAATTAATTGGACAGTCGGGACTTAAGTTGCACGGGACATTCTAGTTATTATTAGTAGTCTGACATGTGCACCTGAGTACATATGTCACCCTTTTATACCAGGGGCGCTGAGAGCGGTAGCATACGAGAACATGTTGAGATATCTAGGGTTCTCCCAACAGTCGCAGCAAATCGCTAACTCTCAGCGATAGAAGGTTTATTATCTATTCTCGATCAACGAAAATTCGACCAACAACAGCGGGGATTAGACAACGGGTATGGAACAGAGTAGTACACCAGAGTACGCCGCCATCTGGAAGATTTTTTGAGAAGTTTTCCTGGAATGCATAATGTATCTGCGTCACTGGCAGCTTATAGTTACTTCTGTGAGACTGGCGCTAGTTCAAGCGCCAACTCTGCGCATTGAAATCCTTCTCGTCTACATATAGCATTACCACGACTCATCAAATTTCATCCTATCCAGACACGATGACTTCGTGTGATTTTGGCCATTTACGCACCAAATTGAAATTGCAGCTGGAACGAAGCAATCACCCCTTATAAGAGATGCCATGCAATCCGCCGCCGGCTTTCTTTTCGTACGGCAATCAGTCGGCAACCTCCTTCCCGTCTTTCTTGGAGTCGAGGAGCTGTCAACTCGATCAGTTCACCTCTGAATGTCGGCTTTTTGGACTACTCACAGGCGACCCTGAGATAGTGGCTGTGGGCATCTAGCGGGTCTTGCACATTCGTACGGTTAGCGGAAATTTCAAAGTGTAGTTACATGGTCCATCTACCTCGCTACACGTCTCGCGGATAAGAGGTTTCTGCAATTTTCTTCTAGCTGCAGGGTCATTATTCGACCTCGAACTCATCAGCTCGCCCTTGCTAAACAACGGAATCGGCAAAGCACTGGCCTTTTGCGACGATGGGTTATGCGTGATGACGGGAAGTCTGTTCTTTTTGTGGGCTTATAGGGTCTTTATTTATTGCTGGCGTACCTGTCTACTTCTCAAAAAACACCTTCTGAGAGAATGTAATCTGACTTGTGCCGTCCTTTCGGGTCGAATCATCGAATCTCTGCTAAACCGGAAGCTTTCGTTGGAGTCTGGGAATCCCTTCCCCATTTAGAACGCAACGCGGGTGGAGGAGCCACGCACAAGTAATTGTGGTACCCCAGGGCGGGTTCCGAATAGACTGCGAAGCGGCGTGTCGGTAAGAATGCCCATATGGCGACATGCGCCGTTTGATTATAAATTATAATATGCAGTAAAGATGCATTTTAAGATGCTGTATTAAAACAGGATCGGTCCACACTCGATCAGAATGAAACTCGTATTTTCTGAATTAGTTAAGCACGAGCTCATTTAAAAAGAGCACGGACGGTCCGCAACTCCAGCCCACCGAGTTGGGCCAAGCGTTGCATACCGTTTTGCCAATTATGGCCGGGTGACAAATTATTTATTGCTTTGCGTACTTGTTAAGATCACGAACTCATGGTACGATCATTCTAGGCCACAAGCCATTGTGTGCGCTTGTCATCTTTTTTAATCGCACGCATATGGAAGGGGCCAACACGTTGCTGAAACACATTCACAGGAAGGAATCCTAGGGAAATCGCCAGGTCTTGCAAGAAAAAACTGGAGAACCAGGTTTATCCTACAGATCGGCCTGAGCGGGCATCAACTCAAGTTCAGATATTTTCGCTTGGCTCTCTTCCTGTTTATAGGTGTGTTTGATGTGACGGCGTGGTCTAGGGGCCCTAGTCATGGTTTCCCGATGTTGATCGAGTTTTCTTTGAGCGATACTCATTGAGAATATACCATGTCCGGCCCTCGGTGCATTGAAGATATTCCGCACGGCGATTCCAAGCCCGTAGGAGACGGAGGATGGCCTAGAATTATTTTGTTAAAACTGTTTATTTCGCAACGAGTGTTCATGCTAAGATAGTTAATTATTATGAATTTAAACGTTATTATATACAATTGAAACACTTCAGCGACCGGGAAAAAGCAGAGACCGCCGATGCGTCCGGCAGCTCGTTGCGTGGTATTTAGCGTACGTCGCGAGCCAAACCGGCAACGACACTGATCGCCATCTTGATGCAATTCTTGAATCGAACATACCAAGTGATAATAGCCATACACAATGTACAGGTAGTTCAATAAGTTCTTAGAATGAGCTTTTTAGAATTCGAATTTTGGCACGCTTTCACCGCTAATAGGAACTGCAACTTTTCGACTGCTAGCACTCAATATATTATGGTGATTGGCCGTTGCGATTTCGTTTGATAGCTTTTCCCGTGCAACGTATCGGCGTGATTTTTAAAAATGGAGAAAAAAGAGTTTCGAGTGGTTATCAAGCATTTTTATTTCAAAGGTTGGAATGCGACCCAAGTAAAAATTGAGTTACACGAGACGTACAGTGACTCTGCGCCATGTTTTGCCACTGTTTCCAACTGGATTAATGTGTTAAAAAGAGGTCGCATGAGCACCGAGGATGAACTACGTCCAGGAGGCCAAAAAACGGCAACTGATGAGGAAAACGTAGAGAAAGTGCGAAAAATTGTCGGCACAGATAAGCGAATGAACATTAAGGAAATAGCGGAGGCATTAGGGATTAGTTTAGGCAGTGTGCATTTTATCTTACACGAAAACTTGAAGATGAAAGAGCTTAGAGCAAAATGGCTGCCGCATTTGCTCAACCAAGGCCAAAAAGACGCGCCTGTTTTGGCTTTACAGCGAAATTTGGCCAAGATGTCGAACAATCTGTCGGATTTTTGGTGCAGATTCATGACCGTCGATGAAAGCCGGGTTCATCACTACACTCCCGAGACCCAAGAAGCATCTTGCCAATGGTGTGCACCTGATGAAGGACCTCCGAAGAGGGTGCGGACAACGGCATTGACCGGAAAGGTGATGGCTACAGTTTTTAAAGACCAACGTAGAATAATGCTGGTCGACTACCTTGAGAGCTGTAAAACGATCACAGGAGAATATTATGCAAGACTGTTGGACTGCCGTTAGCAAGAACTCATCGTGAAACGGCCCGCTTTGCAGAAGAAGGTTGTCCCGTTTCACCAGGGCAATGCTCCTGCACACAAGTCCCGGCAAGCATCGACAAAACTGGCCCAACTGAGGTTCGAACTTATTGAACAACCCTCCTATTCTCCAGACCTGGCCCCCTCTGATTATTTCCTCTTCGGACATTTGAAGAATAGTCTCGGTGGAAAGCGTTTTTCCAGCAATGAAGAGGTTAAGGCTGCTGTCAATGCCTATTTTCAGTCTAACGACGCGGAATTCTACTCAAGAGGTATGAAAGCTCTGAAATCTCGGTGGGAAAAGTGTATTGAGCTTCTCGGGGAGTATATCGAATAAGAAACATTTAAAAACATGATTTGGAAAATTCTCGGTTTTCATTCTAAGAACTTATTGAACTACCTGTATTTTGTATAAACGTGTCGACTAGTACATGATATTCCATAAAAAAATCTTCCTGGCGAGGTACACATCCAACTGCGCTACCTCTGCCGAAGCCTCGGTCACTTTTCCTCTGATAGTGTGGTCACTTTCTGTCATCTCGGTCACTTTTCCTTTGACAAAAGTTGTCCTGTGATAGGTGACCTAAGCCTGACTGTAATTGTTTTCACTGCCGTCTGCCAACTACTAGCACAGAGCAGTATAAAGTTGCGGATCGGATCGGCAGTAGAAACAGCGGTGTAAGTAGGACACACAAAACGGTTTCATGCAGTCCGCGGCAAGCAAAGAGCACGCTTCATATACGTCGAGACGCATGTTTCAAACTGGACAAAATGTACCTCTGAAAGGCAGCCCTACGCCCTGCTAAAGCTGTAGCCCAGCATTAACAGCCGAGAAAGAATGGCAACCTCCTTCAAACAGAAAGATGTATAATAGTATAATGTCGTGCTGCAACCACCTGTAAAGCGAGCACCAACCACCACCATTAGACAGACCGCCCAGAGAAAATAGCCGTTTCGCTGCGCTACAGAATGAGAAACCTCCCATGAACAGCGGGAAAAGAGTGACACAAAGGGTAAACATATCAAGCGGCGAGAGACCGACCGCCGCGTGTGCGAGACAAGAAGCGAGGGCGAATGCAGTATATAGACAATGTTGCCCGCCAAATTTAACCGTCAAAACAAACAAAGACCAGAAGCGTCTGCTAGAACTCGCGCCGGTATATCGCGCCTGCTCATTCGATTCGCCAACCCGACTGCTGTCCGGTACGGTGTGTAAATTTCTCAAACTGAAAATACGTCCAGCAGATTGTACTGTCATTGGTTACTGTCAAGTTGCGCTTTGTCGTGTCGTACAGGTAGTGCGATTACGCCACGCCGTTTCTATCAGGGAGAAAATATGATACAATGACGATTACTGATCTATTACTGATTGATTGCTTGTTGCGCTGATGTTGCCGGTGAAAACCGAGAGACCGTGTGCGTCTTTGTTCTCTGTGCTGCTACGTTTCTACGTAACATCTGTTATCGTTGATGCCATTGTCGTATTAATAGGAGTTCTAGATCATTGTGCAACTCTGCTGTTAAAAACAGCCTTCCTAAAAACGGTTTTCAATTCTAGATCATCGTGCAGTGGCGGCGAACAACGGCGGGACTGAGCAACGCGGATTTGCTGAATCAGACAAGACCACCACAAAGGTGTTCCGACCTGCTCGTGGTCGTGTTGTTGCTGCTGCTTTTTGCACTGTCGTCCGTCCGAGACATTCTCACACGTAAAGATGTTCGGCTCTCCGAGAACGCCAACAAGTCGGAAACGGCGTACAACTCTACTCAAGTCGCCGCACACCGGCGCGGCGGTCACCTCCGGGTGTCTCAACAGCTCACAGCTCGGGACTAGCTTTGGTTCGTAGATACAAACCAACCCCTTCATTATCACGAACGAGATCACCTGCGTCTCGTCGATGTCAGCGCCTGATGCGCTGCGGTTCACAAATGCTGCAAACGCACAACCGCGCTTGTGTTTGTGCCCAGTGTACAGATTAGAATTCCATTGTGTGTGATTGGTTGTGAGCTGACTTATTATTGCGTTTGAACTAGCTCTCAACATCACGGGTCTCAAATTGCCAAGATAATGCTAACCAGCAAATGATACTGTTTAGTCCTTGCACTACATATTTATATTATATATATATATATATATATATATATATATATATTTAATTTTTTTATGGGACCGTCTTTTTCGGGCGGCAAATTTCTTCAAGTTCAATAACTCTTCATTGAGCTTGAAATTTCCATTATTACATAATTTCAAACAATTATAACTTTTCAGGTAATTTTGCAGAAAAGGCTATCGCCCGTGTCTGTCCATATATATAAATATATATATATATATATATATATATATATATATATATATATATATATTAGAACATATATGTAATAAGCATCTGAGGGTAGGTCTATGCTAGATATCGAGTCCTTGTCAGCCAATATGTATGGTGGTCTTGCTAGTAGTCAGCGACGCTGACGTTACATATGCCCCCCCCCCCCCGGTATTATAATTATTGTTGTTGTTGTCATTGTTAATTGTGTGCTGTTGGTTGTTTGTGTCGCATTTCGGCGGTTTCGGGCATCAGGCGGCGGCGGGGGTGGTGGAGCCGGAGCGATGTCGCTCAACACGTCCAGTATGCTGCAGACGTCGCTGCTGAGCGAGACGCCGTCGCATATCCTGGAGGCGTCGAGTAGTGCCCTGCCGGTGCACGTCGTCGAATCGCTGCTGTGGCTGCAGGGCGGTCATGGGTCGAGCGGCGGTGGAGGCGGCGGCGGATCCTCTGCACCAGGGCCAGGACCCGGCTCAGGCCCGGCGAATTGGCCTGTCGTGCTGTCGCACTCGTGGGCCTGGATTGTCGTCCGCTCACGGCTGCTCGTCTTTCAGCACGGCCAACAGCGCGCCTCGAAGGTCTGCTACTCGCTCGAGCTGCCCAATTCGATCCTGCTGCACCAGGCGAACCTGTGCTACGTCGGCCAGGGCTCGCCGGCGCCGTGCTGTGTTGTCGTCAGTCCGATGGGCGTCATCAGGTTGGCAATTGAGATTATGAAAGTGTATTGAGAAAGTGTTACTAAATAATATATATATATATATGGAACTTTGTTATGTTAGCACTTTGGAGTGAGCAATTATCTTCGCGCATATATATATATATATATATATATATATACATATATATTTTTTAATACCGAATAGTTAGTAGTATAAATATACGTATAAATATTTTTTTCTTTTTTTTCTTCTGGGAATTTTCTTCTGAGAAGAAATTTCTGCTTCTTCCGAAGAACAAATACGCCCGGTCAGAAGGTGCGACACGGTCGTTTGGAAGATAATTCGCCAAAAATGAAGTTCTTTATTAGCCTTCACGCCAAATAGCTCAAAATCATTACCCTACAACCACTCACAACGCTCAAAACTAACACATGTGTGTGCGAATTCTCTTCCAAACGACCGTGTTGCATCATCTAACCGGTCGTACATGTTCTTCGCAAGAAACAGCATTTTCTCATGAACACGACGGTGTGTTTAGTTTCTGTCTAGGAGGTGGTTGTCTCGCAACAGCACATTTTATGCTCCTATGTCGGGCAAAAACACCAGTGTCACAAATTGTAGTAATTTTACTCTCATTCCGAAACAAGACTTTTTAGAGACCATATTTCATTGAAAAAACATATTTGCTTTAATGAGCTCTACAATTCTTAGTATCGATTAACTAAGCCGTTTGGAAACACCCTGTATATATATATATATATATATATATATATATATATTTATATACCCGATCAAGATAATGCATTATATGCGCATACATAACAATAACATTCTTAAAATAATACGATAATAAAATGGCAGTTATAGGTGAAGGCTGCTTCCTAACGGAGGCTATGGCCTCAAGCGAATAGTGCTTCCAAGATGAATCGACATATACATAATTCAACGATTGTACGATGTCGTGCATGGATTTCACCACGCAGTGTGACAAAGGGTCAAACCAATGGCTTTTACGCCCCAACTGAGATATATGTATTTGCAGAAATTGTAATGAGCAATGCAACAGATATCACGCCTAGCAATGCCTTAATTTTACAATACTTGCGCGGTTAGCCGGATCATAGATAGTATTAATACAATATTTTGCCCCGCATGGTATGCAAATAAATGAAATATACGGCTTTGCAATTGGCTAACAGACCGATATAACGCAACGAGTTTACTACTGTATTCTCTGTGTGTTCAAGGTACTGGCCGAACATCTCACATGAAACGGTGTTTGCGGAGACTTCAGTTGACATTGGCGGGGAGGAATGCTTCCAGCTGGTGCACCTGGGCGACGAATTATTCGTAGTGGCGACCACAACTGGCAGTCTTATCAAAGTTGCCGTTCTCGGGGGCTCAACGAACGCCACACTGGATACTCGAAAGGTTCCACAAATTGGAAAATATGTATATTCATAAATATATATTTTTTTCATGTATACTTAATAAGTGAAAAGTAGGGTGAGAAAAGTTCCGATTTGATGTTAACGCATTTATAATGTACATGCACATACCTATTTGAACGGTTGCAGTACTATCACTATTAAGTCGGTAATAGACTACATGAAGATCTTGTGCATATAAATATATATTTTTTACATTACAATAAATTGCTTATTGTAATGAATACTTATTTAAAACCTAATGGAGGGGGGGTATGATGGTAATGCACCATCCTTTTTTATTAAGACATCTGTGCTCCCCGTTTTTTTTCGATCATGGTCGATTATTAGTCCACTTCTGCATTCACATTGTTTAAATTGGGAACCATGAAAACCAATTTAGAAGTGGCCGGTCTGAGTCTTGAATCCAGGCCTCCTGAATGCAAGACAAAAGCATTTGCCACTAAGCCATCTTGCTCGGAATGAGTGAAGGTTTACGGGGCCGACATAATTAAGGATTGTGGGATGTTGTTTACCGTCGTTGCAGGTGCGAGTACACCAGGGCGTTCTGTCGGAATTGGGAAAGCGTATGTCCTCTCTCCTGTTTGGGGCGATGCCTGTCGCCGGCGACGCCAATGATCAGCAAGTGGCGCGTCGTTTGCTCGTGCGACCGAATGAGGATGAGGTTCTCATACTATTCGACAATTCGATCCAGTGCTGGTCGCGCTGGGAGGATGGGGCTGAAACACCTAGGTTAGTGCACGGCTACGTTTACGTTGCTCACTCTCCTGTCGAACATAATAGAATCCAAAATCACAATATGTACACGTGAAATACCCTTTATCACAATTTAGCAGGTGCTAAAGTCATCACCAGAGATCGTGACTGCAGTGGGAATTACTCTGGCAATAAAATCACTCGGTGAAGCACGAGAAACAAGCAGGTCGCTGCGCCCGAACATAACTGGTGTTGGTGCTTCACGCAAAATAAAGGGGAATCTTTTATTTGGTTTTTTATCTTCACACCTTTTTGAGAGCACGCACCAATTTCGCTCCTTATTAGGATTAAACGAGTAACAGTCAAAGCCGATCTTTCACAGTTCGTAATATACTTATACATCGGCCACTCGTGAAACTCATTTATAGAAATAACGCGGCGGTTTACGGTAAACTTAATATTTTCGAGTCAACCTAGTGAAGAGGAATATCTATACAGAGTAACACAGCCGATTTATGGCATAAAGGCATACTAAAATAAGACAACAGTTGTACCAAAATCTTACTTCAAGCAGGCTTCACGGGCATGAATGGAGTACCACCTAGTTCGCTTCTGGGCATACGATACAAAAATTAATGAGTAAGTTATTATTACGTAATAAATATGATAATAGTTGTTTGACAACGTGTTGTAGTAACCGATCTAAAGATTATAATGATAATGATGATAGTAATAATAATAAAGTTATTACTTTTATCGGCAATATTAGTGGTGTCGATATAGCAGTAAGTGCTTTGGCCACTCCCGTGGTTCTCACAGGTTTATCGTTGTTTTTTGTTGTTGGTTTTTTGTTTACTGTCTGTAGATATGATTTCGACTTAAGCGAGCTTGTGGCGGACGCATTCCGGTCGAAAGTGTGGAACAACGAGCCGGTAGCGCTCTCCGATATAGAGTGCTGGTGCATTGACGCGCAGGTACCGTACATCTGATGTATCCATTTTGACATATTCGACCTCTGGTTAGGGTAGTTGCCGCTTTTGAGTGTTGATTGCAGCGGATTAATGAGCTAAGAGCTATTTTAATTATTGCGGACAACGCGGGGGCTCTACCCCGTAAAAGAGTAGGCATCTTCCATTTTTCTTCCACTCAGTCAAGAACTACCCTCGTAGTTACCCTAGTGGGCGGGGGAGTTTATGATAAGAACTTGAAGCTTCTTGGTCTTAGTTGTGCAGACTGCAAACTGCTTCTATGGCCTCAAAGGTTGACGTACGTGTGGTGTTGTTCCACCGCTTGTTCGCACGCTTCTTGCGGCTCCAGCGGATTTACCTCCTGCTACGTGTTCATTCCTTGCTATTATTGTTATTGACGTTATCTGTGTTTTATTCTCGTTATTGTCGTTAGGTGTGCAAGGAGGGCGTCTTACTGTTGATGGCCGGTATCAGCGGTCCATCGGCATGGAATCTCCACTACGCATTCGCCGTGTTGGACGCCGACTGTCCCCAGAAGCTGGAACGCTTTACACCGCTCGCCGAGACGGAGACCTACCGAAGAGCGGCACTCGACCAATTGCTCAGCGCGCGGTGCCTTCTGCCGCACACCAGGGAGGTATGTTATGAGCTATTTCATTTCGCTTAATCAAGGACTACCTTACTTGAGGCTTCTGGGTGTCAAGGGAAGAAGTAATACTCGCTTTCGACTCAAGGGAACACCTTCAGTGGACACGTTTACGCGCTCGTAATAGAAGCATATTTTTGAGTCTTGTGCTCTCTCACTATTCCTATATGCGTGTGCGTTGAAATAATATTGTTGTCGTGGTTGTTAAATACAATATAACAATTTGTTAACAATTAATAGTGTTTCGTAGTTATTAAATAGTAGATATCGAGGAAGGTGTGCTCAGTATCAATTAAGACAGATAAATGTCGAATGAATATTTATGGTTTGCTTTTCCCTATGTGCTTTATTTGTCTTCTGACAGGTATTTGTCTACACTCGTACGAAAGTAATCTGTGTTGATCTCGGAGACGGCGAACAGGACACCGTTCGACTGCCCCCGAACGACGCCATTCTTGGCTGTGGCGCACGAGACGGTCAACCCCTCCTACTCACTCTTAATAATCACCTCGTGCTGCTCAAAACAACCGGAAGGTTAGTGTACTCGCCGATACGTCTCGTCAATTTAAATGCGGACGGGAAAAGTCGTGCGACTATTGAAATCGACAGTTCTGCGAGTTTATCTAACGAGTCTGTAGAATATTTGTGACGTGTTTGGCTTCTTTTTTAAGCTATGCGCGGATATAGTAGTTATGTTAGTGGGCCGTAGTGATCGAATTGCATGATGCTGTATAATGACTTTTTTTTTATAGCCGACATGATATCTTGCTTATTTACACGTTTTTTTCCTGTATCTGGTCTATACGGCGCTAACAACTGCACGGCACTGCGGCTACCGAGAATAACTATTGTATGCGTATACGGTAGAGTGGTAATAGTTAAATTGTCGACTATTAGTTATTCGTCAGTATCGTTTCTTTTTTTGGTTGTGGCTATTTATAATTCGACAATTGTAGACGGCTATCGAGGTGAGTTGTTATTGTTGAAATGCGAGCTCTTAACGAATTCGCATTTGCTGTAGGCAAGCTGTACGTCTGTTTGTTCCTGAGGAGAACGTCCGGATAGCGGAGCTGTTCCTTGACCCTGCGGAACTCAACTGTGACGTCGACAGCGCCGAAGGTCTCCTACGGCGAGCACTCGTCCACCATAGCCGAGGTGAACTCACACAGAGTCAGGCTCTTCTCGACAAGGTATTACGAGGCACAGATATATAAGATAATGTATTCTAGCTCTTCTGATATTGCATGTCAGTGCCGTGTTGATGTTCCGTGTTTATATATATATATATATTTAACCTCGAGCGAGCTAGCTGTCTTTTAGTGAGCATGATTTAATAGGTCATCCATCGTACAGTTTGCAAGCGTTTCCAGTCCGCTTCGTGACGCTCTTTCATGGATCCAGAGCTTATTGTTAAGTAAATGAAAAATAGGTTGATTGTGGTGAAGGCCGTTTTTTTATGACAGTTAGTTGGACCGAATTGCCAGTATTTCTTGTTACTATGGTGTATTTGTTTTTCAGGTATTCCCTACGCTTGTGGAAAATGATCAGATCGAAGGCATGGACGAGATCGTGTTTGATCTTTCGCGATCTCTTCTGGATGACCCCCCAGCCGGCGACCCTCGCTGGGGTCGCAAGGGAGGCAGAGGCAAATCAGCACTCATTGAAAATCAACTCGCGGACAAGGCCAACGCCTTTGACCTTCTCATTCAGTTTCTAAAGGTACGCTTAGGTAAAATGCCGTAGGGTCTAACGGATACAATTGTATATGCTTCTATATACAAGGAGCGACTAAGCGTCATTATCATCCCTTAACTCAGTGCCACCTGCAAGGAAGCAAACGACCCACTAATTTCACGCAAAGAAGAACTAAACTTTGCCTACATCCTCTTCCGCACGCACAAAGCCAAGGTCACACACAGCGTACCTACCAGGACCACGTTCCAAGGGCGACGGAAACCGGGCCACGGCGAAGAACGACATACATCAGTACACCCGTCTGCCACAGAAGCCAAACGTGTGCGAAATGGTCGCGGATCTGCTGAATCTAGTCTTGAGAATAGTTCAGTGGAATTGGCCCCGAAAGATTATCAAGGCTTCTTTCTGTCCACGTCAGCCTGAATGGGCCTCTTCTGGTGCTTACGAGAGTATGGGCCTGACACCCCCTACGCTCCAAGGATACTGTGTAGGGGGTAGATAATATAGTGCGCCCATACTGCTACGCAGCGCACAGCCTTGCCACTTGAGCTTACAACATTGAACGCCATAGTGGTGACGTGTCAGTATTTTATAACACCCGGAAACGGGGCGTGGATGCATTGGGGACTCAATTATTGATGTGTTGGCAATCAATAGCCGAGGAGTAAAGTGCATTTCTTGGTAGGTATTAGTTTCAATTTAGGGAAAGAGTTTGTTCAACAGTCCACACGAACAGAGGCGAAGCTATCGCTACTAGACAGAAGAGCTGGCCCATCATCTGAGACCTGAGATAAGGTTATACGCAGCATCGACACACTTCTATCGTCGGCTACTACCCGGTGCCAAGCTGCAGAACGCGCGCGTAGAGGAGAAAACGCAGAAGATGCTTTCAGAAGACGCAGCAGAAACCGTACCTATAGTTTGGCAATATCTCGCAAGTAAAGTCGCTAGTCCCGCAGAGGTTCATATGGACAGCGAGCGACTATGTCCACTCCCGAACTATACTCAGTACACATGAGACGATCTCAAGGACCCTGCCGACACCCACCGACATGCCGAAAGGCAAAGTAAACTAATTGAATCCAGTGTATGACGTGGCAAAAGCTGCCACGAGCTGAAATGTATAAATTGCTATCGAGCATTATGCTCGGCCGTTTGACCTTATGTGCCGAGTACAACCTTCCTAGTTTACCCGGATTTACCTTCACTAGCTTTATTTTCCCCTTCCTTTTATATGCTTCAAACGACTCTGTTCTCCTTAAGCCCTACTTTCTCGAAGCTTGTCGGACAATGTTTGTATATATGTATTAGCAATGCTCAGACATGTATTGAATCGCTTATCGTTTAGGGTCTAAATTCGCTGTGTGTTTGGCTAATGTCCCGTACATAGGTGAATGGCGTGTGGAAAAAACTTTCCGGTATGGTGAATGTCGACGGCGTGGACCTTCCGACTAGGCTGGCTCTACACGAGCACCGCGAGATGCTTGCCATGGCAACTGGCCTCAATGCTACTTATGAGGTGAGACGAATGCTCTTCACTCATTGATATATATATATATATATATATATATATATATATATATCGAGCCTACAGAGAAAACAGAAATTTAAAATTTGTAGCTGAGAATTATACTGATGGCCCTGCCTTTTCTTCACGTAGATGGAAAGGAGCCATGCAAAGGAACCGCTCGCTAATCTGCCGAATAACCTGGCACGGGTACCACCATTACATATGCATGAAGCCAAGCTGTTTTAATATTGCAGAATTTGTTTGTAGCTGTTGCAGAGAGTTTGATATTGGACGCTATCATATACTTGTGTGCCCAGAAATTTGCGGAACGTCCTTATCATCCAAAGTTAAATTTATATTGTAAGACCAAAAAGTCACATTGTGACACCTTGTGAAAATTGAATAATTTGTCTACCAATTTTGTGGTGAAATAAATGCTGAATTGAATATATATATATATATATATATATATATATATATATCTGCGGAGGGAACGATCACTCTACTGATTCTTCACTAGATCTTGAAAAATATCTATATATTGCACATTGTTAACGTTGTCACGCTAGATGCATACAAGGTAGGCTGTTTGTGATGCACGTGTAGATGACAGGTTTTAATGCTTGGTATCATACTTTTCTGGACCTTCGCCTTTGCTGGGGCTTTTCGGGGCTTCGTTCGGCTGTTCCACCACACCTATGCCGCCGTTGCGTGCATTAGGTTCTACGTCAAAGGCCAATCAAATGAAAGACATGAAGGAAAAGACATACGACCATCAGATAGACACCCAGTGGGCCGAATCAACCAACGAATGACGAGTTAACCTCTTACCTATGGGAAACTCGCATAGCCTGGGATTCAATCTCTGTAGAGACAGCAATCCGCAATTCATGACAAACCTATCGCAAACACGCGGACTGCACTGACTTCTGCGCTGCCATCGTGTTTGCGACACTTGAACTGTTTGGACAGTTTTCGAATTCTGGCTAAGCGAATGTTGTTTGTACTATTTCCGCCCAATAATGCACGAGAACAATACTTGAGATACAAGCTTGTTCGAGTTCAACCTAGTTCCACCGACTACGAAGCCTATTTCGATTCCGGCTTCAAGGAATGCGAATACGTTTACTCCTTGATCTGATGCAACGCCTTCATGCATACTTTTTTTTATAATATTTAAATACTTCCAAATTTCTTGTGACGGCGATTGTGGTAAAAAGGAAGATATAGTAACAGAAAACCTGGATATATGTATTTAATTTATGGTGAATTAATAATATGTTTTTATTCATATATAGATAAATACCTAATGCAAATATTTGTTTATGTTCACTGAATTTTGTCCAATATACGACCGTACGATTTATTGTTTATGAATGATTTGCCTTCTCTTTAGTGTACTCGGTCGTCGCAGCGTCTGTTGGACACAACTATGAAACGAGTGATGACATCTCGTAATGAAGAACCGCCCTCGAAGAGTCTTTCTGCGCGAGACGTTGTGTTCGTCGGGGTATCATCCATCGACGGCGTCTTACCCGAGATGCAGAGGTGTGTATAACTGCGCAGGCGTATGTGCGTGCTGTCTAAGGCTGCACTAAATATTTTGTAGAGAGGATTGTGTTGGCTAACTGCGATTTAAAGAGGGATGGCGTTACAACTTCAATAGAGTTTATACGTTATAGTTGCCGTCGGTCAATTAGCCGAAGATAGAGTATGGAGGGAGAAGCACGTTTCATCTTCGATTTCGTTAGAGCCACACGTTTGTCTTAGTGTCCATGGAGTTAGATAAGGTACCCTCCGCTGAAGGACTGGACTTACAGATAGACATGCTTAGCACTAAGATCATATATAGCGCTGCTTAAGGTAAAGCACGGCATTGAAGATAATTCCTGTTTTCGAGCTTCCTGGGTGTCTCTTAAAAGAACCTTTTCGGTATTTTGGTAACGCCTTCATACTTATTAGCACCTTAATAATCTCATAATGTTTACATAAATTGATTACTGCGCTGCATCGTGGTGAGCTTGCCAGGCTTTCTCTAACACGTACCCCTTGACTTTTCCAGTTACCTCAAGGAGTTAATCGAGGCAGAAGATGAGCAGCTATTGGATCATATTGTGAATGCCAATACACTATTTGTTGGTGCCCTTAAAGGAATCAACACGGTAAGGGCCTGAGGGCAAATCCGTGCTTGAGTAGTAGCAATCGCTTCTACTATATGAAGACTTCTTTTATGCGAATATTTGGCATGAGAGTTTTCAGCCATGTAACAGCAATTCCGTTTGTCTTAGACCGCCCGAGCAGAAAAAATGGGAGCCACAATAAGGCTTATGTGCGAGGCTTCGGGTTACTGATTATGTGTATATGTATAGGTATACTATAGTCCTGACTAGTTTATCATCATTTCTACGCGAAAAATCCTGCACACATTTGTTCGATGTGCTGGAGCGTACTCGACTTGAACTACCGCTTACGGGAATTTTCTTTTCTTCCTTTTTGTAGCTCCGCGAACGCTTTCTGCGGGACGAGCCGGGCGTACTCGAGACTGCCCAATATGTGCCATGGACCTCACGCCGCCTACGAAGTACTCTTATAAGACAATGCGAGCTATCTGAGGAACACGCTCTGTCCTTCAGCTTTATAAGCCCCGAGATTAAGGCTCAACTGATTAACCAGATGTCCGATCTTACTAGGGTACGTACATATCGTTTGACTTACAGAAGATATGTATGTGCAAATGTTTTGGCCGTTTTTATATGCAACGAAAATAAAAGTTTGCCAGGATGCTAGGGCCTATTTTGATATTAAAGAAATATTATATACATTCTTCGACGTCTTCCTGTCGACCGATCAATTAGCTGTTTTATATTTTTGTAAGAGTTCGTTTTTCTGTAGTGAGAAACAATGTTGCACCCTATTGAGCACTTCCTCAAAATATTTGCATTTCTTTAGTTGAGGAAATGGTAAAACTCTAAAAAATCTAGTGAATCGTCAACTAATTTCCGTGTCCCTGACAATTATCCTGATATCCCACTAAACATCCAACATAACTTTGTAGAAATACGTAGCACCTAATTGCAAGAACATTTTTGTGGTTGGTCCCCCAAAAAGACCCATACTTAATCGTCGTGACCAACCAATAAAAAAATTGAACTTCGTAATACATTGCAAGCAGTGAAGTCCAGTATTTTCGTGCCTCTTTCGATGATTTGATGTAATTTTCGAAGTGATACCTATTTATTTATGTCCTCGTAGTGAATCCAGCCATGCCCCAGACGGTTGCATGGCTCTTCCACGAGTAGTCGCTTACTGATTCCTTTCTAGAGCAGACCCAGTACGCCGACGACTCCTACCAATTTTTGTACCTTCGTGGAATCCGTGCAGTAAAACACTCCGAATGTCTGTTTTTCTATCCATTAATCGGTCTTCTCACGGAATAGCAATCCTCTAAGCTCCAATATTAGGACTCCCTCTGATCCTGTGGCGTCTTAGTTACGACGTGTCCCGCTTTGTGGGGCCGGTGTGGATATTGGAGGGTGCTAGAGTGTCCATAGCCGTACCGTGTAACACAAGCGCTTTTTTCTTTTGATTAGAGTAGCAGCGCTAACTTGTTGGGTCTACGTCCGTCAGATCGCATGAAGCCTTGGGGCTCCCTGGTGCAGGGATGTGCGACGATGCCCTGCTACCAATGTTTCATTTACTTGTTTAAAAAAAATAGTGCTAAATGACTTTCTTAAACACAGTACGAGCTTGAGATAGATATATGCGTATAACTTAAGAAAGAATGGTTCTATAATTATTATTGAGATAAATGCTACGTTCGCGATACGCTGTTCTAAATATATTAACTAGTTTGATATAGAAACATGATATATTAACGCTTTGGCGTTGGCTATCGATATGGATGATGCGAAAGAAATTAGCTGTCTATCTGACCGGATGCTCAGAATAGAAGACGCGGACTACTTTAGTATTATCAAGTGAATACTTCTCAAGCAATTTGGACGGCAGAAAAGATGCACCGATGGCAAAGGAGAGCGGGTCTAATAGTGTCGCGTCTTCCACACATTTAGTCAAATATTCGATTTTTTAAAATTATATATAATATATATATATATATATATATATATATATATGTATGTTTGTGTGCTTGTGTGCCTTTATGTACGACGATGATTAGTCGGTTCTGGGGGATTACGTGTTATACGTGAAGTCGTTGGAGGTGTCAGCTCCTAAAAGTATTGTCGAAGTTGCGCGCCAGAAGATGTCAGCTGATCGACAGAAGCTAATCGGACTCTTCTACAAGTGCAAGTGAGTCACCTACGAAAGCAAATTACGTTTGCGTCACAAATATTTTCACTACACAATACTTAAAAAGAAAAATACATTTGTTTATATAAACACTCATCAAGGACCAGCTATTCTAATGGGCGTAATAATAATAATAATAATAAAAAGCCTTTTCTGTTGAGGCAATGCAATATGGATGCCTATAAATACGCTGCACCATCGTGAGGGGTATGTACATTTATTTAGGCAAAGTGTCCCAGCGTTAAGCGCGGTGCAAGATTGTTACTAGACTCGATGTGAACTGTAAAAACGGCTTTATCCTTTATGTTATTTGCGCGTGTGTTTGATTATGTGCAGGCAACTGGACGTCGCGACTAGTTTGGCGGAGGAGTTCTTCGAATTTCCTCTACTAGTGCGCATTTGCGAGGAAACGGGCCACATTAGCAAATTGAATCACTACATGGACACGTTCAGCAAGGAGAAGTTCTATGAATACGTCTTTCAGGTGCGTCTTCTTCTGGCAGTCTCGTTTTGCGTTGTTAGTGGATTTCTCTGTTTTTGCGTGACGGTCTGGGTAGGCAAAGGTGTGTAGTAATACTTCCCTGGCTCTTGATGTGCTCGACCGCAGGTTTGATCTTCCATGTAGGGATGTCTTGTGTTCGAGCATGTCAGGAGTGTATATGTCTAGAAAACATTTTTAGGTGGTTATTTTTTAGGAGTGTATATGTAATGCATTTGAAAATAAATGACGTATATTGGTGTCGCGTTTGGGCTCTGTGCTTGATCATTCCACGCTTCGGGGTCACACAAATTGGGGTGAGTCCGTGGTGGAAAAAAAATTAGTGATGGTTTGCTAAACGTTTAACATGTAACCAGCCAGCGATGGTTTCGGTGCGCCGTGGATGCCTAGTTCAACTAGAATACTTGCTGCGATCAAACAGTAGCAGACTAGGCTTAGAAAAATTGTCTTTGTTGACAGACAAAGCGTTTGGTTCTTCTTTGGTCCATTATGTTTATCTCTATTGTCCACACCTTTTTGCTGTACATGATACAAATGCCACTGTGATGAGCTGGTCGAATAACTATGTGTTTGTTGTTTTTGATATCATCTCGCTCGACGCGTCGCACGCAGTATTACTTGGATACGGGTAAGCGCGATCGACTTCTGTCGCAGCCCAGCGCTTTCAACGGGGTGCTGGGTCGTTTTCTTCAGTCGCACGGCTCTCTTTACTGGCTGCACTGCATCAAAAGCGGAGATTTCCTTCGGGCTGCACAGGCACTAAAACAACTAGCCCGAAACGAGCAAAACCTGCTGAAGCGGAAAAAGTTACAGGTATGCCGAAATTCGACCTTTAAGTATTTGCAAGATTATTTACATATTGCATGCGACCACTTAATATTGTAGTATACAGAGGTCACACCTATACACATCCACACAATTAGAATCACCACACATCCAACAGTACACAACACCACACACCAATTCTCCAGCCAGCTGTTCCCGCCAACAGAGAGATCCGCCTTCTCCAAAGGCAAACAATCGAATGGCGCACTGACCGCCAGAGAACGCGACCTCCACGCCCGGTGGAGAGCTGACCTCGCTGCCGCCGCTGCCTGCGCCGCTTCACGGCAGCGAGAGTGGCTACGAATAGACGCTCCACGAACAACACGCGTCAGCCTCGGCGACGTAGGTTACACTCCTATAGGGCACCCGTATAGCAAACGACGCGACAGACGAGGCGGCTCGGAAATGGAGCGTACTAGTGTGAACTTGAATGTAATAGATAGTATATAGTATAGATAGTTATGTACAATGCCGCACCAAATAAAGCCGCTGACCTTGGTGGCCTGCCACTAAGGACCCAGCATCGATACCTACCGCATCCGTCTTATGGTTCACGTTCACTGACAAGTGCCGCCGCGACCGGCGGCACTACAATATTTTTACCCAATTAATAGAAAAGAGTAGATTAAGTACCGACTGGTTTATGTTAATCGGGCGTATGGTAAGACTGAAACGCTTCGTTTTTCTCGCCGCGCATTAGGTAAGCCTGGCCAAGCTGTCAGCTTTGGCCTGCGATGATCCTGAAGCCGCCGAAGACGACCTGGAAGAAATTAACTCCATGGCCGACCAGGTCGCCATCCAGGAGAACCTCTCACAACAGATTCTCGCCAAGAACGGCTACACGGTGGCTACCTGTACCAGTACTCCGTACCCAAGTCCGAGATGATCAAACTTATCACGGATCGAAGTCGCAACGCGAACGGAACAGGATTACAAAGCTCGGTAAGGGTCTACAACGATAGGGACACAGTATGCTCTGAAATGGCCAACATTGAAGATGCGGGCCAACATAGGTCTGACGCATCCCGAGCGGGGTGCATATATAATGTATAAAAGCACTCGCCTGGTATATTTATTTCTTATATATATATATATATATATATGGAACAGATTAATTCCACCTCTATGTTTTACTGCGTTGTATGGCGGTTTTCGTTCCGTCGTCGATAGCGGTCGACCCTATTCTAGTGGAAAGTAGTTGAAATTGACCTATGCTAGTGGTTGCGACATACGTTTTGTATGACTGTGATGAAATGTATAAAACACGCGCGTAGCCGTCATCATACACTACTTTATGTTGTTTCGTGGCGTACTAAGTCAGACGTGTTTATTTTTCGCCCCAGCCTTGGATCTTGTTACATTTGTACCGCCGGAAGAGCAGGCTACAATGCGGCGCGATATCTGGGCGCGTACTATTATTCAGGATCGCTGGGAATGTAACGACGGAGCCTATATCACCGACATCATGCGGTTAGTTCACTCTAAGTTCATCTATGATTATAAGAATTAAAACGGCTATCGAAAGTTATGTCTGTTGATAATCCTAGATGACGTGTCGTCGAAGACAGATGACCGTTATAACCTCAGTATTCCGTTTAGGCTGCTCAAGCGGGGACGCATAGCTTATGTTAACGTAATGCCCCTAGCCTTGTAGGGGAGTGGAAGCACGTTCCCTTTCCGCTGGATTTACGTGTATCATCTTTAGGAAATACTAGTTAATATTACAATAGACATAATGCTTTGGGTGTCCTCCGCTTCTCGCGCTCTCTCTCTCTCTGAGATGTGCCTTCTAATTTAATCGTTATCTTTGTTTGGGGCGTCGTGTAGTGATCTTCTATTTTTCCAGGTCGTGGAGTTGGCATTTCTACAAAACTACAACCTCAATGAATTTATGCCATCAGTTGACGACCTACTTCAAAGTGAGCTTCTTGACGACATTCGTGACAATGAGTCATTCCAGTACATCATTCGGGCTGGCTACGAGCACGTCATGCGTATGACGGCTACCTAGGTGGAAATATCAGGATCTTAAGCTGTACGTATCCCAGCCCAATTGAATCCCGTCGATCACAAGACCCTGCAACGCCAACAAGTGTCTAGCTCATCTAACAACGGTAGAATCCAAATGTGAAGGCAAGCAACGGGATGTCGTTTGTTTCGTATATAGGTGTGCATACATTTCAATACCACGTTACACAGATATGACGCCACTTATCCCTCCCTCCACCTCACTGACTAATTATGACTAAGTTTGCTTCTATATATACATGTGTAAATAGCGATTCACAAAAGTTGAAGAAACTGCATTCATTGTTTGAAATAAAAGTTTTGTGAAACAAAAAAGCTGGCGTAAAATGCAAGTGTTTTCCTCAACCGACTGCGTTTTCAGCCTATGCACCACTGCCAACCGACCTATTTGTCGCAAGCAAAGTAAGGAACTACAACGGTGGAGTGGGACAGGCGGAATGCAAACAAAACACGTTAAAACCTTCTAAGTGTGATTAAAAATGTTTTAATTATAATTTAATAAGAAGTCTTATGCACCACCTTTTGGTTGCGATACTTATGCTCAATTATTTTGCAGGGCGAACCAAGACATGCCAATACAATAGCAAGGCGTACTAAGACGCTCCACCTTGATTATCATAAACAGTTAGTAAAATTTCCACCACAAAAACAGTCCAAAGTACCTTAATGTTGGATCCGCTCTATCGGATTTTTTTTATTGGCTCTTTCCTTGGAAGCATCACTGAGAGAATTGGGCTTTGGTATCCATGTCGTAACGACATACCCAAGACTCGTCTCCTGTAATCACTCTCTGAGGCAATCCAGGGCCCTCTGCTACCGCCTGAAGGTCCAAATCGAACATTTCCCGACGGGCGCTAATTTGTTGGAAATTCAACATTTTTGTAACGAAGTTCGCTGCTAGTCTTCGGGCGCATAAATCATAGTTCAACACTGTTACAACGTATCCATAATATACCTCCAATTTTTCAGTTATTTGTCGGTTAGTATTTCGGCGATTGCCGAGTTGAAAATGGCGATTTTTTTCAACGTTTTCTGTTATTGACGTCGAAGGTCTTCCCGAACGGGGGTCATCTTCGCCCACTTCACGTTCGTCGCAAAATCAAAGGTACCACGTGTACAGAGTGCTGCGAGACACTGCTTAATCGTCGTACGCGGTTTGTAACATTTCCACCACTTTAGAACATATACGTTGGTATTTTAAGCTTCTGAAACATGCAATTAAAGAGTCCCACAGGTGGATTAAACGGGTGAAATCGTCTTCATGTCTCATAAACTCCGCTGTCTTGATAGAGCACTTTAGAGAAATGTATGCAAGTAAAAATACCATTCGCAGCAAAGTTCCATTGTTCGATAGCGCATGGGACGAACTGACATCGTTTATGCGCGATGATCTGGCAGCAGAGTTCTCCGTAGTGAAAGTGCTACGCTCCATGGAACGGCTCCAGCCAAACAAAGCAGCTGGCTTGGACCGAGTTTGCAACGAACATCTGAAGACGGCGGCTGGCATGGCTCCTTGTTGGACAAGTGTATTCAATGCTTGCCTCCGTCAGGGACGTCTACCACGAACTTGCAGTGATGCACGGCTTATCATTATACGAAAGGGAAAAGGTGATCCGCAGGTGCCGTCATCCTGGAGGGCGATTGCGAAGAAAAGTTGCTGTTATAAACTCCTGGCACTCCTTATCACTCGACGGCTCAGCACCTTCTTGGAGTCCTGCGGCTGCTTACCGGACGAACAGCACGGTTTTTATAAACTCCAGGCACTCGTTATCACTCGACGGCTCAGCACCGTCTTGGAGTCCTGCGGCTGCGTACCGGACGAACAGCACCGTTTTTGCACGGGGCCTTCATTGATCACGGCATGCAACCTATTACTAAGCGAAGTGCGCAGCGCCCTTAGCAGACCGAAACAGGCACTCTACGCAGTATACGTCGATTTCAAATCTGCGTTCGACACGGCGCCTAGAGACAAGATCCTGGTAAAGCTCGCTGAGTGGGAAGTTCCGCTTAACATGCTTCGGTTAATCAAGGCTATGCTTCAGGAAAACTCAGTGAGTATCCATGACGGGGTGTCAATCAACCTTGATAAAACTAAAGCTATAAAATTCCGCCGGGGAGGGCCCTTGTGAATAGCTTCAAGTACTTGGGGGTGGCACTACCTACCAACGGCCGATGCTTCAAAGAGCACCTTAAGGACAGGGTCGGGCGAGCCTTGGTTGCGAGTGTTGGGGTGCAGACGCCATCAAAGCTACCGCTACAGTCAGCAATGGCCTTGTTCGAGAAGAAGGTTGCACCTGTTGCTGTATACGGAATTCAAGTAATCTGGGAGTACCTTTCGGCGTCGCAGCTTAAGGTGCTCGATCGTATAAAGCCAGCATTTCTGTACCGCTCAGCACAAAACTTTTGCGGTTCATGGGTATCACCACATTCTCTGCAGAAAATTAGTTTAGGTAGGTGCGGGATTTTTTGCGCCAGGTACCACGCAGCGTCATGCCCAGAAGTGGCGTCGTTAGGGAGTCTCGCTCTAATGGAGGGGGCCCAATAGCGTATTATTTTATCATGAGTACATCAAAGTATAGCTTGGAAGGCAGAAACATCATAATAGCGGACATTTGGTATTTAGCGCAGAACTTGAAAAAGCAAAAATCGCCTTTATGTTGACATAAAAAGGGTGTGTGCTACAACTTATCACATTTATATACGTATTGTTTCCAGTACGCGTACTCCTACAAGAAGAACGTAACTTATCGCCAGATCGGCGGGTACTATTTGAATTTGCATGCGCCCATTTGGCCATCCGCCAAGCAAACAATCCGTTTACGTACTCATAATGGCGCAGGACTTTTAAAGTGAGAGGTCGCTGGCTCTTTAGGTTATTAAAGCGTACATTCAAAAGTCCTAGCGATTCATATTTTGTTAGTTGTCGTAGAGCACATATGTTACATTGCCCTTGAAAAGTAAGTATATACTACAAGCAACATCACACCACAGGCGCGTCAAGAACGTGTCTTGAACCCCTTCCACTAACGTCATATACTTGATCAGATAGGGGCTACCAGATAGAAGAGCAATATGCAAGTTTGGGAAGAACAAGAGCTTTATAAAGACCAATGTACACGTGAGGAGTTGTTAGAATAAAGCAGCAGAAGATGGCATTAACGAGGCGCAAGGATGCTTCCACAACCATGGTAATGTGGAGGCTGAAATCAAGATCAAGTGTAACGTATACGCTTAAGTTACGTGTATAAACGAGTAAGCAAAATGCGGACGTTAATTTTGTAGCCGAAGTCGCTTCGCAGGGCTCTGTGTTTCAGTACCACGCATTTGGAGGGTGAAAGATGTATGTTATTTTCAGAACACCATCGAGCAATGCCATCGACAGCAGACTGCAGAATAGCCTCAGAGTCACTTAAGCAAACTGGGTGATGCAGTTTTAAGTCATCTGCATATTCAATCTGTTCGACGTTAGGTGGCAGAAGGGGGGAATAACACCCCCTTGACGCACACCAGATAATGCAGGATATCGACTAAGCTTATCACCAACATTTAGCTCACCCCGAAACGACAAAATTATTACTTAAAAGTGACGATCACTCTCTCACACATATATTTATATGAGAGGTGAGACAGCGACCGTCACTTTTAAGTATTTGTCTAGTTGTTTCGTGATGATCTCCCTGATAATATATATATATATATATATATATGTAGAGTTTCGGGGGAGCCTTTGGTTAAGCGAATTAGTGGATTTCTATTTGCTATTTACGGGAGTGAACAAGCCGTTCTTGGCGGTTAAGTACAACGGCTAGTAGTCCGTTTATTTCATATATCGTACATTCATAGCAGACGGCCGGCAGCGGGACCAGCATGTTTGAATCTCTGCCTCCCTCTCCTCACAGAGTATGACGTCAGTGAGAGAAGCTTCTGAGAGAGTACGAGTTGTAGCTACCGCTACCGCAGTGTAGGTCGAACACGCTTATAATATTTGCACTATTTAAAGAATATCTGACAATATATATATATACCAAAGTAAAGCTTGGAAAGCAGAAAGATATTTTGAAAGTTACTGAATTTATTGGGTTGAAATAATTGAGGAATATAATTATGTTCATACTCTACTAATAGAAAAAAGCATGCTAACCAATTTGCTTTCCATTAATATTGTTACTTATGTTTATCATTCGAAAATATTATTGTCATTGGATTGATACAGTTATTGCCGTTTTTGCCTAAAACGAAAACACAAATTTGCAAGAACATGCGGGTTGGGTTTATTTAATCACCGATATAGATTCCCCTCTTGAAATGACATTGTGACAACGTGTGACCAGCTTTTTGATCCCTCTTTTGTAAAAGTCTTGTTTCATGGAGACGAACAAATTTTGGAAGATAAATCATTTTGGACACGTCCCTGAAATAATTGTTTTTTTTTTTCAGTCAAAACGCTTTTGAAAGACTGAACAAAATGCGTCTGAAAGTGCAAGATCCGGAGGACATAAAAAGTGCTCAGAAAGAAATATTTTTTAAGACGTTACTCACATGGGGTCGCGCGTTGTCTTGGCGAAAGATGACCCGCTTTTCTATTCAGGAGTTGTGGATGCGTTTGGGTCAATTTTTCCTGAACTCTTTGATGTCATTGACAGTAGAGGTCCGTTTTGATAGTCCGGTTCCGTTCCTCGGAAATTCAAAGTAAAGGATGCTGCTGATATTCCACCAACAACGAAAAATAACCTTATTTGAGTTGGCGTTTTTCTTGGGTTGGCTATGGGCACTCTCGAACCAGAATCTTTTCCAGCGTACATTATTGTAGAAGACCTACCTTATCTCCGGTTACCAATAGATCAAAGCTGGCGATGACGATTGAGGAGAGAACCGCGCAGACGCGCCTGCACTCTAACTTGCTGGCGTAACTCAGTTTGTGAGGAATTAACTTGCAAAGAAAAAACTTTCAAGTTATTCCAAGTTCTTTAGCGTCCTAAAATTGCTTGATTCTTCGTTTAAACTAAACTCTTCACCACGGATCTTGGCAAATCATTTTCAAGGTAAGTTCGTTTGTTAATTAAGTCGTCCCCGGTGCAAAGCGGTACACATGCTTCGACAAGCTACACCAGCGTTAAACTATTTTCAGAACTCGTACAGCTAAACATTTCGAACACTTTGCACCTGTACATTCGCTATTTGGCCGCCTTATCAGACAGCAACACAGCGTTTGACGCCAAGCGGCTGTTGCAGATATGGCCGCTCGATTATAAACGTATCACTCTTTCCCATGCTAACGCTGCGTTGCAAGCCTCCGAAACGAGTGGATACCAAAACGACAAGGACCTTGCTCAACCTAATATTGAAAGGACGCATCCTCCGGTTCTTTTCTCCCAGATGGGTCGGTCGAAGACATGTCGACATTGGTGGTAATCGTTTCAACTTCGGTTGAGAACGTTGTGGTTTTGACGCGGAAAGTGGTAGCCGCTGGAGACATGGTCGAACGGTTATGATCGGCTTGATTTGCGCCATAATGCCTGGACGGTGTAGTGCGCAGTGAAACTGTTGCTGTACGGTCTTGTGGGTGGAAAGCTGCGCCACACTACTACATCCGTATGGTCTCGTCCATTCGAATCCTTCTTGCCTCCTCGCTTGTAGATGCCATTGTATTGAGCTCGGCATCTGCAACTAACTCAGCGTAACGTCCTCGTTACAATATCATTATTCAGTGGACACAAATCGATTTTAATGCACGATGCTTTAAGACACATTTAATTAATGGTTAGATTAAACCATTTTGGTAAAGGACTTAGAAAATGGCATTGGTTTTCCCCTCACGGGACATATCTGAAGAACTATTTTGCTGAGGGAACTTTGCTGGGACTTTCGCCTTTATCAAGGTTCAACTAAAACTTGGCGAATGCAAAGGGTCGGGTTTTAGGTTAGGGTTTACGCCCCTGGCAACACATTGGCAAGGTGATTGCCTACAATTTAGGCCTTAGCCAGAACCCTCCCTCGTGGAATACTTAGCTGTTTGTTATTAAATTGATTACTAGAATCCAACCACAGAAATAAGCAACTGCTTCATTACTCAAAGCCTCAATGCCTTTATTCGAAACGCTAATTAACACTTGTTCGTCGTATTTATTGTTACGGGATATTTATTGACAATTCGCACTTTTATGTTTGCCGTCAGAATGCGCATATCTAGAATTTCTGCACGCCAACTGTAGTATCCAAATAAAGCATTTAACAAAATGTATGGCAAAATCATTGTCAATATGTCTGCCTGGCGCATAGCCAGAGAATCACACAACAAGCGGCGACCAGCCTCCTCCCACTTTTTTTCTGTAAATAAATGTGAAGGATAGACTCTTCACATATAAGAAATTTTCTCATATGGCGTGCAGTAGAGAGCAGATATCTCCACTTATACGACGTCATCATCTAGTGTGCTGTGATGTCTCGTAAACCAGGAGAGGCCACTAGCTTAGAACTTCTTCCTATGCATAAATTCGTGGTACTCAAGATATTCCAAGCTTTGTTCTCTAAGATATGTTAGTAGGTCTATTCGAAAAAATTGAAGACACAATAACATTTCTAATAGACACATTCAAACTACAGATATGAATAGAAATACACATGATATTGTATCATATCACACATGGAAGAGCGCACAGAAAGAGCATATGGCAGTGTTTGCTGGCGTATATTTAGATTATGTACCATACGTATTGCGGCTGTGAATCTGATAAGGAAATCACGTCGTTGATGACATCTGATAGTAGAAACCGCCGCTGTAGCTTTTCTTGCAGACTTATGCTTGTTCTCATGGATGTAGGTGCTGTTTCACGATACTCCATTGTTCCAACGTAACCAGGCAATGTTCGGGCTGTTCGGACATGGCTTGACGTAGCCTAGACAATTTTATATATAGAATAAATATCTTACTTATTGATTGATAGATAAAAATGGTTTATTTTGTAATTCGTTTTGTATCGAGTATGACCAAATACATAGAAGAGCAAAGCGTGACGATCCATTCACAAAAAAACAAATAAGCGTAATAAAATATACTCACGGCAGGAATTTTCACGGCCAGCGCACTCCACTACCTTCTTCAAACACATTCTAATCATCGCGCGTGTAGCATAAAGGCGTTAGGTTTCGAGGTTGTTAGTCAGGCATACGTGCCATTACGTTTCCGTTTTATATTCTACGTACTGCAGCATTGCGCATCATTTTTGTTAGTCGATTTGTATGGCCTGCTGTTTAATAGTGGTCTGATCTCTTTGAGTAATATAATTCACTATTGTTTATAGTTTATCATTCTGGGCAGAAGCGTCAGATAGCGTCTGCACATGGTATGAAGTTATTCGTTTAATTAGATGTGACAGCTAATTTATAATCTAAAGTCAATTACCTGCAGACTGTGAGAATGCATTTCGTAAGGAGAAAGATAGAGGTAACTGTTTCCTTATCTTAGCACTGGTTAATAGGGCACTGCAACTTGAGCTAACGAGACTGTAGACTCGTCACAAGCATTAACGAGAGATGACATTTGTCAGAGTCGACAAATGTGAATTTTGTCGCAATTCATGAGTGTGAATGTATTTTCGACTAAATGTTATTATTATTATTATTATTATTATTATTATTAATTACACTTCACAATTGTGAGATGAGAACGTGTACACTGCAAGTGACAGCAGTTGCCGTAAAAACTCACCTTAGCGCCGATTGCCTGTGAGATCTGTAATCCGTCTACCCAGCTTACTGATGAATCTGTTGGTTGCCTTGCTTACCGGACCCATTGTTTGGCACTACGATGTAGCCCGTCTCCAGCTCTTGGTACTTGCGTTTTTCCCATTTTCGACGCGTGAACTATGGCGTATGTAGGAGGGAGCCATTGTGCAGGACACTGTAGCATCCCATACTAAACATTCGCCGTTAGCCCATAGCGGTATTGTTACACCGTCCGGTCTTTTGTCGTCATCATGTCCTAATCTGGGCTCGAGCATGCTTGGTATGCTCGCCCTGCGTAAGGCTCTTCTTATAATTGTCTTGATTTCTCCGTGTCTAGGCTTTTGATGCAGCTAAAAGGGTGAAGTCCATCTTTAGTTACTGTGGCACCACATGCGTTGCAACTATAGGGATTGCAAATCGGGGCGCCTATTCGAAGAGCAGTTACCATACGGAATGAGGTGTTGTCCAGCATGGTACCGGAGAAGGGAGACACTTGGAAAGCCTCCACTAAATGTGTCTTGTGCTGCCAGAAAGACAGCTTTTTCCACTGGGGATTGGAGGCTATCTAACAACTCTGTTATTATTATTATTATTATTATTATTATTATTATATTATTATTATTATTATTATATTATATATTATTATTATTATTTGTTACGTGCGGTGGAAAGTATTGTGTGTAAAAGTAAGTATCAGAAGATAATAGGTTTCTGCAGCTGCTCCGCAATGCGTGCATCATATACATGCAGCCCAATTTACCCAACATCTCTGAATAAACTCATCAGAATTCGAGAGAGAGAGAGAGAGAGAGAGAGGGAGCGAGAGAGGGGGGGGGGGGCGTTTAGACTCGCTTTAGCCCGTGCAAGTTTCTGGCTTTGAGAAGCCTTCCATTAATGAGCGGGAACTCAGCGGTCAGCTGGCCACTTTCACTCATCATGTACTCGCTCATATTCGTCCATCCACGATCGCCACCATTTATCGATGAGCAGCGACTAGAGATATTTCTACTACGCGTCGCTTGGATGGGACTCGGCGTAATTTGTATGATGACTTTGGATGGCAACGTATCTAAATGAATTGATGAAAGGATGGATAGATGTAGAACTTAAGTCGACCGCAGCCAAATGCGAAACGCCACGATAAACATTGCTATAAGTGATAAGTGAACGACGCAGGTGGTAAACCCGAGTACCAGATGAAAACAGACCACTAGAGAAGCGATTAAAATTTCTTGTGCGAACCAGGAATAAAGGACACGTATGAATAAGGAGATCGCCGCATACAATCCATAATAAAAAGATCAGACGTTTAAGTGGACGCCGCGGTAAACCGTATTGGCAGTCGGAGTATCGATTTGCCAACGAGGCAAGATAATTTATGCATCGAAAAGCTGAGATTATATATATATGCATATATATATTTTTAAGTGAGTTTTATTTACAGTATCTTCTGTGTATTACAACATTGTAATCGTGTAGTTCGTAAGGTTGAAAGCCCGTGTACGAAGCACTGTATATATATATATATATATATATATATATATAGTCGCATATAAGGTGGCTTCAAATAAAAAGGTACAAAAAGCCGTAAGAATGAAACCAGTTGAAATTTGAATTGGCCGATTTGGTACAATGTAGTGAGACATCTAGATACGCGACTAGAGTATGCAGCGTGGCTGTGCGCATGACGGAGGAGAGAAGCAGGCAGTTGTGTGTCTTATCTAATTGACGCGGCAGTGCGTGCAAACTCAACGATTGAAGAACAGCGAAGTGCTATCAGATTTCTGACTGCGGAAGATGTGCAAAGCGGCCGATCCGCTTAAAGCATGTCAAAGGGAGGCGCTTTAACTCGGACCGCGGAACTGAAGGACACAGTGAAGGACTGGTTCGTATCACACCCGCGGGAGTTCTTGGAACAGGGATCCTTTATCTCGTGAAACAGAGCGATCATTGTGCTTAGGTCTCTGACTATCACTTTTGACTAAAGAGTTCAATTATTCCCACTGCGTCGTTTCGTACCTTTTCATTTGAACCCTGATATATATATATATATATATATATATATATATATATAATATATATATATATATATATATATATATATAGGCGTAAGAACGTAGTTCGTAATGCGTAAGTTCGTGTATATATATATATATATATCCATGTCGCATGCTACTTTCTCGACGTCTACGTGGTGTTGGCTTTCTTATCTTCGCTAACCAGCAGCAAAGATGAATCACAGTAGTTGTAGTGGAGCGACCATACTCAGAATAGTAGTACTAGAAGTAGTGGTTAATCGTATTACTAATAACTTGTAGCAGTAACCGATGCTGCGCGCATGGAAGAAAACGGAGATGGTGGAATGAGGGGGGGGGGCAGGAAGACACGGGGGCGGGGCCGGCAGCTTGAGAGTGAAATCCTGGGATAGAGAGAGAGAGAGAGATACGCGAGAAAGACGACGACAACGACGACAACAACAACAACAACAACAACAACGACGACAACGACGACAACAACGACGACGACAACGACGACAAAGCAAGGCAGAGTAGGCAAAGCAAAACAGAGTGGCGGAACCACCGTCAGCACAAAGACAGGCGAACCAGTAGTTTGAGGAGCGTAGAGGGAGAATTTCTAGTTAGCCGGGCTCGGGTAGCCAGCCGCTGGTCAGTGCTGTTGAAACTGCCGACGTGTTGTCTAACGCAGGCGTACTCTGGATTGCGTTAGATGATGACAATGACGAGAAGTAAAGGCGGCGACGAGCTGGCTGATGGCTGGACGCTGTCGGTCGTGCGTTCGAACACGCGCGTCAGGAGACGTGTACGAGTCAACTCGAGTTGATGATGGCTCAATAGATCGGCTCATCACTAGTTAGCGGTAGTGTGCAGTTAGGGTGGCTAGTAGCAGTTTGAGCTGCAGGCCCTAATCGGCATGAACACCGTACGCCGCAGGTTCGACGAGCGGCCATGGCCTTTTGCTCTCGTGGTCGTGGCCATTTGCTGCTGTGTGTCGATTTCCCTGCAGGACAAGGCCGGCACCCCCAACAGCAACAACAACAATAACAACATCAGTTTGCTATCTCTGACAAACTACGTGGGTCAAAGCCGGGAGTATATCCATAATAACAACGGCAGCAACAGCAACGACAACAACAACAATAATAATAGGAACAACAAGGCCGAATATACAACCAACCGCCAGAATGGACCGGCTGAAAAAGTGCTCGATGACAGGTTTGCTACCGAGACGGGCAGACGTCCAAACGGGTTCGGATCACTACTTGTTGTGTATGTGTGTTACGAGAGACGCTGAGCTTCAACAAGCACGGATGAATAGACCTCTTTAATGTGGAATTACGTGTTGTTGTGCTGTGTGGTACCGCAATACCGCGTTTACATACACTATGCAAACATTTATTCGTATACACACAACGTATCAATTTTGTGGTTCACTCAACACTACATTAACGAGCAACGCGTTATGGTGATACGTTCGTGGATGTATCGGCGGGTGTTTCATTATTTTAATTCAGTTGCTATTTACTATTGCTCCGCGAGCAATGTGCAATCAGCACGGTGCTGTTTCTGTATACATGGGTTTATAGCGAATAGGTATCCATCTATCCAGCGCTTGCGTACCCTAACGGATTTCTGTGCCTTTAAAAGTGTCCTCGCCTTCGACACAAATGATGAATCTGTGTTAATGTGAGGTCTGCATGCGCATTTCAGCGAGGAGGACGCGAATCATCCACTCACCATCTCCAACTCTGGTACGCAAAAGACTCATGTCACTTCGGTGGCATTGCATGCATACCTAGTTAAGCTAACAACGCATCATGCCATAGCCGCGCCATAACTATACATGTTGCTGACTCCAGCGTCAGGCTATACATTTTATGTGTGTATGTCTGTGTATGTATCTTTCCTGCCACTATATTGGACTTAAATTTTGCAGTGACATCCGATTTTTGTCGGTTCCTTCGCAGGGCAGTTGCTTAAACCTATATTGACTGCAAACTCCGCGCATGCATGTCGTGGTTTCATTTTTGTAACCCATATCCGTGCACGATGTCGTCTCTTCGCTGCCAGGCGATTGGTGACTTCCTCAATTTGTAACAGGCATCCCATTATAGAGAAACCTACTGGCCAAACCAAGAGAACGAAACAAGGCAATCTATCGAAGCAACGCAGTCTTTGTTGTCTTCCAACATGCGCAGATCACCAAACATTTTGTTAACGCGTGCCTCGGAATCGAGTTGAGTTGCTCCTGCGATTCTAGTATAGTATGAAGTCATTAGAGTCTTGAAACGTTGTCCCTTAAAATTTCTTTTATCCGCGGAAATAGAAAAAGTCGCAAGGAGTTGGGCCTGGCGAATCGGAAGATTCCAAAGGTATAGAAATCGAATTCTCATCAAGATATTCGAAATCAGTAACGATGTGTGTGCCGGGGCGGTGTCGTGATAGAGGATCCAAGAGTTATTGCTCAGAGTTCAGACCTCTTGCGCCGGACGTTTTCGTGCAATATTTGCGGAAAATTCTTCCCTTGTTCTAGAAAAAACAATCAAAAAGATTTCGGAGCTGGATCTGCTCTATCTGAGTTTCTTCAATCGACTCTCTTATTGGAAGCGGCACTGCTAGTCTTGGGCTTTGGTCTCGATGATGTAACCATAAACCCATGACTTTTCTCCCGTGATCACTCTCTGAAGCAACCCAGGGGCTTCTGCTCTCGCCTGATAGTGATTCGGCGATTGATAAGTACGACTTCATAAAGTTTTTCAACGGTATCTTTTTTTATTGACGTTGACGGCTTTCCCGAACGGAGGCCACCTGTCCTGCGTCGCTCAATTGACGGTTCCACGTATACACGGTGTTTCGATATACTGCTTGATTAATATAAGCAGTTCGTAACATTTCCGCCACTTTTGCACATATGATTTAATTTTTAGCACAGCATTCATGCGGGTGTGTTGTTTTTCCACTCCCGGTTCCTTAAAAGCAGTGGACCTCGTTTCCTTCACTGCTTTGAGCCAAACCCAAACAAAAACGCCGCCACCGATTTGCGCGACACTTGGTCTGTGTGTAGCTGATTAACGCCGTCTAAGGAAAACAAACAGGAAAACCTTTGTGATGTTTAAAGCTAAAGTACTGGAACTTGTCGAGACCCGCCTCGTAGTTCATTTGAAACATAGTTTTATTGAAATTACAATCACAGAAATACACGAAGTGCATTCTTCTTGGCATGATCCCTATGTAAACTGTTCTTCTAAAAGGTCTTTGTTCGATAAGATACTTCTTAGCGTCGTTCTTGAATACATGTAGAGCTCTCGACGTTTCACGAAAACTATTCCTACGAGCTTGCGAGACGAAGCACAATTACTTGAGGTTAAGCGGAGCCCTCAGCGCATGTCCCTCAGACACGAAACAAATCTGGATACTGTTCTGTTATCTATACCAAGGTGACGAAAACTCCCAGAAAGGTGTTATGTTGAAGAGAATCACATGAAAAGCATTGCTACAATTGCACCCCCATACCAGATAAACTTATAAGATGTATAATTAGTATTAGTTCTAAAACGTACTAGCGAACGTTTGAAAAATGATGTGCAGACTCAAAGCCTGTACCAATGATATCAAAGGCATATTACGATTTGTCCCCAGTTGTGTAATAATGCGTTTTTGGCTTGTTTTATACATTCCCGTTTGACACCCCCCCTATGTAACAAAAACACGTTAAGTGTAAACACTAGAGCAACGAGACGGAAAAAGTTAAGCCACATTTCTGTAAACCGCCCCTACGTTTTGTATCGTAACTCTAAAACATATTTATTGCACTTCAGCGAAAAACTTTCATGCTTTTCTCGAAGTTTTAGAAGTTAAGTATCTATCCAGTACAAGCTCACGTATAGGACTTACGACAGTCATATAAAGTAGACCTTACAAAATTACACGCCACTTAACCGTAATGCCTCCTATACAATGAAGGGCAGAAAGGTTAAAATCAAGCACCTGACTTTATTAAGCTTGACACTAGCTGAGACATCGGGGTGCTGACGAAGATCTTCTACATTTCCTCCAACTAATCTCTTACGTTAGTAGTAAACCTCTCGTAGTAAAAAAAAACATTGATCAGACTCGAAGAGGTTTTGTAGTAAGTGACGAAACGGGCCCCTAGTAGCCCCGATTAATTCGAGAATTAAAGACACACAAGTTGCCTATCATCTGGAGAGAGACGAGGCGTGGGTCTCCCGTATATCAGTAGAGTAATGAAAGTCGATTCGCCAAGAATGAGGCAGCTCCCCATTCGTCGTAATCGCAATTACCATTATTGTTCAATGCATAATGAAGGGCGGTGGTTGATAGCAGAGAAGTGTCTAACATTCCCAATCTATGCAAAAACAGATCCCAAATAGACGAGCAAAACCTGACTTGGCTGGCAAAAATTGTTCTGCGACGCTTACGGTACACGGCTTTAGGCTGTGGAGATTCACTAGCCGTGTAATAAAGCACCTATATGGAGTATATCGTGAAAGAATCGATAAGAAATCGCTTAAACATATATCCATGCCGCCGCCGTTGCACATTAGTATTTATGGGGTCCGCTTTACGAAGTAATGCGAAAGCATTACTTCGTAGGCATACAAAGTTGGCTGAGAGTTAGTCCGAAAAAAGTTTAAGTTTGGCATTCGGGTACGGATTTAGGAACGCCATAGCGTCCGATTCTGGCTTTGGCTACAAAGGTAATAGCTTTAGTCAGTCTACAATGTGCCGTAATCAAGATACATACTTTATATCTCCTTGTATGTGTACCAGGCGGACTATTTTTTACAAAATGCAAACAGAATGAAAGCTTTCCAACTTTTAAATACCGTGTCAACTTTATTGACTATCTTTTTGACACGCGTCAAAGCACATCTTGTTACTGGTTTTACCAAAGAGTATCACTGTTATATATATGATTCAGCAATACGGCTAAAAATATGCATTTTCACCTCTTACAAGGGACAGCTCCGCGAATACAGGAAATAAACCAAAACGTCTAAAAACTAAATATGGGAGGCGGATGAGGGCCACTTTATAGAACAGCAAGAGAGTATTGACTTGCCATCGCAGGAGGCTTTTATAGAACGTGGGAGGCGCAAATCACTCAAGAAGGAATTGGGCGAACAATACTTTAGACAGTAGAATACTATATTTATCAAGAAACGTTTTTCTTTTTAGGAAGAAAAAGAGGCTTACAACTAACGAATTCCGTAAAGATTAGGCCTAAGAACCTAAAGCCGTAAAGTGTTGTACGGCTTAGCAACCAAACCTTAGTCAGGAGGCTGGCCCATACGGGAAGTAGCTATAGCCGTGCGATCACCTAAAGACAACAGTAACCACGCTTGCATCCGACAGTCTCTACGAGGCATCCCTGAACCAAGACAAGATCTAAGCTAGATAAGTCCCGTGAATAAATTCTTAGAGCACAATTCCTGTTCCTACACAAGCAGTCTACGGCAGATGCGGTCGGGTTCGCGATTGGTCATATGAGGCACGAATGAAAATGGAAAGAGATGGCAACGTAACCTTTATAGACTTTAAGTACGCTTTGATTGCGTGCTTAAAGTATGTAAAGGGCTAATAACCTAGAAACTGGCGTTTAAATCGTATGCGCAAGACGTTCCCCATAAAAGGAAAGCTATTCAGTCGTTTATGTGGCGTAACTTTTTACGCGTAACGAATGGAGGCCGCTACGTTACGAACGCGATTCGGCAGGACAGACCACGGCGACTTAGTCAGCCCATTCTTATTTGCTCTAGACGTGTCAGCCCCTGCGAGAGCAAATCAATGTCCCTCATGCAATTTATGTCGACGACCCAGCTATGCTCTCGAAGTACAGTCCAACGTCAGTAAAGCCGCGAGCTTCTACAGCCACAGTAACGGAGACACATACACTTCAGTCGACTACCAGATTAAACTGAATTGAACATTAATGGAAAAAACAATTTCGCCTGCCTGAGAGTTAGATTGGCTCCGTAGCTTCAATTTCATCACAACATTGAGAAGAGGACCACCAAAGCCGCAGCTGCTACTATAATACTTAAACAAGTACAGAGCGTCAGCATAGAAGTAACAAAAGAGGTGTTTAACACAAAAATCTTCCCTGCGGTCCTAAGCTACGGTTTTGAGCCAATCGTTCCATCCCCAAAAGTCTCTCACCTGAAAGCACTAAGTAATGTCAAAGCTATTTCTTACGACGCAACTTTGGCTCGTCATCGCGGTACCGGCAATTCTCGTTCTCCAACTCTATTGGTCGAGCATAATCTATTCGGCGAAGAACGAAGTCTTAACTTTGCTGTGCAAAGATGTACAAATAGACCCGCGCCGGGCGAGGAGCCAACGGAGTTGCCGCTCACTACTCTGAAAGGCTACCTGGCATAGGTCATGAATACTACTACTACGGAATATGTAGGTAGACATGCGGGATGATAGTCAGGGATAGAGCTGATTGGAGGAGAACGGCAGAGACGCCTCTCCCACGGCTTCGATGTAATGCCAAAGTAATACCGAGCCTGGGGGGGTGGGGAGGAATCCGGGTTTAGTGGGTTTGCGAGTCTCACACTAGTCACGCAGGCTGCTAGTGGCGCATGTGCATCATGCATTACCAAAACCTCCCAGAACAAAAAAAAAAAAAACGGAATATGTCCAAAAATACGATGCTACGAATTCTATTCGACTGTGTGGGAGCTGAACAAAGCATCACTTAGCCTATACGAACAAAACGTGCTTGGCCTGAACAAAGCCTCGTGTGGATTGTGTGCGCGTGTGTTACGTGTACATTTTAAATATACATTAATTTTATGGTCAGCATAATTCTTCAATGTTATCGATCGGCCCGTCCTGGCCACGGCGCTACTTTCTGAGGCCAGCCTTTACTATCACTGCCGACGTTGCTAAAATAATCTCAGGTAGTCAGCTTGATGTATGGCAGACCATTAGGATCATTAACCTGCATCAACAACTACTAGTTTACTTTTTCGTAGTTACGCAAACGATTTCCCAACGTTCTGCAAAAATACATCAGATGCTTTAGCCACGGTAATTAAAAAAATAACATTACTAACTTTGGCCTATTATGTGGCTTAGAAGATTAAATTAGATAAAACTCTTATGAAGTATACTTGCGTTCAACGTGTACCGCTATCCGAAATGTTCATTCTTGTCTAGGCAGACTAAAGGTCGCTTACCCATACGAGAACCGGATCATTGCTTTCTTCACAGTGACACATTTGGGACGCTTTTGTACACATTTTGAAATTATAAGTCTCAATTAAGGTGTAAACCTCTAGGTCCTAACCTAAAAACACTATCTTCCGTACGTGTCTGGCACATCGGATGGGCAGTTCAGATATACCTGATTGAAGCTAAAAATGTTTCTCACGTCTGACGATCAGTGCAACTCTATGTGATAGCAGCTGTTAAAACTTGACCAACTTAAGTATAAGTAACTAACTTGAAGTCAAATAGTGAAAGCTACAGTATCTTATGTTTGCAAGAGCTGCCGCAAGCTCAAATGCTTATATAACAAAGGTCTCCCGTTTTTCTCCAACATGCCAGTTCTCAGAGGAGTGCATGTGTGTGAAGTGGGGATGAGAACTTTAGTGAATAGTGCTTGCGCATACCCTGGCATTCTTAGGTGACATGCATTTGCAAGCAGTTTTGTAAGCACTGCAAACAAACTAGTGTGCGTGCGCGGCCCTCTACGGGAATCTTTCGTTACGGCTGACACTACAAGTGATAAACAATGCCGAATGTAAATTTGCTATTGTGTTTTGCATTTTCATGTATCTTTTTCTCTTTTCATATTATTTGTGCCATAGAGATTACCATCGAGGGAAACTTGATTGCCATCAGTATACTGTTCTTGGCCGGTTTGGCTCACTAACCTTCCATACCTGTATATATATTGTCGTGTCCACCACCCCTATGGCTGGGCGGCGACCGTTACGAGTTCGCCATTCTCTCGCTCAAACAACACACATCCTCTGCCTGGCTCGATCGAACGATTACTGACTCATTTATTTTCATACCTCCTTATATACTCACAGATTGCCCGCGCATTTAGTGAGTTCCCGCGTCTTCGCTAGTAGGATGGCGGCATCTTCTATTTGGCGCCATATATCTAGCTTGCTTCGGCATTGTATCCAAGTGACGCTGTCTATGCCCGCGCTGCTTAACGGAAACTGCTATCCTACATATATATATATATATATATATATATATATATATATATATATATATATATATATATATATAATATATAGTGCTTAAACATATATGTGTACACTATCTTGCTGCTGCTGTTGTTGTTGGCCAAAACAGGTGGCCGTGTCGACGACAACCTTCCTGAACCATTAATCCAGCCTAGGCCGTTTATGCCGAACTGGAATGAAGACACTATGATGGTCATCGACGTAGATCCCAATGTCACAGCAGTGGCGCCGGGGCCTGCTGGTCACTGCGTAGCTCAAGTACATCACCACGAGCCCCTTGGCAGCTCGCCGTACCACGTGTGCACGTTCCATGGTAATACAATTGTGTAATATATATATATATATATATATTAGCTTGATATATACCCTAATATACATGTCACCCTTTTATATCAGGGGCACTTAAAGCGGCAGCATCTATGGTGTCCAGGCATCAATGTCTCCAATGTATTCTCTCCCAATGCCTCTTGTATATATATATATATATATATATATATATATATATATATATATATATATATATATATATATATATATATATATATATATATATATATGCATAGTATATGCACATGTTTAGATAAATTGTCTATCGTAATTGTAATTGTGTCAAAAACTAAGGCAAAACCAAATAATTTTTTCTCTGAATAAAACACGCCATTTATAAACGAAAATGTTATCTTTCAGCAAGCATAGCGATTAATGCTTTATTTTGATACTCGCATATCCAGGTATTATATGACAAAGTATATAGCGTTGAATAATATTTAATCATGTTTAATATTATTTTCAAATTGTTCTTTAGAGTGCTGCATGGTGGTTTACTTGCTGCTCAACGTGAGTGAATAAATATGAGTGACAATATTATGTCCAAATGGCTTGCGTATCCGCATCCAATGCCGGAAACGCTGGCGTTACCCGAGTGCTTTATGTTGCTCCACACTACTACAGTAATTCTAACTAGCAGTAGCCTAACATGATATGTAGTAAACACAAATGTCTCGTATAAAAGGCGAGCATTGTATATGAGGCAGCCGAAAGTTGCGGTTTGCCTTACACCTTATGTCGTCACCTGTCTAAAAGTAATGTTTTCGGGCTGACCCTCAGCCAAGATTTAACGTCCACGGAACTGTTTTTCACATTGCTTCATAGACCCCCATACATACAAATGTGGGGCAACGGTGGGGCTCGAAACCGTGCACTTATGTGTCTCCTCTGGTTGCGAGGCGCAGACTTAAGCCACCACGCCACCGGGCTCGACTATGTCACCTGTCTAATTTTGTAAAACGCGTCGTTGCAGTTTTGGTGGTGCGGCATTCGGCCGCCGGGCCCACGTTGGAGGTAGTCGAAGATCTGAATGCTTTTGACGACCTTCACGTCAACGCTGCCGATCTTCAGCCGATCGCTGACTGCACCGATAACGGTTAGTTGACCTTTCAACAATTATTGCGTGTAAATATAACGCTCTCCTATATTAATGTGCGCCACACAGCTACCATGCCATTTATAGCAATGATGACCTAGTTTTCTTTTGTCTGAAGCTGGTGAAGAAAAATGTACTCGGAGCCGACGAAGTCTTTTGTAATGCTTCACCGAAGCTAACAGGTTTCGCTCCAGTTTAAACGCTTTCTAGGAGTCTGCGCTATTATTGCTCCAATTGCTCTGGGTGTGTTATTTCTCCTGATTATTTATGCGGCATGTTGAAACGAATTGCCTAAAACGGCTCGTAGGGAATGAATGTTACTACTAGCTTTAATTTCTCTCCTGGCGAAAGGGGTGGCAATGCGCCACACTGTTTTTGATAAACGAGTATGCTCCTAATATACGCACTTATGCCGCAATGATACGGTATCATAGACGCTTTACTCCACTGTCTAAATAATTGTCTGTTAACATTATAAAACTACTAAACGTGTGACGGCGTGTTCTAGAAGGCTAGTGCGCTTTTCTTTCGTTAAAAATAGATGATAAACTATACGTTTGAGAGTCAGAGACTATTCTTCCACAAAGACTGTTAAGACCTTTTCAAGCCCCCCCCCCCCCTGATATAAAATAGTGATTTATGCGTTTAGGGGTACATCTAGAGCGAATAATAGATTCATCTATTCAACAAAGCCAGGTGGTGCCTATAAACATGCTGTGTGAGTTTTAGAGATGCACCTACATTATTAGCACGTTTCTTTGCGGAGATGCAACTGGAGTGGCGTAACAGAGTGGCTGTGTGAAGAATTATGTGAACTCGCAGTCACTCGGGACCAACTATGTCAGATTAGTCACAAGATCGTACTGCATATGCACAATAGGCTCACAAAAATATAGCAGACGTTCTTGCAATACGGCAAAAAGTTCAAATAATTTGATAAGAACGCTGCCATGCCACAGTAATGACAAATGGCAACATTTTAAGCCCTATCGAACATTTTGCTTTATTCAAACGTTGTGGATGTCGTTCAGTTGTTCGTTTCGCTACGCGAACGGAGATATGGCACGGTAACAGTGTCTTCTATATGACTTCGAATTCAAACAAAGCAACGCGACCCGGTTAACATCAATGTGTACATATGTCTTTCCAGATGAGACGATCTTGTTTCTTCGTCGCGACCTTACGGCTGAAGAACCCGCGCTTCTGCTGGACGAAATTTGGCTAATGCGATCTGAACAAAGTTATATTGCAGATCTAGCATCTTGGCTCAATACCTGCCCAAATCGCGTCGCCGACCCTCGTTCTTCGTAAGAATGCGTTCTCAAAAAAAAACACACATATATATATATATATATATATATATATATATATATATATATATATATATATATATATATATATATTTATTTTTAGTGGGTGAATGCTGTTACGCTCTGTTGTTACGAGTGCAGGGTGTTCTCCTTTTTCGAGCCGTGTGGAACTCGACCCTAGCGGTTAGATGTTGGTCCGCCAAGACCCCTACCCACTAAAAACACACCTCCCCCCTTAAGGTTTATTCACTAATGACCCAGATATCCACAGAACAGTACTATGGGCCATTACGAGAAGTGGCAAGCGTCTAACGGATCATTTGGCTGGCCGGAGTCACTCACGGGTTCCCCCACCGGTCCGACGTGCGTGTCCCAAATCCTGCGAACCCGTTTGATTACAAGCCACGTCATCTGTGTGATGTCATAAGCGCTATCCGTTCTCTTCTGTACCTGCCAAGCTCGGCTTTCTTTTTCGTCACTGCAGTTGCCATTTCCTCGCTCCGGCTTCCATGCTGATGCCACAAACATACTCAAGTTACTTCGTTTTTCGACTTTTCTGGCACCTTTCATTTTGGCGGTACGGCCGTTGTCCTTGCCTGCTGTAACCCTTACTTGCATTCGAAGAGAGTGCGCTCGGGGCGCTTGTCGATGCCGTCCACACAGTGCACGCAAGTTTTTGAGGAAGCTAAGCGAGGGATAGGTTTAAAGTTCACCGTGGCCAGTGAAACTCTGCGTACATTTTCCCCGCCGCGCAGTCTATCCACTTTTTATATCCGGGATGAGCGGTCGAGTGGCTTGGTGGGTCTATGGGGATGACGTTCCAAGTTTCTTGCCACGAAGTTATTGTTCTTTCCCTCTCAACGTCTCAGTAGCCCTGGTAAGCGTGTCATGCAGTTTTTCTCAGTTGGGCGGGATTGCTTCTTGTGTTCGCTTCTGAAGTCCTCTTCGTTCTTGATCCTGTGGTGCGTTTTGTTTCTCATATGCAGCGTTTTTTGCTGCAGTTCCATCGTGAACTCAATACAATAGTGATTGCTGAGATTTTCTTCCTCGGTGAGCACTGTTCATTATTTTATTTTATTGGCCATTGTATCGTTGCCGAGCGTTAGATCGAGCGTTGACTGATGTCCGGCTCTGCGGAAGGTCAGGTCTCTGCCATCGTTTTGTATATACAAGTCCAGGCTGGCTGCGTATTCAATCAAGGTTCTCCCACTCTTGTTTACCCGCCACGACCCCCATGTTTTTATATATATATATATTTTTTTTTATGAAGGAGGGTTAAATACTCTGACGTATTATTGCTGCGAGTAGGGAAAGAGGAGGACCCCACTTCCCATCTCGAGCAGTGTGGGACTCGGGCCGAGCGAATGGATGTTAGCCCGCTGAGACCCATACCCACTAAACGCACCTCTCCCTTAACTTCACTCTCTGATGAACCAGATCTCTATAGAACATTACTATAAGCTATAAGGAGAAGTGGCGAGCGCCACTCAAATAATTTAGCCGAAATCAATAAAAGAGAAAAAAAAAATATATATATATATATATATATATATATATAATAGCAGGGACAGTAACCTGGGTGTTGCAGGACAGTTTGTCGACCGATAATAATAATTGTAGAGCTCGTTAAAGCAAATATTTTTCCATTGGAACATGGTCTCTGAGAAGTCTTGCTTCGGAGTGAAAGTAAAATCACTTGTTGTTGCCAGACATAGGAGCATAAAATATGCCATTGCGAGAAAACCAGTCCTCCTATACAGAAGCTAAACACGCCGTCGTATTTGCTAGAATTTTGCTTGTTCTTAAAACATATAACGCCGGCTAGAATATTAGAAAATAATCCGCAAAAATGAAGTTATTTTATTTGCCTTCACGCCCAATACCTCAAAATCAAAACCCTACGCCATTCAGTTTTCCGGCCGACGCTATATGTTCTCCAGAAGAAAGCAGAATTTTCTTAAGAACACGAACGTGTTAGTTTCTGTATAGGAAGGACTGGTTGTCTCGCAATGGCACATTTTATGCTCCTCTGTCGGGCAATAACACCAGTGTCACAACCTGTAGTAATTTCACTCAAACTCTGAAATAAGACTCAGAGACTATGCTTCAATGAAAACAAAATATGTGCTTTAACGATTTCTACAACTCTTATTATCTATCTTCAAACTTCTTGTACTGCAACAATCTGTATTATATATATATATATATATATATATATATATATATATATATATATATATATATATATATATATATATACACGATATAGGTGCGCGAGATGCTTAGCCCATTGCGACAGATACCACGTCGCAGCATGTCCAAGAGTTCAGTCAATAGCTGAACTAGCGAGATGAAAAAGGTCCAGTGATGTGAAAGAACTACAAGTTGTGTCTGATGTGTATGTTAATTTTTTTTACCGTCTTTTCCGGACGGCAAATTTATTTAAGTTCAATAACTCTTCATTGAGCTTGAAATTTCCATTATTGCATAAATTCAAACAATTATAACTATTCAGGTAATTTTGCAGAAAAGGCTATCGCCCGTGTCTGCATATATACAAATCTTCTTAGCATAAACCAGAACTCATGATCCTTGGCAAGCGCCTCTACAAGAGCTTGGCATGTCATGGGAGCTGTCCTGTTTTCGGTTCCGAGATAGTAGCTTTTGCTAAATACTGAAAAAGACTCAACGTTCGTAGCAGTATCTTATATCGTCAGCCTCTCCTGAGTTACACATACTACATACGGGGGAATCAGCTTTACCAATAAGGAGTAAGAGGTATTGCTAAAAGCAGCCACCGTGGCTCGCTAGCAGTTGCGAGTGGATGGATGAGCGATCCATGTTTGAGGCTGTACAATCAGAGAATATTTGTGGTATATATATATATATATACCTAGACCGATAGGCTTCAAAATGAAACCCCTCGGTGAAACCCTACACCGAGTCGGAAATAGTGCCCGGTCACTATATTCAATCAGGAGATTTATGAAATTGAGTTGAGAGTCACTATATATTCCGTCGCTTTGTAGCCTGGCAGAAATTAGATGAAGTCGATTCCCATCTGTCTATCTTAATGATTGTCTTGCTCCTGAGCTAACCAAGAAGAGCTGGGCCACCTTCATATATGAAGTAAAACATCTCTTCGGCTGAGTAAGTTGCCGCCGAGGCATGTGTTCACACTCTACCGAGGCTGTAACTTAGCAATGGTACAATCTTTAGCTTAAAAAGTCGCACAGAAACTCGCACTGACAATTGTCGAACGTCCCTCACCTCCAACTATATTGAGGGAATTGCTGCCCGGAAGCTGTCTCTAATTTGCTGTGTGAAGGCCGGCTCCATATAATGGACCCTAAGGCCCAAGTATAAGAAGGAGTTTACGAAATCCAAACTTTGACCTCCACAGGCACCTTTGTTTGTGGCTACCAGTCGGCCCCCCACGGAAAAACGTTTTTGTCTTTGTTTTCAGTGAATTGATTTTGAGACCTTTGCTGTGAAGATAAGCCAGACAGCTGACTTAACTTTCCTGCAGGGTTTCCACATTTTGTCTTAGATTATATCCACTTGTAAGAGGCCTTCAGTAAAAAGTAGGAAAGCACTTGCAAAAGAGGACCATCCACTCTAGCGTACCAAATGAGTCGACTAATAAGGGGAGAGGGGCTTTGTCAAATACCTTGACATAATTGATGAAAATTGTGTATAGAGGATGCCGAATCTTGCCAACGCCCGAGTGGAGTACGTAGATCGCATTCTGTATATCTCAGCCCTTCCTGAACCCGAATTGCTCTAGCGGTAGAACCTTCTCGATAGTTAGAAGCACTTTTTCGATAATGAATTTGCAAAAATCTTCTAAAAAGTGCGTTCAGATGCGATGCTTGGACAGATATTTTGATGAATATTATCGCACTTTCCTTTGAATCGCAGGGGAAAAATTTGGCGCGGTGCCAGGAAAAGTATTTGATTCGCTAAATAATTACGCCCACGATTCGTTGGCCATGGATGTTTCCGGTAAACCGAGCCCATCCTTACCGAGAACCTCCGCGCCTGGTCAATGTAGTGGGAGCGCCACGGCAGAAGAGCGCGTCATAGGCTCACAGCGCAAGAAGTTGTCTTCAGACTCGACGAGCGCTGAAGATGACAAGGTTGTTGAGACAAATGACGACGGGTTTACTCGTGTGGTGACCCGCAGGGAAAAACTGACTGCGTCCCGCGAGCAGAAGAGCCTAGCTAAACTAAAGGAGAGTATATCGTCTGGTGAACTAGGGACGTTTAAGGTGATTATCCGAAGAGAACCATCCGAAGGCGAAGCCTCAGTAGAGTGTCCTGAAGGACTCGCTATTGTCGACGCACAAACATATACACGACGTGGCTCCCGGACGCAGAATATCAGGTGACAGACAATCCATTATCGTGTGGCTTTCGCGAATTGAAGACTCATCTCGGGTGCTTTCGATTTCAGCCCTAGGGAGCTTACCGGTGGTCACACACACAGCCCATCCCTATCGGTCTTTAAAGCCAGAATACACGGAGTTCCAGTATCAATAACCGAAGAGGAGATACTACGCGAGTTATCACCGCTCGGAGTCAATCACGTAAAAAGATTGTCCCACATGCGGAACGGAGCGAGAGTTATGCTTGGTAAGGTGATTCTTTCCTTTACGCGCCAACCTCCGCCATCCGTTTTCCTTGGATACCAAACTCATCAAGTAGTTCTCGAGCCCGACCAACCCAAGTTATGTCACAAGTGTGTGAGGCCGGGACACTTCGCTGACAGGTGTACCATGGTCCAGGTATGCAAACGGTGCGGCACTCCCGGACATTTAGCAGCAAGCTGCCCCATTTCAGCAAAATGTGTGAACTGTCGTGGTGCTCACGCGGCGGGCTCATCTGCATGTCCTCAGCACTGCAGCAGGTGAAGGTGCTACATCCGGCAGCCGAGATTACTGACATGTCCTCCGTATCAGCCATGTCTGTAGATAACACAACTCAGGCTTTAAAACATCCTTCTTACGCTAGCGTTGTCCGCGGGATCTCTCAATCACGCGAAGACCCTACCCCGCAGCTGCTACTTCCGGCTCCTATATCAATCCCCACGAGGAAAGGCGGACGTTTGACGGGACGGTCTCGCCGGAGGACGCCCGTTGTAAGGTATCGCCGTATCAAAACACCCGTCAAGCGCACACGTAAAGCGACCCAGGCTGTGTTCGGCCCTAAAGGCGCCTCCCTCGGACTGTCTCAGATTCTTTCAGGCTTAAGCCATGACTTATCGGCTAAATTCAAGGCCTTATTAGAGCTTTTGGAGCCCGTTGTTACAGCTGCTACCGCTAGTGAAAAATCTACGACAAATCGTACAATCATGAATGACCACGATCGCACAGCTCAAGACGGAGCAGCATCACACCCCACTCCAGCTACTATCAAATGTCCACTATGCGACGGGCGATACACGCGGCGTGGCCTAACAAGGCATATATCAGCCAAGCATCCCACCGCCACTGAGGCTTCCTTCTCCACAACGACTACCTCTGTGCCCTCTCGTTTGCAACCGGCGCAAATTTTAGAGGACATTCAAGCAGTTATGGGGCGAATCAGACTAATCCGAATTGTACCAAAGTCAATTAGGAGGCAAGTGGCCGAGGCCCTTACCGGTGTACTCGTCAGCAGTCTCATCTGATAACGACGTTGAAGCATGGTACAGGTCTTTTCTCCTTTGCCCCCGTAGTGCTTGGCCTCCCCCGCGCACGCAACGATGCGTTATCTCTCTCAGTCATCATCCGCAACAATCTCCGCGACTTCTCTCAGAATATGCGCCTGTCAGACGTGATTGCCACTTCGCACCCTCGCACCTCTACTTCTAAACCATTCAAAAATGACACCGTGCGCCAGTCCATTATTAAACTCTCCGAAGGTGCTGTTTCTGGTGCCGCCAGACTTATTAGCTCCCGAGGACCTAGAATGGCCGGCACTGACCAGATCTCCTCTGCCCTTTGTCACATCAAAGGAAGATATCCAGGCGGCGATTAAGAGCTTCTCCAAGAGCTCTGCCGCAGGGCTAGACTTTATGAGACCCCGGTTGTTAATGAACCTTCTTTCCCCGTCCCTCGAAGGCGTTGCCGCCAGCCTACTCTCCGCGTTGGCAAAGGTTGTAGACATCCTTCTTTGGGGCACCCCTCCTCCTTGCCTCCGGCCCTTGATATTTGGCGCAAGACTATTTGCCCTTCAGAAAAAGGACGGTTCGGTACGTCCTATTGCGTGTTCGTCTGCGCTACGCAGGATCGCCGCGAAGATCGAATGCAACCACAACAAAGACGTCATTTCTCACGCAACCGGTGCACACCAATTGGGATTCGCGACGCCGGCCGGAACCGAAGTAGCCATTCACGCAGCCCGTGCCTTTCTCGACTTACGCGAACCTCCAGGGGTCTTTGTAAAGCTCGATTTTAAAAACGCTTTTAATTGTAAACGACGCGATCACTTGATGAAGGCCGTCGCATCCCACGCCCCTCATCTATTAAACTACGTCGAACTGGCATATCGGCACCCTTCCCATCTTGTTCTGCCTGAACATGTGATTTCGTCCGCCACTGGGCTGCAGCAGGGGGACCCCTTAGCACTACCCCTGTTTTATCTGGGTATCAAGGATCTGGTGGATTCCTTCAGGAGCCCGCTGAACCTCTGGTATCTTGACGATGGTTTATTAGGAGGAAACGTTTGCACAGTAGCCGAAGATATTCAACGGGTCCTGGATTTCAGTGTTACATCCGGGCTAAAGTTAAATCCGGCCAAATGCGAGATATGCCTCTTTGGCCCTACCCTTGAGGCCCCCAAAATACAGTCACTCCGAAACCTCCTGCCTGGCTGCAAGCTAACCGTCAAGGACGATCTGGAGCTACTGGGTGTGCCAATTTGCCCCGAGGGGCTCCCAGCAGCAATCGAGCGTTGGAGATTGAAACTAGAAAACGCCGCCGCTCGCCTTCCTCTTCTGGGAGCTCATAGGGGACTTTTTTTACTCGGGTCCTCCTTTTCATCCTCAAGACTAATCCACCTCCTTCGAGGGGCCGATTTATCTAATCGAACGGACGAGTTGCAAAGGCTCAACGACTTGACACTGTCCACCCTCGAGTCCTTGCTGAATACATCTCTACCGCCTAGCGCGCGAGAACAGGCATTGCTACCCGTTTTAAAAGGGGGCCTTGGGGTACCAAATTTACTGACCCTGGCCGGGCCTGCTATAGTCTCGTCAATGCTAGGCGCGGAAAACAGGGCAACTTCCCTCTTTTAGATTCAGCGGGAGTCGACCAGTTTAGAAACCGCTTAGCCCATCTTCAAGAGAACCTTGAGGCGCGCTGTGGGGGTAGGCCTGAAAACGTACCGTCCCAGCGTGAATGGAGTTCCCCTCTGCACGACGAGGTACAACGATGTCCTCTTTAACGAAGCTGCCGACGACACAGCCAGAGCTCGTTTAAACGCCGTATCCGCCAAGGATTCAGGGGCCTGGTTACACGCGCTTCCCAGTGCCCCCTTAGGTACCCTTCTTGATGACGAGTCGGTTCGCATAGCAGTAGCTTACGACTAGGGGCAGACATAGTTAGCCCTCATCGGTGCCAATGTGGTCACCCCGTCGATAAACTAGGACATCAAGGATTATCGTGCATTATTAGTGCAGGACGACGCTTCGAGACATGCCGCTATTAATGAGATCTTTAGCAGAGCTCTTAGGTCGTGCGGTCGTCCGTGCATTCTTGAACCCCCAGGCCTCTGCGCGGAGGACGGCAAACGTCCACATGGTATGACACTCACCATTCGAGCGAGGCAAAATGCTAGTTTGGGATGCAACCGTTACCGACTCCTTAGCTCCTTCTATGGTCGGTGGCGGCGCATCCGAAGCTGGTTATGCAGCCCACCTTGCGGAGACTAACAAGTTGAGAAAATACTCATCAATCGGCTATCCCCATGAATTTTGCCCTCTCGCGTTTGAAACCCTGGGTGCCTCTGGCGTTCGGACCAAGCAGCTGATCCGCAAAGTTGGGACCTTGTTAAACCTGTCATCCGGTGATAACAGGTCATCGTCCTTTTTTAAACAACGCCTGGATATTGACATACAACGTGGAAACGCTGCCTCCGTTCGGGGCACACTCCTGAAGTGGTCTCGCCCTGGCCTCATCGAAACGGACACGTGACAGTCACAATGCGCATTGGCTTAGCTAGTTGATGTGTGTAACATATACCTAATGTATTTTACGGAAAATAAACTTTATATATATACAAATACAAACATATATATATATATATATATATATATATATATAAAATTGCAAAAATCTTCTAAAAAGTGCGTTCAGATGCGATGCTTGGACAGATATTTTGATGAATATTATCGCACGTTCCTTTGAATCGCAGGGAAAAATTTGGCGCAGTGCCAGGAAAAGTATTTGATTCGCTAAGTAATTACGTAGTGCAATATAAACGTGATTGCACGTCAAAATATTATAACTCTAGCCACGAATCTTGTTTATGACGTAACGTGGAATTAGCAGATGTAAGAATAATAATAATAATAATAATAATAATTATTATTATTATTATTATTATTATCGAGTCGTACCAAAATGAATTTTACTAATTAAGAAACGCGACTCTATTCTAACTCGTATTTGGTCTTATTTACAGCGATAATCAACGACGCCGCTCCGTCACTACATATGTGGGTTCATTTTCAGTGGGAGAATCTATTCGATTCAGGACTGCCCAGTAAGTATTATTTCGGTGTATTTCTGTCACACACGCATATATATATATACATACATAAGTATCTTATTTATGGATATATTGGGTCAAGTTGTACCGCCCCAATGGTCCAGTCAGAGGTTAATACGAAGCTGGTATTGTAATTTGTGGCTTAGATTTTAATCTGAGTGTCACCTTTCAACAAGAGCTATCGCTGGCCCACAAGGCAATCTCGGCAAATCAATTTAATTATATTACTGGGTTATTGAGGGTGCTTGTACAATGGTTCATAAGGTGACATAGAAGGACAAGCTTAACGATCCACCGCACGCTTACCGGGCGGCCCGACATAGGCAAGTATACCGTTGATTATCTCGAAACGAGCCAGAGCTTCAGGATCGACGGAGTATGGGAACATGAGGTTATTTAAGATTAAATATTTGGGTCTCCGCGGTACCGAACACGTGAGGCGGGTGACGGAAAAGGCAACGAAGACAGCCAATGACTTCGCACGTCTCATGCCCAACACATATGGTCCACGGCAGCTGAGAAGACGAATAATTATGTCCGCGGCCGAGTCGGTTGCCCTGTACGGAGCTCCGGCCTGGCCCACCAACACACTAAAATTCGCCGCGAACAGGACTCGCCTGCGTCGGGCCCAGAGGGTCGGAGCTCTCAGGGTAATCTCAGCGTACAGGGACGGTCAGCGCCGCGGCGGCCTTCGTCCTTGCCGAGACGATTCCGGAGGGATTTAAAGGCAGCCGAGCGCCGCCGCTTATGGGATAACCCTCTGGAAGTAGGAGTGGGAAGGCCTCGAGCAGGGTGCCCCAGGCGCCAGCCTCCGCACCCTGATCCCAAATATCCAGAAACTGGCTCAACCGGCCGGGGGGGGGGGGGGGAAATTACATTCTACACAACCCAAGTCCTCACAGGCCACGGCGACTTCCAGCCGTACCTGTTCAGGATTGGGAATATCCTTAGCCCCACTGTGCGTCCACTGCGGCGATGGACTCGACGACACTCCAGAGCACACGAAGCTTAGGTGTCCGTCATAGGCAGACCAGCGCGCAAGCCTAACGGAGTTTTTAATGTAACAACCCAGCTCTCAACCTACACGGTCTCACTATGAAAATGACGGAATCAATATCAGGCTGGAACAAAGTGACCCAAGCTTTTAAGAACATACTGCAAGAGAAGACAAGGGCCTCTCCGAGGCTCCCGGGGAACACATCCGCCTTGGAGCAGTAGACTCGCCCCCCCTGACTGTTTGATGTTATGCGCAAGCAGTTCCCAGTCAGCGTGGGGGACGGGGACATGACTTGTTTTTAGTGGGTTGGAGCCCCACACTACCGGCCCGCACTTGCAGGGAGCTCTCTTGCTGCGGTCTCCGCGTGTGCAACCGCATTTTCCAAGTTAGTCCTCTAAAAAAAAATATTTAAGCAGAGCGCGTGCCGTCTTGACCTATAGTGTACACCGGTCAAATTAAATATCTGTCCTGCCTATCTTAACTAATGTATTGTACTTCTTCAACTAAGGCTTCTCTCGGACCGGGGCGCATTCGTACACTTGGGTAAAACAAAGGATTTTTATTGAAGCAGGGTTGCTACCGCTACTGTGCGACAGTGCTACCGCTTCATACGAAAATGAGTAAAGCTCAATGAAGCAAAAAAGTGTTGCAAAGAGAATACATGCACTCGTATGCGTACGTCTGCTGCGTGGTGCAATCGAGAAGGCTGTGGTGGCGAGATTATACCTTCTCGGTCTAGTTAGTTGAATAGGAGTGTGTGTTAGAACACAAATATGCTTGACGCCCCGCTCGAGCGACCGGTGGAAGGCTAGCTACATCGGGCGAATACATTGCAGAGTCTCGCGCGAGTTTCCCTGTCCCCACGTTTTGCCTCAGCTATTTGATCATGTCGCCCTCCATGTCCACCTCGAGGTTGTTTTTAGCAAAAAAGCCGGAGAGCTCTATAAGAAGCTAACCATCCGCTTTATCTTGTCGAGCGAACCAGTCAGCAGGTGGGGGAGGGGGGGGGGGTATTAAAAGCCTTTATACAATCGATGAAGATTGCATATAGGTAACTTCCGAGTTTTGCCAACATCCGCTCAACCTTAGACTGAAATTCATAGATTGGGTCCTGTTTACCTCAGCCTGTCCTGAACCCGGGTTGGTGGAAGAGCCTTCTCCATAGTTGGAGACACTCGCTCTACTCTTTCTTGGTAAGAGTGCGTTCCGACGAAATACCCCAATATGGATTTGCATCATAACCGCCTGTTCTTTTCAAAAGAAACGTGAGTCTCGCATTGTGCTAGGCTTGGGGAATGCGATCCCTTTGAGTGTCTGTGCGAACAAACCATGGAAGTGGCGTGTTAAGGCATCTGCCCTTTAAAAAGAGGCTTCTGCTGACTCTGCCCAGTGCTCATCTGCTAGATCTCATCTGGGCCACAACTCTTCCTATTAGATAGGCTCGGTACTTTTTCGTCCCTGACAATTTATTTTCTGGCTTTAATGGCTTATGAATTATTGAGACCCAAGACAGTTCTCTATCAAATTGCTTTTTGGGGTATTTTACGTCAACATGAATTAGAGTCTAGACTAACATTCTGTTAGAACAAGAACAGGTTGCGCAATAAGGTTTGACGCTCGCTATAGGTAGCCGGCTGAGATTTGTTTTTGGGACCTCAGAACCTCCGTTGACTTAACGACGTAGGTATGGACGCCGTCGGAACAAAGTAATATCACTTCGTTAATTTGAGGTGATTCGCCTCTGTTTCTGGCCTGTTCGTGGCCAGCTCAAGTGCTGCCCAAGTTCTATGCTCGGGTTGCACAATTGTCTGTGCGGGGATCAGTCTAACAAAAATCCTCCTGCCGAACTGCCGTTTGATAGCTTTACTGTATCGCCGGTACATTTTCAGTTTTTCTGATGCGATTGATTTGTCAGGGTCTTAGATAATGATCGCGTTAAAGAATAGTAGGGTGGCTCTTTATAGTACCGTCCTTGACAAAATAGCTACGGCACGGAGTTTACTGAAGCCTCCTTAACAGTTGGTTAGTACGCTTAGGGATATTCACTCTAATTCTGCACCACCTTCTGGTGTAGACTGATTTCTTGTTTTTTTGATAGAGCTTTACGATATTAGTTTAGTGCAACTCACGGGATGTCTGAAAGCTCAGCACAGCATTTGGATGCACCCTTAAAAGCACTGTGTTTCGGCCAAATTCCGATATGATACCACAGTAAGGTTTAACTGTAGGCATTGTGTTTTTGAATTATATATATATATATATATATATATATACTAGTACATTTTTGTGTTTCTAGTTTCCGGTAATATTTACGTGAACCGTGTGGTCAAGGCACGTCCTGGCTACAAGGTTTCCGCCTTAAAACGTGATCCCGCGTACACCGTAGTCCGTGACTTCGATAAGAAAGGCTACCCTGGTAAACAGATGTATGACGCCAAAGGTGACGTGGCAACGCAAGGTGATGCCAATGTCCAGATGACCGCCGGGGTTCCGCTACGTGGCCCCGGAGTCTACCGCGCTGGCAGTTTTTCTGGTGCCGGCAGAACATCAGAAAAAAGCGCTAGCCATGAGACCTACCAGACACAACAGCAGCAACAACAGCAACAGCAGCAGCTTCAATATAGTCAACAACAGCTACGACAGGAAAAACTTCAGAAGGAGTATCAACAACTACAAGAACAGCAACGGCAGGAACAACTCCAGCGGCAGCTGTATCAACAACAACAGCAACTTCAGCAACAGCAACAACAGAAAGAACAGCAACGACAGCAAAAACTTCAGCAGCAACAACAACAAGAACAGGAACAGCAGCAACAACTTCAGCAGCAGTATCAACAACAACAAAAGCAACAACAAGAGCAGCAAAGACAGCAGCAACTTCAACAGCAGCAGCAGCAGTATCAAGAACAGCAACGACAGCAACAACTTCAACAACAGCAGCAGTATCAAGAACAGCAGCGACAGCAACAACTTCAGGAGCAGCAGCTGTATCAACAACAACAAGAAGAGCAGCAACGACAGCTACAACTTCAGCAACAGCAGCAGTATAAACAACAACTTACAAGGACAGCAACAAGAGCAACAACTTAAGCAGCAGCAGTATCAACGACAACAACAGCAACTTCTGCAACAACAACAAGAACAGCAACTTCTGCAACAACAACAAGAACAGCAGCGGCAGCAACAACTTCAGCAGCAGCTGTATCAACAACAACAACAACAAGAACAGCAACGACAGCAACAACTTCAGCAGCAGCAGTATCTACTACAACTACAAGAACAGAAACGTGAGCAACAACTTCAGCAGCAGCAGCAGTATCAACAACAACAGCAGCTTCAGCAACAACAACAAGAACAGAAACGAGAGCAACAACTTCAGCAGCAGCAGTATCAACAACAACAGCAGCTTCAGCAACAACAACAAGAACAGCAACTTCAACAACAACAAGAGCAGCAACGACAGCAACAACTTCAGCAGGAGCAGCAACTTCAGCAGCAGCAGCAACAGGAACAGCTACGACAACAACAACTTCAGCAGCAGCGGTATCAACAATATCAGCGTCCTAATGAGAACGCTACATACGTAACGTTTAATCATAAGAGCGTACAAGCTCGCCGCGGCTATCTAATTAAGTCCAGTTATTCCGGCGGTTATTCATACGGATCCTCGCAAACACCGCCTCCCACTCAACCGCAGGCGCAGCCATACCCAGCCCCGCAGACTCCGCCACCCCCTTTACCGCAGACGCAGCCATACCCAGCCTCGCAGGCGCCGCCACCCCCTCCACCGCAGGCGCCGCTGCCACCACCAGCACCCCCAACCCCACTCCCGCAGGCGCCGCCGCCACCACCACCGCAGGCGCAACCATACCCAGCCCCGCAAGCGCCGCCACCCCCTCCACCGCAGGCGCCGCCACCCCCTCCACCGCAGGCGCCGCCACCCCCTCCACCGCAGGCGCCGCCACCCCCTCCACCGCAGGCACCGCCACCCCCTCCACCGCAGGCGCCGCCGCCACCACCACCGCCGCAGGGGCGGCCATACTCACCCCCGCAAGCGCCGCCGCCACCACCACCGCAGGCGCAACCATACCCAGCCCCGCAGGCGCCGCCGCCGCCATCACCGCCTCCGCAGGCGCCGCCACCACCGCCTCCGCAGGCGCGGCCATACTCACCCCCGCAGGCGCCGCCGCCGCCACCACCGCCTCCGCAGGCGCGGCCATACTCACCCCCGCAAGCGCCACCACCACCCCCGCAGGCACCGCCGCCACCACCGCCAACACCGCCGCCGCTGCAGGCGCGGCCATACTCACCCCCGCAAACGCCGCCGCCACCACCACCGCAGGCGCGGCCATACTCACCCCCGCAAACGCCGCCGCCACCACCACCGCAGGCGCGGCCATACTCACCCCCGCAAGCGCCACCACCACCCCCGCAGGCGCGGCCATACCCACTCCCGCAGACGCCCCCGCCACACAACTCACCTTCACGACCCAGCTATGGACAAGCGGATCGGCCACAATATCTGCTTCACGGCTCGTCCGCGGAAGCAGTACGCACCGGCCGCGTCCTGGCTTCGGTGTACGGGTCTGAGTCGCATCTGTCTAGTCCACCACCGTATGCTGCATTAACTGCTAGTGCTGCTACCTCTACCGACATGAGTGAGCAGCGCGATATGGAGCCATATGAGGCTCAAGTGTACGCCCATAATCGCCGTCCCGGTAGCGTTTCTACCTATGATGCAGCCACCGCAGAGGATGAACGCAGTCTTCCTGACATTGTGCGTTATACACCCGCACGTCCGACGCCCGGGGCACAGCCAACGCAAGCACCTGCTGCTCTCAGTGGTCCCAGAAGAGACTATGGGTCATATCCAGGCTACAGTTTCAACACGCAAATGGGTAAATCTGGTACCACAAAAATGTTGGTGACGTTGCAATACGATGATGGTTCGATGTTCGTCAACTGCTAAGCAGTTGGCAAGTCTCTGAGTCGAAAGAACTAGCCCTTATGAAACCGCTAATATAAAGGTTCGATGCTTTTCGAGAATCCTTGAAATGAATACGATATTTCATTTATTGGGTAGATAACTCGTAAATTAGACGTTGAATGGTTTTCTGTTTGCTCTACTTCTGTTGATTCTGTCACTTAAGCGCGGGACCTGCACGACCACGGTTACGTCTACACGAGCCCAAGGGAAGAAGGTATGTTTGTTCATCCAATAGCCGTGGTGTTGTATAGCTTATTCCGTACCTGAAAAGTATGCCTCATACACGTTAGCCTATAGCTTATATACACGCTAGCTTATAAACATGAATTCAACGGAAATAAGGTGTTTGAATGGAATGGTCGGCTAGCACTATCGGCACAATGGCACAATTTTTACACAACATCAAATACGTAGTATAGAATATCAGTAAAGGAGGCAGCGAAGGAATAAAAAATGAGAAAATGGCGACCCTGTTACCAGGCCAGCATATAATGCACGTAACGTAAGTAGCGCACTTATTTGGTCAAAGCGAGACTCCTAGTTTTAATCGGGTGATTTTACATGCTAGGAATCAAGAATTCTTATATGGATCCACTTGCACGGCTCTGTCGCAGTGTCAGTATAATTCGTGCAGTAAAGTAACGCAGCTGCGAGAAAACGCAGTGTTGTTTCCCTTTGAGACATTTAGAAGTAACGCGGCGTGTTATTAGAGAAGCTGGGCAGCGGGCGACATCCTACACAGCACTCCCCTTTGTGAAATTCTCGGGAGAATCGGATAAATCCGCATCATATTAAGAGTAGTGCACGCACAGTAATAGTCAGGCGCTTCCTCCTTGCTTGGAAGACTTTATGAACCTACGCTTACTCACTGCTAGGGTACTTATCCGACTCCAGGTGTTACCACTAGGTACACAGGTTCTCCGTATGCGCCTGCACATCATGCAGGAATATCGGACTACCCTGCGCAGAGCACTAACACAAATACCCATGGATATGATGCAGCTCGTGCTTATGGCAGGCCTGTTACTACCAGTCACTCTGTTGCACCAAACTACTACAATCCAGCTTCCCTGCGCCATGAAGCTGTTGATCCTCGCGGAACTGTCCCGATCACCACGCCTGTAGCCGTTGCACATCAGGGGAATGCGGCCCACTATGGAGGCGCTACTCGTCACGAAAACGGCAAGACTATCGCACAGTCTGGGACGGCGATTCCCCAGTATGCGATGGCGGGCAGTGCTTATCAATATCCTCATCATCAGGTGGCGCCAGGCCGCATTCCGCAGCGGTCTCTGCAGCCGCCTGGCGGACAAGTCGGATACAGCGTACAGCGACCCTATGGACCGCCCCCTCTTCCTCATCTTGCTGTGCCTGCCGCCAGAAGCCCCTCTGACGCTCCGCACCAGTATGGACCACCTGTTCACGGATATGCCTCTGGACCACTTTTCTACCCCAAGTCGTAAGTTAGAATCAGAACGAGGATTGCCGCCGCCCGCACAGAAAACGCTCAATCATTCATTAATGCATATCTATGTAGCTAAAGGGCATGATGCCGATTAGTCAGCAAGTCGATCAAGGTAAATTATTAATTGAAATTATGCAAAATTTACATACACAATTTTCGTTGCTTTCGGCATAGTCATTTTTGTACGTGGTTGTAATGAATTGGTAAATCGATTGCAGCCATGCCTTGCGGTGTTATATAAACGGCAGCTTATGCTCTTGCGAGAATCTCTTTGATTTATGCGAGTATAAGTACAAACCATAACTGTTAGTGGGCGGCATTTTCGCTGTTCTGTACTTATCTAGTACTTATGTATTAATACAACTTAAGTGGTTCTGAGTTTTTTAAAGCACTAAGCCTGCAGCGAGATCTTGCTCTTCATAAAGCCTAAACACCACTGGAGGTCATGCATCCTTATCTTATAGACAAGCCCAGGCAGCGTTTATACCAGTGTGGCAGTTCTGTTGAATACGGGAATATGTCTTAATGCCTACCAAACCTCCGATTATTTCGTATCGAGCTGGACTACTCATAAAGGAGTCAACACTTAGACTAGTGACATCTGGTAGTAGTACCATCTGGTTATTAGTTCGGCGTATGTTCGTATGTCTTGGCATGCAGTCAAGACACGGTTTGAGGGTTAATAATGCACATGCATGCATGTGCTATTCGCTTACTTTGGTTGTTGCCTTTTTGAGTCTTGGGTGCACCTTTCTTTTAAATATAAGATAATAAAATATATTTTGTTTCTTTTAATAACCAATATTGGTCCAACGCATTCTGACTGTAGTTTGCAGTTAGTATAGCTAGTGGAGCAGCCTAGAAGCCAGTGACGCCCACTAGTGATTGCGTAGCAATTTATAATCTTTTTGAGACTTGATTTGTTGTTGCGCATGGTTATACACTTGATTTCGTGTTGTTGGGCATGACCATACACGAATTTTCGTATCTTTGGACATGATTGTACACTTGATTTGTGTTGCTGGACATAATCCTACACTTTTTTTTCTGGGAGGTTTCGGAATGCATGATGCACATGCGCCACTAGCAGCCTGCATGACTAGTGTGAGACTCGCAAACCCACTAAACCCGGATTCCTCCCCACCCCCCCAGGCTCGGTATTACTTTGGCATTACTTCGAAGGCTTTGAAATCTTACACTTGATTTTGTGTTATTTCACATGACTATACACTTGCTTTTGTGCTGCTTGACATGACCGTATACTTGAATTTGTGTTGCTGGATACGATCATACACTTGGTTTTGACGGCGGCAAAGATAGCTAGTGCCTTTGTGTCCATTGCATTTCTGTGTGGCCGCGCTGAGCATCGCGGCTCTGGTCGAAACAGGCAACTGAGTCAAACTGTTTGATAAGAGCTCGTGAGACTTGTCGGCGCCGACTCAAAGCCGACAAGGGTCGACGACGTGCCTTGACGTGCCGTCTGCTTCTGCATTTGCGATGTCTGTTGTTGTTGTTGTTGTTGTTGTTGTTGCTGTTGCTGTTGTTGTCGTCGTCGTCGTTGCCACCGCCGCCGCCATGCGTCGTCATGGTTGTCGTGCGTCGCCATAGTTGCGCCAATGATAGCGTTATGTTTAATCGGTGGCTCTTCTGCAGGCTGGAGAAGTAAAGAGCACCAAACGACGATACTTGAGAGTGTTCCCGAAAGCATCTATCTGACTGCTGGCGGCTACCTGTGTTAGCTTTGTTACAGCAGCAGCAGCCTGTCCGATTCAGGCAGCCAGTTAGCCAGCTAGGCAGACAGCTACAGGATCCAGCAACGAATTAGCAGCAGCAGCAGCAACAGCAGAGGACGGAGGGGAAGCTGGAGTTGGAGCAACCGAGCAGCGAGTGTTCTGGTCGGGTGGATAACCATGGAAAGGGGTCGTCGACGTACCAGGGCAAGGGGCAGAGGTCTCAGCGGCAGTCCGTGTTGCCGTCGGCCGTTGGGACGACTGACGTATTCTGACGGAAAAGAAGCAGGAAGCACGAGGCAAGAGGCAGCAGCAGGGGAGCTAGCGATGGGCAACATGGGGTGCGACGCTGACAAAAAGGGTGAACAAGCATAACGCAAGAAACGAGAAGGCCTGACTCGCATTGCGTAAGTTTTGAGGAAAACACCTCGATGACGATGATGACGGCGGCTGCGCGACAAATTGCACGCTGTGCTGGGGTGCGTGCGCCTTGAGCCGGCCACCGTTATCGCCACTGGGCCTGCTGCTGCTGCAGCTGCTTACCGTGTCAGCGGCCTTCAGCGGGGGTGATGGGGCCAGTCGCGAGAGTAGGAGCTCGGCTATGCGAACGGGGAATCTCTCCGGGTCTGTTCTGGAGAAGGGGGCGGAGTCCTGGCACGCTAACTCGGAAAAGCTAAATGAGAGATAAAAAAAACAGGCTATCTTGAGAAGGTGTTAAGTTTAAAAAAACACAACAGAAAAAAAAAAGGAAAGTGTGTAAGTGCAAAAGGATATGAAGATATGATGAGAATGAGAAGAAGCGAAGAGGACGACAGAAAGAGGGAAGGGAGGAAGGAATAGAAAATGGAAGCGATAAAAACGAAACGCGGAGAAACTGTGCTACAAGGAAACGGTTTCATGGAGAAAGGATTTCCGTTGGCAATTCATTTTCCGCGCCGTTGCCGTAGCTAGACATATTTACGGATGCGACGTGGTGTCCGCGCGAAATGGCAAAACGGCCGTGTGACATCGGGTTAGTGGTAGACTCGTACGCCATGCACGTCGCCCGCGCATATGTACGTTTTTGCGTACAAGTCCAACTCACAACACTACTCTTATCCTTCACACATTTTGTTGTCACTCGTTTTTCTTTTCTAATATGCCTCCCGAGCAGCAGCCATCGTATGGCTGCTGTCAAACAGATACGGGCATGCATGTTTTGCTGTGTTTATTTGAAACGTCGCGTCACAGCACTTTATGGCAATAATTGGACTGAGAATGGAAAATAGTGATCTGCACAAGTGAACGCAGCGAACATCATCGCTGTCAGATAATGCAATGCGTACATACGAACACGAGCTTTATGTAAGATATGTCTTGTGCGTGTAAATTACCTTTTAAAGTCCTAATAATTATGCTGCTAAAGCAATTTTTGGCATGCATCAAGCAGTTTCAATTATTGAGCATAACGTTACGACGGTATGCTAAATTGTTATATATATATATATATATATATACAGGGTGTTCCTATTTGTGTGTCCAAAACGCTAGGGTATGGTCAAACTCGGTGAGAAAATCATTTTTGCCAATGGGTGGAAGCCGGGAAAACGTTTTGTTTAGGAGTGAGGATGAAATTTATAAAAGCAGTTATTCTGTCTTTTTTCTCCTACATAGTTGTGCAAAATCTACGTTTGCGGGAGAACCAGTACGTAGTTGCCAAGTAACTAAGCTTTTTCGACAGTCATATCGAAAGCGAAGACATGCATACTTGCATAGGGTGTATGAGAAAGTTAGGTACGTATTTTGAGGTTTGGTAGAACTCAGCAAGAGAATAATTTTTTCTAATTAATGGAAAGAGGGGGCGGAAACGTCTTGGCAAAATGCTACGGTTCTGAACGTGAAAACTTCAACGTGAAACATAACAACTATGACTGTCGAAAAAGCTTAGTCACTTGGCAAATACGTAACGCAGCACCATCACTTTGGTACGAATGTAGTGGGCATTAAATCTGCTATTGCCTGAGAGTAGTCTTTTGGACGTGCATTTTTGGTCGTAATGGAAAAAAATACGATGTTGCACAAAAAAGCGTTAACGTAACATTTCGACTTTTTATGACTTCCTTAATCTGGCTATTCGCTTTTTGCTACGCAAGCTAGTAATGTATACTTTATTGTGCAGAATTTTCCGCCAAACACGCCGGTATGATCGGTTCCTTTGATCGTTGACTGGTTCTCCCGCAAACGTAGATTTTGCACAACTATGTAGAAGAAAAAAGGCAGAATAATTGCTTTTATAAATTTCATCCTCACTCCTAAACAAAACGTTTTCCCGGCTGCCACCCATTGGCAAAAATGATTTTCTCACCGAGTTTGACCATACCCTAGCGTTTTGGACACACAAATAGGAACACCCTGTATATATATATATATATATATATATATATATATATATTATCACTTAATGAATAAATCTTCTTGGGTGCTACCTGCATGCGCATTGAATGAAAATACAATACGGATTGACTCGCTAAAGAGTTTGAAACTGGTTGTTGTCGTCTAACGTGCATCGTGTTTGGTTCGTTTCAGCCATGAGAACGAAGGGACGACAAAACACAGGAACGACAAGTTAAACCTGCTCAATCTCCTAGCCAAGCTTCCACCGGCAACGCTCGCCAAGTTACTGCCCCCGCTGAAGTCGAAACTCGAGATTGGGGAGAAGGACGTTGGCCTGAGCGAGATCATCGTGAAACTGCTTACTGAAGGTATTTGTTGTTCCGCTCTACTCAGTCCAACCGCGTGTTGGACTGAGTCGTGCACGCCTACGTAGCTAGCTAGATAGAAGTAGCTTTGCTTGCATATCCATAGATGCAGAATATGCGCAAGACTGATCAAGTTCATGATTAAGTTCAGTTCCAAATATCCATAATTGAAAATAAAGTCATACGTACGGTGACTTGCCTTTAACCAGCGCCAAGGCTGGCGGTCACACGCAAGAATTAGAAAATCTACATTCGCTGCTAAAATTTTTACAGTAGTTACAACCGGCGACTGAGTAGAAAGGCTCTCTAACAAACTACAAAAATGCTTCTAAAATAATGCTGGGAAACCGGAAGAACCAGTGATTTATCTTTTGGTTGTCTCTTTATTGACACAGAGACGCGCCTACAAGAGTTTGGTAGCCAGATGCTAAAATTAGATTACGGGAAGTGTTGTGTCTGCCCCAAGCGGCACATCTAATAAACCCGTGTTAATTAAGTTTGCTTCGTTGGTAAAGCTGTAACCGTCCGTTTTAGCAGAATGCTAACTGAATTAGCTAGGTATGTCTTGTTTTTGCATGACGATTGTTGAAAAACGTCGAAATACCCATTTATTGTCTTTCTATATATATATATATATATCTTGTAATAGTAGGTCGAATTCTACACGTACTCTTGTATCTGTAAATAATTGTGAGGCTGTAAATCTGGTGATCAGGTTTCTTAGTGGACTGCTCGTAGTAATGGTCAACTGAAAAAAGCATTGACCAGTCCTAAAGTTCTGTTGTGTATTCTACGGCAATTGTTGTGCTTCAAATTACTAGTGTTACTTATATATACAGGGTCATCATTTTTAGGAGTGAAGATAAAATTTATAGTAGTAGTTATTCTGCCTGTTTTCCTCCAACATAGTTGTGCAAAAATTAAGTCTCTTCCGTTTGCGGAAGAGACAATCAACGCATGAAGGAACCGATCATACCGGCGTGTTCTGCAAAAATTCTGCATACTTTGAATGATGCCCGATGCAAGCTAGCGAAAGGCGAATTGCCAAACAAGGAAACGTTATTAAGAGTCGGCATGCTGTTATGTCTTACGTTGAAGCTTTTGCGTGCAGATCCGTAAAATGTTGCCATTACGACCAAAATGACCGCCGGTATGATCGGTTCCTTTATGCCTTGACTGGTTGTCCCGCAAACGCAAATGTTTGCACAACTATATAGGAGAAGCAAAGGCAGAATAGCTATATTTATAAATCCCATACTCACTCCTAAACAAGACGTTTCTGCCCCCTCCCTCCATTGGGGAAAAATTCTTTTCTTGCCGAGTTCTAGCGGACCTTAAAATAAGTACATATTTTACTGATATGCCCTCTATATATATATATATATATAAGGCGATATACAATGATTGACTGACCATTGGTTTTTTGTGAATCATGGCAGCTGGAGCCCTCGTAACCAAAGGTACAAAAATCACTGAGGCTCAAAAAGCCAAGCTGACGTCGACCGCCGATGAACTCAAGAGACTCCTTGAAGGAAACGTAAGTTGGAACAAAATCTAACATGGACATAACTGCGCGTTAGGCCGTTGGCCGCTGACACAAACGACATTCCGTGTTTATGTCAGCAGCCGAGTTATATAGAAAATATTGTGATGATTTATTAATTATTTACAATACGTTTGCACACTCGGCAGTGCTCGCCTTAATAAAAATGGTGGTAAAAAGGGGTCACGTGAAGTTAAGAGTCAGTTGTCCGTGTCCTTGCTTGATGGTAGCCCCCGCTCTTATGAACCCGGTGCGAGCGATATATCCTCAAGGTTCCTTGCAAAGTTAAAACGGTGAGATCCATAAGATTCCTCTTCGTGACGCCAAGCCCCAAGAGCGTCCTCGCAGATTCGGAGTCCCATACACCACTCATAGAGATAGTGATGGATCCGGATCTGCGAGGTTTTTGTGAGTAGGGGAGCGTCGCTCTTAGGAACTCGACGTCATATTTGGCGATCTTGTCTTGCCGTGCTTTTGCCAGGTCCCGGTTCGGGCCGCAAACCTCGGCATCTAAAACCCAGACCTCGGTAGGTGTTGTTATTACGAGGTCGGGCTTTAGACCCGGTGCGCCCGGTCGACGGAATACTCGCTCACGAACCACCTCATGACCCCTTTCGCGGAGAAGACGCGCCACGCGATCACAGACGTCGTCATGTCTTTTTATGGTTTGTTTGTGTGTTGTATCGCACATCTGAGCGACATGAGCCAACGTCTCAGGCGCATGACACCCGTGCCTACAACGTTTGTTGTAGCCCGGGCGTCCCCTGGCCAATCTGGCACGCGTTGGTAGTGCGTTGATCCTGAGCTTTAGTAGGTTTAAATACTCCTTACCAGATAGGTAGGGCATACCCTTAATCCAGTAATGTACAAAGGGCGTTTCGTGTGCTTTTTTAAAATGTGCTCTATCGAACGTGTTGTGTAGTTGTTGAGACCAGTAATCGGTCTCTTGTGTAGCGGTCTCAATGGAGGTTCCCAAGCGCTCGCAACGAAGTCTTGTTTTCGCAAGATCTTTTTTAAAGTGCTCGGTGGTTAGCATCCATTGGACCCCAAGGTGCGTGGAGTGTTGTAGTGCTGTCAGGCGGGAGAGGCGGAGTCTGGGAATAAATGTTTGGAGGCAGAGTATGTCCAGACCGCCGTGTGCTGTGTGCGTGTACAGGTAGGCGTTCGGCACCGAGTTTTCGAGCGTAAGCCATTTCGACTTAACAACCTTTCTGATCTCTTTATCTAGGTCACTAAGAAGTGCGTAAGATGGTCTGGGACCGGAGACCAGTTTATATAGAAGACGGGGAATGAGAAAGTCTTTCAAAAAAAAAAAAAAATATATATATATATATATATATATATGTATATAGATATACTTTTATTTACCGGATTGAAATCCTGATAGCAAAAGTCGAAAGAACATTGCATGGATTCACAGACAAGGCAGCGTGGCTAGCACTAAGTGTACAATTTTCGTGCTTTGTGACATATACGTCAAAGTGAATGCATGCACATACGCTAGCATTATGGTTTGCTTTATCAAATGAATCAGTCGTGTGACTTTTAGCAGCTCACTAAATACTTATTTAATTAAACAAATGCTTGATGAAACCCCATCCTGCCATTATACACGCTCGGTAGCTGCAGAGGTTTTGCTATTCGAAATCCTGGGTCTACCCGGTGCGCTCGCCAAGCAGCTGAGCTACAAAGCTACAAAGGGCCGCCTTTAAATCATGCGTTTTTTTTGTTTTAAGGGTTTTCCGTAAGGCTATTGCCCGTGTACGTTTTTTCAGGTCATGGCTAATTTTAATCCACTCCGGCATTTACCTTGTCTAGATTGGAAACCATGCAAACCAATTTAAGAGTGGCCGGTCTGGGTCTCGAACCCAGTCCTCCCGAATGCAAGGCAAAAGCTTTGCCACTAAGCCATCTTGCTCGGTTTTGCGCCAATAATTCGTCCACAGCTTACAATACAATACAATACAATACAAGTCTCTTTTATTAAAAAAGGGGTTTTAACAAGTCACATATTTTGTCGTCGTCCCGTGCGCGGCGGGCCAGGCGCCACGCAAAAGCATTGTTAACGACTTGTGAGGCAACATATCGTTTTCGTCTCATATTTGACAGTTTTAACGGTATCGTTTTTTTATACTTGCTTTTATACGTGCTTGTTCTTGTAGGCCAGTGGCGAGCAGCTAAAAACCAAGTTGATGGAGATGTCCTACCTGATCAGGGAACTGCTGGGTTTAGTGTGTGAGGTTGGCGGAGATTGCGAGCTCGAACGGGATGAAGCACAGCCTTGCGTCGGCGGCTCGTGTTCGCAGAGCCCACCGCGTCCAGGCGCTGGCGCAGCTAGTGTGGCCGCCAATACGCCCGAAGTGGTTAATCTGCTTGCCGAAGTCATGAAGGGAGCGTTTGCAAAGCTCATCGAAACCCAAGGTAGGTCTAACGAACTGACTGGTTGACTCAGTCGTGAATAGTGTGCTTGCTATATGTTGCAACGTGGTCTTTGTTTTGCAAAAGCGACATCCAGACCGAATTAACCGAATCCAATTTTCATTAGTGGTTTATATATATCGTCGCTGATGTTGTTGTTGTTGTTTTAGTAGTGACGAGATGACGGTTGTAAGAAAACGCCCTGTTTCCTCCTCCCCTCTCCGTAAGACCATGCGGCTACCGAGTGTCTTTCTTCTATTGTTTTTGCACTCCCTCTTTTGTTGACGACCTCGATTATCCGGCCCAATACGGGCGTAAGAAAGTGGCCACTGTTGGGTCTAGGCCAGAGGAGCCCAGTCACCTGAGGGCCGCTGCATCTGTCCCGGCGAACCGACACGCTCGGTTCAGCACCGCGACGGTCGTTGTCACCCCGCTGACACTGGCCCGTGGCTGCGCGATGATGGCAGGCAAAATGATTAAGCTCAAGCGGGTGAAAGGGCTACAGGCGCGTCGGACGGCGTACCGAGGCTTTGGCAACTTTGTCCGTCGGTGAAGCCGGTGAAACTGCGGCGGGAGGTTCGGGGGTTGGACCACCGCCACTAGTGCGAGCGAGCTCGTTCTTTGCTGCACTTTTGCGCACAATATCCGACATGCCTCGTTGGGGGCTAGCCGACCTGCCCGATACACGTATGTACACTGAGACACCGATTGGCAGCGGGCTTCGGATGCCGACAGCGCCATCGTCGTGCTCCGTCTCAGAGAGAAGAAAACACTTAGGCTTCCTAAGAGCGCGTGCTGCCCTCACGGTCCGCTTCATTAGGGCCTACAGCGTCCATCAATTGCAGTCTTGGACAGGGCCATTGGGGCGGCTTGCGCGTGACGCGCGGACCTGCGCTGGGTTTGCCATTCCTGGCAGCTTCTCGTGGGTCGGCTTTCTGCTTGCGATGACAGATGCGAGGGTCAGGTAGAAAGTGTATCTTATTTTTCGCTCCACGCGTTCAATATTGGCCGGAGCCAAAGTGGTCTTCGACAAAAAGGTGGACATGTTGTGCCGAATCAGAGACGCTCGACGATAATGTTTGCCGCGTCGATTGAACTTGTCGGTACCTCCCTGGCGTCCAGGGAGCCCGTAGACAATCGCCCGTAGACGTAAAGCGAGTAAGCGCATAGAATCATATATATATATATATATATATATATATAATATATATATATATATATATATATATATATATATATATATATATACATATATATATATATATATATATATATACATATATATATATATATATATATATATATATAAAACGTAACTTTTTCGGTTAATCAATGTAACCGCTGCTGCTAAATTCTCTCTATTCAAGAAGTTCTCCTTTAGCTACTTGATTTATCAATAGTTATATTCTACATGCAGCACAATATTGTCCAAACATATATTAGGTTTTTCCGGACGTCGCCCGATAAAGAAGGCGTAATGTGTCTAAATAAGTAGACCAACCGAGACTAGTTATTTTATAGTTACGCCCTATTTATTGCGTATGTTTACCATAAAGCATGTAATTAAAAAATATATATATATACCGAGTCGTACTCCTAGTCTATAGGGCGGCATGAATGAATGAGTATGTTATACCTAATGAAGCGTACTTTCTTGCGTAACACGCTCGCTTCTTGGCTTGCGTGTGTGTCTTATATGTGCATATTTGATTTTCAGTCGAGTTGAAGAACGAACTCATAGGGCTGAAGCAGAAGGTCCATCAGTCCTTGTCAAATATGGGGGGCTCGGCCTACCGGGGCTCGGCTCCCGTTCGAGAGCCGATCTCGCCCAGCGCCGACGAGGGCGACAGCGTACGCTCTATACCGCTTCCTCAGGACTACCAAGACGACCAACATGTACGTGATCAGGTAGTCGATTGAGAAACTGCTTGCGTAGTCTTCCGTTTCTCTCTCACACTCAATTGTTGTAAGGCAATAGTCGTTGCCTTGGCGTTCAAGTAGGCGTGCCGAGCGTCTCTGACGAAAGAGAGAGAGAGCGGCATGATCGGAAAGGAGGAAAGGGCCATATCGTGTAGTGTGACGATAGTGTGACCACCATGCACATATTGTATGCATCTGTCACAGCTTAGGATCGTCGTCTTTCTACCAGTTTACGACCAGCCCTTTTTCGGCACTTCCCCGGCACGGTTGAGGTTGCTTAGGTTAGAATTTTGTTTGGGTTATTTTTGTTTGGCTTATGTTTTTTTGGGTTGTTAGGTTAACACGAATTAAACATTTTAGAGTTAAAGGCTCGCGAGAAAAATTGCCCCCCCCCCCAGCAGCAAATAACCAGGTTTGCGGACTGCAGGTCTGCCCTCTTTGCTTGCTGCTGTTCACCTTTATCACTGATAATTGTAACTAGAAGGATATAGCATAAGTATACCAGTTCCTGCCGTATGTTGGACACGTTAGGGTTCAGATCGCGATTTGATTAGTACAGCCGTGACAGTCACCAGGCCGCCGTTTCAATACCATTTGGCGATTCAACCTAAGCAGATGTCAGCTGTCCTATGGCGAATATGAAAATATTTACCGTCGTGGTTCGGTATGGGTGCAATGCCATTCAGATTTTGACCTCCGAACTCATTATATCCATAGCCGCTTTTTTAAGACTTCATTTTTTCATTACCCTAAATGCAATGTGGTCTAGGGCAATGCACGTGTTTGTCTATATTCAAAGCCGGGGCCCAGCAGTTGAATACGATGTAGGTAGTATATAGAGTATAGTAGGTAGAGTATAATAGAGGTATAATAGAGGAATCAAAATAGAAATAATGCAAGCTTGTAGTCATATTGCTTTTTCACATCTCTAAAATTTAAAAAAATCGATTTAAACTTGTATCTGCAACGACTTTGCTTAAACCAAAATCTGTAGGAGAACGTGTTGTTTCATGCTTTGAACGCATGTATTTAGTTCCGCACATTAGTAGCGTGCATTACGGAGCTCAGTAAACTTTTGGTTTAATTTCAGTATATCTTGTTTAGTCTATTGCGTTGTGCGCAACCTTTTGTAATCATTTTGTCAGGAGGCTTAATAAATACTTTTTAAGATGGCTCTCCGAGTTCCTTAACGCAGAAGAGTAACTGCGCACAGGGAAATCGGGGAAATTTCGAAAGCTTCAATTCGTTGTTCCTGCTTATCGAGTCGCGTGTGAGCAGCGACTCTCATATGCTATTCATTATTTCTATTTATTTTTATATTCCTTGCTTCTTTCTGCACTTTTTAATGCGTTAAAAGGGCTTTGCAGCTGTGTCCCAGTTTTTGGCTGACGTGAGCATGTGCGTGACTAGCTCTCTCCAAGTCTTTTCTCTGGACATGCCTCGTCTGGTCTTGGCCTATGCGGCTCATTCTAGGACCTTGTGTTTCGGAGAATCCTCCTTGTCGCAGCACAAGCACTGCGTTGAATCAATCGCTCTCATCCGGTTTAGATACCTTAAAATCGACAAGACCCGCGGAAACCTTTAGGTTAGGTAGTATATGAGACCTGCCACACATTCTGCTACTGATCGAGTGTCTCCTCGCGTTCGTTTACGAATTCTTTACGTGCATCATCTCGCAGGCACCGATGCTCGTCTGCCTCTAAGTCTCAGGGCATTAAATCCACCAGCACGAGTGAGGCTGCTGTATTAATGGTTCGGTACCCCCTAGTGGTACGTAAAATCGCGATCTCAACAAACCTTCCTCAGAAGCGTTGCCGTAGCTTCCGTGTCCATTGTAGGCGGCATTCAAACTGGCAAGCCAAAGAGGATGGTCGACTTGGATATGGACATCAGAAGCCTCCGTGGGCTATCTGTGGGGCAATGTGTGGGCATCTTGCCGTATAATTTAGATCAACATTTTTGCCGGACAGCGTAAGCTTTAGAGAGGAGAAGGCGAGTGTGAGGCCAGCATCTGTCACCCACCGATTGATATCCGCCAGCGCTATACTGGCGCATGTCTCCAGCATCATCTTGGTCCTGGCCGTGACGGTCACAGCCAGATCATCTGCTTACGCGAGCAGTTCTACTCCTGGTGGAAGATGCTGGATGTCCAGGAGGTCACCGTATGCCAGAATCTAGAGGAGAGGACCAACGATTGAATCCTGCTGCATTCCGGCAGTCATCTCCACCTCAGTGGACTCTAGACCACTTTAGACTAAACGCATAGTTTACATCCATTAGAAATCAATCTCTGGTTCTCCACTTGACTCCTTGCTAGGTTCGGCCTTAGCTACCATTTATGAATGGTCGACAGAATAAACCTACGCTTTGGAAACCGAAACTGAATTTTTGTAATCTGCTATCGATCTATAAAACAATCTGTTTTTGTTTACTGTCCCTGTATATTTCCGATTTGCAAGAAGCATCACTTTCGAAGAGGAAAGCATTTTTTTAATTCAGCACTTATTTCAAACTTGCCTCTCACATTTTGCGTCATTGATGTTGTGCCCCTTGGCCATTCTACAATATATTGCGTGCTTTGGCATGCATCATAATTGGTTCTCATAGTTGTCTTCCGTGTGATATACCGTAGCTACAACTTCTAGCTAGCTATGTTGTCGCTCCTTGCACGCGGATGTAGCCATAATTTTTGACACTGGGAAAAATCTTTTGTGTTGACATTCTCGTCAATCGCCGTTTATGTGTTGTGCATTTCCATGAAACGTCTGTTTTCCAATATATAACGCCACGAAAGGAATTCCTTGCATGACACCGAACTCAATCGTATACTGCTTGCAAATGATTGATACCTGTTTTTTTTTTTCGAAGCTAGCACTGGTATTCCCGTATGCTAGCATACTGCGTATGTTTTGTTTGGCCAACTAATATTGCTCAATTTCATACATAACTGCATTTTTCCACTTTGCAGCTTTTTTGTTGTTTAGAGACACACGTAAGTACAACGGCGACCAAATAGAAAGCAAACTTGTAGTATATCTCTACAAACAGATAACTTCAACAAACAAATAGACAGTAATAATAATAATGCAGACTTTTTCAGTTGCACGTGTTTGTTCCAGCCAATCCGGATCATGCAGAGCTGCTCACTCATGGAGCAAGCGTCACTGCAATCTCAGAAATAACAGATGAAGAACAACCGAGGTCTATGGACGAAATTCCTCTCGGAGGCATCCCGCCACCTGAGCCACCACCAGGTGGCCCGCCGACACCATTAACCTCTGACGGTCAGGCTCCAGCAGCCCTCATTCAAGCCCAACTGAAAGCCTCGACCGAAACAGCTCCACCATCTGTTATCAAGATGCCTGTGCCAGCTCTCCCCTCGTTGGAGAGCGGAGACTTTCGGTCAACCGCTGATGAGGCCCTACCTGTCCTCGGACAGCCCAGCGTGAACACGGCCGGCGAAATATCTTCGGCTATTTCTAAAGAGTCTCTGGCTTCTGAGAAGACTTTGCCACCTGTCGCGGTGCCTCCTCTGTATGCCGAAGCACCTGCTCAGCTTAGCGGAGCACCTTCAAAAGGCCCCGAACCCGCACTACCCACGGTTGCCAACCCGTCGCAGCCATTACCAATCGGAGTCAAGCCTGTGCTCTTGAGCGGAGCAGTGGTTCCGTCATCTGAAGAAGGCGAGCGGTCACTTCCGGAAGGGGACGTCGAGATACCCACTGGGCTGGAACTGACACTTCCCTCCAGCGTTGGAGAAGAACCTTCAACTTCGAATCATACAACACCTGGACCAACTTCTCAGCCTGGAGACCACGCATTACCGCCGCCGCTCGCACCGAAACCAATCAGTGCTGATTAAGCCCAGAAAACGACTCATTGTAAATGAGTTACTAACGTCAAATAAAGTTCGAAAGTCGACATTTTGAGAGCAGAAAACGCTTGTGCCTCAACATCTTCCCTATTTCCTGAGGCGTAAAGATGAAGACATTAGCCCAGTGGCTAGCACCAATGACAGGCACATGGGGATTTAATAACAATACATGCACAGGCTCTGCAAATATCTGCAGCACATGTAGCGTTTAAATCTAGCGTTAAAAGGCACGTCGAGCGCGACATTTACTTGTCGGGGAACTAGCTTATTTAATTTCTAACGATGAAAATATGTAAAATCTCAAAACACTCTAAACTACTCTAATAAGGTTTCAGCCGCATCTATGAGAACACTAAGTATAGGAGAAATGATGTTTTGCAAATAGCGGTAGGGGCAACACTGTCACTGTTGCTGACATTTTTACCAACCAAGTCCACACCACATTTAGAGACTAAATTGAAGCTCGACCGCATTCCAAGGCAACCATAGCGAACTTAATTTCTAATACGGACTAGATATTATTCTCTAGCATTGCACCTTTTTGTGCTTCTCGGCTAATTTCAGAAATACAGTAAAGCTCTTCATACAGGTATCAGGTATATGATGCGCTTACAGCAAAATTTACAAATTGTAGAATAATTAAAAATACAGGTAGAGAAGCAGAATGCTCCCTTATTTGCGAGTAGTATCTTAATTAGCTAATAACGCAGTTTTGTAGCGGATCGTATTTTAGTACGGGCACATGTAAAATGATGCCATACCAGAAAACAAACCCTTAGACATGCCAACGCTGCCTATAGATGACCTTATCATTTTCGTTATATAAGGGGCGTAAAGTTGTTGTAATAATAACAGTATATACTGATCGCTGTAAGAATCGCACTCTGCGTATTTCTTAAATGTAAGTTTAGTTTAACAGCACACGCTGACTACGATTGTTGTGGAGGTGCTTTGATAAACGAACGAAAGAGAATAGTTGTATGCGTTTATAAATCCTCAAACACAGTGTCTCCTGGTTATAGGATAGGTAGCTGCGGTTTGGGTCATAGCCATTTACCCCGCAAGTCACGCGTTATCGGGTGATGGTGCGGCAAAGCTAGTTAGAGCGACACGCGTCGGGTGTTGGCGTTTGCACTCGAGATATCGCTGGCCTAGTCGTTTCGCGTTCGCCACACAGTAGCCGCATTAAAGAACGGCGTCCTTCTACAGCTCAATTTTGCAACCAGTCTCCGTATTCTAGTGATCATGACACACAATGTATGCCTTCCGTTGCCGCGATCATTACCATTAATACCACCATCATCACCACAACCACCACCACATAAGCTCTGGTGTGGTTTTCTGTCTGATAGCGTTTCGTGGCACACACGGTGCTCTGTTACCTTTGGCCAGCCTGTTAGCCACTAGCCAGTGAAAAGCGGCATTCTTTTCTCCAGCGGTGAATAGGTCGCTCGTATAGTATATTTTCAATGTGCATGGAATACGGTAAAACCTGCAAAGACGCCTTGCAGCTAAAAACAATGCAACTTTCAACGTAGCGACGGCAGCAGCCACAGCAGAAAAAAGATAGTCTCTACGATGCATGACCAGTGTAATGCTAATTTGAATCATAATCTTTGTGACCTTCACCGCCGTGTACCATATCAATACTGCAAGAGTTACCCTAGACGTCAAGTCTTTTTTAGTTGTTGTTCCGTTGGGCTAATGCCCGTGTACGGTTTTTCATGTCATGGCCGATTTTTAATTCACTTCGGCACTTACTTTGTCTAAATTGGGAACCAGGAAAATCAATTAAGGAAGTTGGCTTCGTCAAGTCCTGTCAGCAATATTTGTATAAGTACAGAACTAAACGAATTCAAACTTGTCATGTTTCGGCGACCTCGAATGCATGCAGACTCAATACGTACATATTTGTAAAGTAGAAGAGGCAAACTAAGAACGTTATGATTAGATGCAGGCGTTAACAGGATCCTAACTATTGTACTTAAAGTTCATCTTTGGTCTAGCATTTGTTGGCAGCTTCCTTCCGAGAGAAAAGAAGAAGTTTGTAATTGCAGAACAAACAAACAACAGACATGTCCATTGCAGACATGTGGTAAGCTAAATGAGCACCTTTTAGAAATGTGTTTTATTTTTGTATAATTACATTCTCAACTGATCTTACCCGTCTCGAACTCTGTCCTCTTCAGCCAGCCAGCTAGCCGTTAGCGTTTGATCTAGTTTCATTTTAATATTGAGAATGTTCGTGCCGTGTCTCGTAATGCCGTAGATACTGTAGGTTATGCTCTTATAATGTGCTGTAAGTAATGGCATCATTCTAAATAAAATGCATTAAATCTTAGGCAAACTACAGCGCAGTTTATAGTTTTATGTGTTTCAATGTGTTCGAGTGCGAATAAAGTGAGAATATAAATATAATAGATAATAAATAAATCTCCAATACGTCTTTGTCCAATTCGCTGAGTCGCGCTCAAACGCTATGCTTTTCTTTTCCAAATAACTAATAGTATTTAGCCAAGCCGGAAAAACCAAAGCGGTTGGTATTTCTGCCTCGTATTTGTTCTAGGATATTTTAGTAGTTGTTGACCTAACATAAGGTATTGTCAATTTTAGCCATCGCTCTCCATTGAGAAACCACTGCTAAAAGGCAAATTATAGAATCTTCCACTTCACCGCAGATTACAGAATAACAGCAGTCTGTCAATTATGATTTTGTGCGAGCATAGGGGTGCCGTCCGAGAATGATTATAACATGTTTGCTAAGAAGCATCTTTATTTTAGCATCTCCTGTAAATTAATAAACTGAACTTGTTTGAAAGCCGCGATAGTTCTGGAGACCTCGCACACTGAATGGCTATTCAAGGTAGTTTTCTTGTCGGGTGAGCGGACAATCTATCCGTTGAAAACTACAAAAAGAAAGCCATTTTTAGTATGTTTCTTCTTTGCTGCCCGCTAAAAACAGGTCGTTCGTCTATTATGCTCAACCCTGATTGAAGCTAGATCATGTGTCCACCATAGTTCATTTCCGTCGATCTAGTTATACGTTGATGTATTATACGCTCTTGGTTAATATATTCATATAAAATATGACCTTAAGCCAACAGCATTCATATATATGCATACATGCATATGATTGCATATGTAGACTATCAAACAAAGAACGGTGCATATACAAATGGGGTTTGGCTATTTTGTATATGGTGACATGGCCGGAACGGAGTATGTAGTAACATTATATCTAAAATTATATAGTCGCAAGACCAGCTATTTTATTTACTACCATTTTGCATTGTTTTGGTTCAAAGGTCATATTTTTAGTTCGAGACCTTAAGTGTGACCAACCTTGGCCACGGTGACAAGCGAAGCAAGTGTAAAATGAACAACCTTTAATTACTACAATTGCTTATACAACTACACTAGATGTACAGTCTGTAAGAATTGTTTTATTCAATTTTAGGGATATATATATATATATATATATATATATATATATATATATATATATATATATATATATATATATGTGTGTACGGATACATAGATTGCATACTTTGTAACGTATGCTAATGTAATGCATATTCCTAATAAGTCACTTTTAGAGCACTCATGGGCTGGAAAGAGCAAGCGTTTGATAATTAATAAGCGCCAACTTGACTTGCACTACTGGTTACCCTGTCGTAAGGTAAACTTATGCATATCACTATTATATTGCTGTATCTGTCCCGTATATATATATATATATATATATATATACGACACGATATATATATATATATATATATATATATATATATTACGACACGAACAGCAGCGTATGTGTGGAATGTGTATATAGGTTTATATGTATACGTGGAACATGTGTGCAGTATTGTTATTATATATATATATATATATATATATATATGTATATATATATATATATATATAGCTATTGAAATGTTAATAATCTATGTTTGATCGAATATACTGTTCTATTTTATAAAGTCTAAAGTACTGTTATATGAATATCTGGACTATCAGAGAGTGAAGCTTAAGAGGGGATGTGCGTTTTGTGAGTATGGGTCTCAACGGAATAACATCCAACCGTTGGGGTCGAGTCCCACACTGCTTGAGACACAGACAGACTCGTAGCGATAGTACGTAAATGCATTTAATACTTCCCCTACAAAAAAAAAATTATATTTGAATGCCGCCATTCTAGAAACAAAAATAACTCTCTCCAAAAACGTTGCTGCTGTAGTAGTAGTTGTAGACACTAAGTGATAAGCACACAGTGTAGACACTGTGTCGGCAGAAGCGATTCCTCAAGCGCTTTTGCCATAGTCCGGATCGGGTTCGGTCGTCATCGGGTTCTCCACGCGGCGCGGAGATTCGGCCGACCCTCGCCAGGGGCCGCTGGCTCCGCATCTTCCGAAGGCCCTCTGGCCTCAGCCCTCTCTCTCTCTCTCCCCCCACCTCCGTCGCACTCTTGCTGGCCCAATCTATCTATCGCGCGCGAGTTCTCTCTCTCTCTCTCTCTATCTCTCCTTATCTGTATATAGGGCCTGTTCTGTCTGGTCGGTGTCGGTAGCGGCGGCGCCGGCCGGCGCTAGGAACAGCGGCTGTGGTGGTGGTGGTGGTGGCGGCATCGTCTGCCAGTCTCTTCCAGCAACCAGTCTCATCCAAGCGTGCGGACAGCGCAGACCATCGGAACCTTTTCTCGCGGCGCACTCCACGTGCTTCCTCCCCGCTTGGACCTGCTCTGGTTTGCTGGGCTCGGTTCGGTTGTCTTTGCTGCTCTACCCTGCTCTGCTGTGTTCGCCCAGCGAGGATCCGGAACAGCAGCAAACGAACTCCGGTGCCGGCATCTCCGGACCTTCTACCATTCGGTGTAGTGGTAGTAGGTAGTAGCAGCAGCAACGAAAGCAAGACTACCAAGAAGTGAAAGTAGTACAAGTAAGAATAGTATCATTGATTGTGAGCATTGCGGTGATGATTATGGTTATATCGTGGTCGTCGTCGTCAACGACGGCAAGACGCTGTGGTGGAAATGTGGTCCCTGATGTCATCATGAGGTCATCGTGAGTCGTCGATCCCCACATGGCGCCCCATCATATGTAGGTGATTCACAAGGATGACTCGTTTGTTTGAATCGTGTAGACTGCCAGCAAAACTCCTCTCATGTAAAGGTGGTCGCGTTCAACGTGGCAGGCTGGCAGGTACCCAGCAGTTAGCATCTCAAAAGAGCAGCGACAACTTGTCCTTTTTCTGCTGGACGTTGTAATTGCTTCGTGTGTCGTTCGCCGGTTCTAACCGGTATATCTTTGACATACTGTTGCCGGCACGTCGTGACAATGTCGTGGTCGTCGTCGTCGTTGTTGTTTTAACCATTGTCTTAACCAGCTGTGGTCCGTTCTTGTATAGTGGAGCTCCGTTATCATCGTCCTGACCGACGCCTGGCCTCGCCTCGGACTGAACCTGCTGTTCGACAAAACGGCGTTCGAACGCCGCGTGCTTCGTTGAATGTGGGCTTTGCTCATGTCGTCGCGGCCTGTTTCGTCTGTTATTCGGTGGTAGGGACGTGGTGTGAAGAAAAACTGCGTCCTGGCATCACCGTTTTTCGATCACTCTATCTGTTGTTCATTTGTCCTGTCGACGCCGTTGCCGTCGCTGCTGCCGAGCCGGCACCCCAAAAGGAACTAGGCTCCGTGTTGTAGGTCAACGTGAACCCGTGTTGTAGGACAAACGACATCGAGCATGTTTGTGCACGTGGCCATCGCAGTGTATGTAGTGTAAGCGTGCGAGTGGTGCTTTCTGGTGGGGTGGGTACATGTTTGTATATGTGTGATAGGGTGCAAGTTTGCCAAGGACTACAACCAGGACTACCGCGTCCAAAGCAGCAGCAGCGGCGGCGACGACGGCGAAGAAGCCGGTGGCAAAGCGGCCGACAATGATAACAGCCCGCGTGTTTGATATGGATGGCCTTTAGATAGGAATGAAAAAGGCAAACAACGTGAGCCCGCATAGCCCGAAGCCAAGAACGAGGAGGCCGAAACGAAACAAAGCTTTAATTACAATTACAAAACGACTACTACTGCTTCTGCCAGCCACTTCAACATCGCTAACGATGACGGCGCCACTCATCCTAAGCACGTCATAGCTACAACATGATCTCCACCGCGGCCATAGCACACGAGGCAAGGCGAGGCGTGTGTGTCCTAATTCCTCGACGCTAATTTGGCGCCGTATGAACGAGTGAAGGCGGTGGTGGTGGTGGTGATGGTCGACGAAGGGGATCGATCTTCACTCGAGGCACGAATCGTGAGGACTCGAGGTAACTCGAGGCCAAATCAAACGAGCCGAACGGTGATCAAGGTAGAGAGATGAAGTCCGGAGCCCAAACAGCGAACGCCAGCAGCATAATGCACCGAGAGGCTAAGCGAGTCTGTGATGACTGTGAAACTATGCAAAGCAACCAAACAAGCAATTGAGTTGGTACCACGGCGTCGATAAACGCCATAACGACGACGACGACAACCAAGACAACAACGTCGAGATCCTCGAGGAAAGGCTACGAGGGTTCTGGAGGTAAATTTCCCATCTAAAGCGAGAGAAAAGAGGAAGTCGACAACGAAAGTGCAGGAAAAGAAAAAGAAGAAGAGGAATAAGAGGAAGAAAAACAAGAACAAGGAGAAAGATAGGATTTAGGAGAAGCATTGGCATAAGAACGAGAAAACAACAAGATACGAACGCCTGAACGTGGCGCTCACCGCAGTAGTGCTAACGGCAAAGGCAGTGACACGAGTGGACTCGAACGGCTGACAGTGGGCTCTCGTGGGCGCTGCACGGCCACCACCATCTGGGGCCACGAGGGCCCGAGTTGTTCGATATGAAGACCTTCGGGCGGTTCTTCGGAAGGACAGCAATCTATCCTCTGATCACTGGTCTCTTCTAGCACCTCAGCGCTGTTGCTGTTGTTGTCGTCGTCGTCGTCATCATTAGTGCCATAATCACCATCATCACCGTTATCGTAACCGTAAACGATCATTGGCAGTTCAGCATTTGTCGGCATTCGTGGGGTGGGCGAAATTGTTTGTTGTGCTTGGACAGCTGCAGCAACAACAACAGCAGCAGCATTATCAACGAGGGGTGGCTAACCTCCTGAAATGGTCGACTCGAACACAGGCTGGTCAGCCGGATATTGACAACCCCCTGACCCTGATGTTAGTCGTAGCGGTGAGCGTCGCTGTGTCGCGGCTGGCGCAGAGGTTTTGCTGTTTTTCTGATGTGAATTCGCGTGTCTCTTCGTCGTCGTCGTCGTCTTTTTTATCCTCTTCTTCTCCTTTTTTGACTTTCTCTTCTTGTGTTTGCAATCTGCGTATCCTGCGTTCCGCGTGTTGTGCTCGGGTTGGGTCGCCACAGGAAACCGTTACCGGCATTTGCACAAGTAGTGAATAATTCGTGCGTGGGTCTGGTGCTGCTGCTGCTACTGCAGATGCCTCAGTGATTGCTGTCATTGTAGACGTCGTTGTTGTTGTTATTGTTGTCGTCGTCGTCGTCGTTGCTGACGTCGTTGTTTTTGTTGTTATTGTTGTTGCTGCTGTTGTTGTGCAGTTGTTAGTGTCGTCGGGTGTTCATCATCAGCAGTGAATAGCGGTGATGTTGGGTTCGTGATGATTACGTTTACGATGGCGACAATGTGGCAGATTACGTTGGATAATGACAAGAACAATGGGAAGATCTATCTATAGCAAAACTTATCGTGCCAGATCTTCAGAACCAAGAAGACGACGACGACGTGCAGCCCCGCGAGAAGTTGGCTTAGTTAGGTAAACTGTTCTTGACCGAGTGTGCTGTGCAATTAGAGATGGTCGAGTGTTTGCCAGTGCGGCCGGCGTTTCGTACGCTGCCAGCTTTAGCACGTACCCACACGTGATGTGACAGTCACAGAGGATGCGTTCTGAAACGGGGAACGGGATACTGAGTAAAAGAGACAGTATACAAAGACGGTGCTACCACGAGAGCAAACAAAAAAACGAAAAAGAAGAAAGGAATGAACGAAAGTGAGCTATATAGTGGGAGATCGACATAGAGTGAGTGCGTAAGTGAGGGCGAGTGGGACGCAAGACAGGGCGCTGAAATGACGTTACAGTGGGCGGCGGTCATAATGGAGTTCGTGCTTATAGTTGCATTGGCGACGACGCTCGTCGGAGTGCACGCGGAACAAACTGGTGAGTTTTTACAGCCCAAGAACTTCAGACCAAAAGATCGAGTAATGGTGGCAGCATCAACATTCATAGCAAGCTTTTTGCTGATTTTTTGCTATCTTTCTGATGAGATATATGAATGATCGATCCACAACTATAATCTGGCGAATCTCTCTCTCTCTCTCTCTATATATATATATATATATATATATATATACTAAAGTCTATGCATTTTTTTTTCTAAAATTAAAGTGTCCGCAGTAACAGCACAGAACAAGCAACCGCTTATCATCATTGCTAAATTGCATCTTCTATGCACTTAAGATCCGCGTCTGATCTGATATATATATATATATATATATATATATATGAGTTTATTTTGCGTTGAGATAGGAACCGCTCATCAAGAACCAAACAATCATACGCATGCGCTTTTGCTGCACGCTGGTAAGCGAGACACGCTGGAAGTAAGCAGGCCTTGACGCTCTCAAATGTCATCTGTCTATTAACCAGCAAACGGTCAAGCGGTCCGCTCAGTGGCCGAGCTGGAAAGATAACAGTGCTGTGGTGGATGTCTAGCTTAAGCTCAGCTAGGATTTGCCAAAAAAACGGGACAAGTTGCAACAAAGCGCGCTCCGTAACGTGGCGCTGTACGAAGCTTGGAGCGTACTCAGCTCAGATCGCCGACTGATTAACTCAACGTGTTTGATGCTGGCGGGTATCGCGGACGGATTGCCCCCACATTTGTATCATATGCATAGACATAACTAGACTAATGGCATTATTTACACTAGAGCGCCGAAACCCTGTAGGGCGCGACTTTCATTCTTGTGCTCAGAAATTGCAGGAATTGCATAGAGGAAATGTCTAGCTTGATCGCATAACCTAGTTGCCAGACGTCTAGAAAGGTCGGATCTCATAGGTGTCAAAACTTTTATGACATGTTATTATTACAGTGTCTGTAAGAGCGGTACAACAGGGAAGCGAACCATATGCGATGGCGTATAATTACCAGCTATGCTAGTATGCAGCGAATTAAGCAGGAAGCACTTGGCCTTAGTTCCATAGTCTTGGGATGGCAGAAATTGCGTTAGCTGAAACGCAACCAGAATGTTGAAGCGATACGTCGCACAACGCCTCAACGCCCTGAAGACAGTGAACTCAAGAAACGCTCGGGTGTGCGATCTCGGCTCAGTCACATATGTTCTATTCGCAGGTGTCTTATACGAAACACATAACCAGGTATCTAGTAAGGCGTTTCTTGTTAGTCAGCCAAAGGCATTGCTAAGTGAAAGGACCAACGAGCCAAGAGTTCTGGGAAATGGAAAGCCACCCAGATTGTAGTTGATTGCTTAAGCTTGCTCGGCTATAGTCAACGCTCTATAGTTCGTCAACTGTATATGAATCAATCCGCCATTTGCAGAGTCTAGGAGAGACGGTATCAACGCTCAGGCAGCTTTCATCTGAGGGCAAGTCCAAATCAATGATAGGTCGCTCTACTTTCAGATGATACCAGGGTGTCTCGCTTACGGTAACGATAGACGGGAAAAGTGTACCGGCGACGAGAAACGCGGCAGCCTTGCATTGTGAAGTGTGTCAGCTACGGCGACGGTTTAAGCGTGGTTTGGAGGCTATATTGTTACGCAGGAGAACCGAATCTCACAAGTTACGCACAGAAGGTTCCTTAAGCCAACGATTATTGTGGGAAAAAAAATGTTTAACTGCCTAGCGGTACGTTAATAAGATTCTGACACCCCACGTCGGGCTGCCAATAATAACCTCATCTTCATGCGCGACAATGCTAGGCCGCACACGCTGCACTTGTTTGAAGATACATTTTACAAGCAAGATATGGCATAGTGAAGTGGCCAGCATATCCTCTCGACTTGAATCCCTTCGAACACATGTGGGAGATGCTGAAACTACGAGTTAGAGCCAAAACCGCAGTTTCGACTACACTTCTGCAGATCTGCAAAGAGACTGGAATAATGTCACCTACAGCAATGTGTTGATTAAATATCAAATTGCATCGGCTGTTAATAGGGTACAAGGTAGTAATACACACTATTAGATTTCATTCGTTTTACATTTTTTCATAGCATTATATATTTGATATCAAGCGAAAATTGTCTTACTTACAATAAAGCTAGCTTAGTACGGCATAAGTATATAAGATGTTAAAAACAAAATTTAAAACAAACGCAAATCCTAAGGCAACATTCTAGTTGCGTTTTAATTGTTATTTGAACTATTCAATAAATATTGTTAATATGGCATAATTATTGTCGGTACAAGGTGTGCCTAGAAGCAAATGTGATGGACGGTATATATATCTAGGTACATATATATACGGAAGCGCCCCGATTTCTGTCTATCACGAGAACGTAGGCTGTCGGCAATAAAGTGTCTGACACGAAGAAGCAGCACAGTGGAAAAAGGGGCTTCCTGTGTTCAGCTCAAGCGCAATGGACAGTGTGCCGCGTCTCAACGAGTGTATCTAGCAGCCACACATGATACGCTCTGCGTTGCCTGCAATTTGTTGAAATTGGCTTTTAGCATTTGCATGCCACGGTCTTTGGCGCGCCAGCTGCTCTGTGACTCGACGGAACTGCGGATGCTGTTATATTCCACTATCGGTGGCAATACGTTGACTGGCCAATGTAGCCGACTATGTAGCGAGAGTTCTCTGATCGAGTCTCGTGTAGTAGCACCTGGATCTAGGCTTGACCCAAAGTTTACCTCTTTGCATGCGTTGTGTTTGTAGGCCCCGTCAAGTAGGGCCCGCCAAGGTAGCAAGTATGTTTGCTTCTAAAACCGACCTAGGGAATTCCGTTAATGATCTCAGTTGTCAGCACGCGAAGCCTTGTAGTTGCGTGGGAAAAAAATGGATGCAGCAATAGCAAGTTAAAGAAACGTGGGCCAGAGTAAGTCTTTCACTCATCGAGAAAAAGAAACTGTTGTTTATCAAAACAACACGGCGGCTGAAAGTGTATTGAAACGCCGCGCGCGATAGTTCATACACATTGCATATTTCTGTTACTATTTATCTAATGTTCCCAAAATAATTTGACCTGTTTTGTGTATTTTTACTTTCTGTGTAGAAGATAATTAGTGGTGCGCAACACTTCTTCGATCTCGGAGCGGGCTTTTAGGAATATAGTAAGGAGAGAATGTATTTAACTATTTACTTTTACCAACACGGCTGCACCGTTACTTACGAGACAACACCGAAGTCTTTAGGGGGATGACTAAAGAATACTAGGCACCGACCTATTGTTGAGTAGAACTGAACAGGCTCTGACCGTAAAGCTATCTAGGTAGGCGGGACTTAAGACGAAGCTGGGAAAAAAATAACCTGGCCGTGTCTTCTATTTTTTCGCTGACACAGGACAGCAGGACACGAAAGGCAGGACACACATATATCTGTATGCTGTCGTGTCTGTAAGCGTTGCGATATGAGAGGGTTAAAAACCTCAACAACGACAAATGACGATGATGATGACAATACAGTAATATTAGAAAGAGAGAGAGAGAAACAATAATATTAACGGGAGGAGGGGATTCAAAAAGGAAAGGAGGTCGACCATTTGAATGATTAGGGATTCCTTCACGAAGTGCTGCATGATCTCTCATATTCTCGATATGCAAACACACGAGTGGGGTGGGGGGGGGGGGGTAGAATAATCAATATGTGGATGGATGCACAGTAGTGGGTCCGCGCACAGCGGGAAGGTCAGGTAGTTGCCAGCTGCCGCGCGTCTAGTATTTGTTCGTTGTGACGACAAAATTGCCCCTCGGCGAGTGCGGCGGCGGCGGCGGCCTATCTTGGCCTGCCCGCTGGCATTGTGTTGTTGCTACACAATGGCTGAATGAACTGTAGGCTGTCATGTCGAATGGGGTGGTGCGTCCATGTCTCCTGTCCTGTCCGTCGTGCTTCTGGCCCCAGCTGTCTCCCGTAGAGATCGTCGATCTTTCCTCGTTTCCGTAGGCCGGCGTCCCCCCACGTCCCTCCCGCCCCCGGCTAGCGTCGGGCGTCCCGGCGCAATCAACCCCGGAACTGAGCACCGCAGATTGCTCTGTGGGCGCTTCGTTATGCCTGTAGTTTAGCGTCGTAACCGGACGTCGATAGCAGTCGTAAGGCGGAGCTCCTTCTCGGGTCGTAGACGGAAGGCATCTAACCCATCTATATATATATATATATATATATATATATATATATATAACGTGCGCACGTTCCCAGGAGACATTTGTCGCTCCACTTACTTTCTTAATAAAAACTGATATCTATATATATATATATATATATATGGAGGATCACCAGTGATCGGGAGAAATAGTCAAAATACGTAGACGCAATCGTTGGTCGGATTTCACTTGGCTGTCCGTCGAGACGACGCCATGAGATCGTTCCGCTCAGAATTGGCGCCTTGTTGACGACGCATCACGGAATCGCGAAGAAGAAGAACAGCACCGGGAAGCTGTATTGGATCTTGAACGGGTCTCATTGGGTGCTTGTCGTGTCGGCTTTCTACGTCGGTACGCTTTCTGCTCGGCCTATTGTAGTTGCCACGACCCCGAAGCCGGCGAGCTCATTGCAGCCTTCGTCGTCGTCGTCGTCGTCGTGTCGTCGTCGTCCTATTCTCGTTGATGTCGTCTAGCGTAAGTAAAACGCTCGACTTCACTTACCCTTAGGGGAGGTGCGGCGACAATTGAGGACGCAACTTCAATGTCGCTCGTTGGGCGGGCAGAAATCGTTCTCGCCTACACCGACCGAACCCAAGGTGATTCTTCTCGACGTCGTCATCGCTCGACACGGCAGAAATTCGATTAGAGTTCGGCAGCAACCCGGGGAGAACAAGGCCGAGACAGCCCGAACACAGCCTACCCTACCTCGTGCGTGACTTCTACGCCAGTCGACGGCATCGTGTACGGGACAAGAGTCGAAGCATACATTCATTCACACTCTAGAACCTACAGTGTTGGTAGAGATCAAGTCGCAGGGCTTCTTCATCAGTTCTAGAAGCTTGACTTAAGTGGTGTGTATTTCGGTGGCGAGTCTATCCAGCCTAGTCTATCCAATCGGATTGATTAAAACACAATAAAACAAAGCGAAGTATTTCCAAGTGCGTATGGAATCGCCTGTATGCATGCGTAAATGCAGTCTTAGGGGCGGCGTTAAGTACACTGTGCGCACTTCCCGTAAATTATTCTAAAAAAAACAAAAAAACAAAAAAATATATTTATATGTATATATATATATATATATATATATATATATATATATATATATATATATAACTAGAAGCTATCCTGCACATGTCGTTATAGTCATTGAGCGTGTTGACAACTTTGTGTCGCGTGAGCTTCTTACTCTACTTTTAGTGCTGTTACTGTTGTTGTTGTTCCTGTTGCTGTTAATCCGGCAAGCGATCGACACGGTTGACATAGGTGACGGCAAACATAATGACAACTACCTGGACACGCCGTTTGTATTATTACGATTATCGTATCACTAACTTGGACTACTTTGTCATCGCCAAAACGGTCAAGTATAAGAGACTCCGAGACGTGCTGTTAAAAAGCAAAAGGCAAGATCATTGACGGTAGACGCAGAGCCGCGTATGAATGCATACTTACCTGGTGTCGGGCGGAGGCCCCAGCGGCAAAGGTCTTGCCGCTACGCTTCGGCAGGGCTGAGACCTGCCACTCTTCCCAAACCTGGAAAGATGGTACGTGTAATTTTCTATAGTTATTTATTATGGTAACGGGGAGTGGTTTTTAATGTCGTTCGACCATCTCGATTGTCGTCGGCGTGCTTATATATACGAGCGAGGCAAACTGCGTCTGTGTAAGTGGGTATGTACCTATGAGACATTCTAAAACCCATCTGAGTGTCTGAGTTTGCTGCTAGGCGGGCGTGTTTTTGGACAAGCTCGCCACGAACAATGGTCAAACCCTTTATGAGGCGTTCTTCTAGCTTCTCGGTGTAGCCTGTGTGCGTGCATTCAAGTTAGTTTAGCAACAACGTTCGGGGGCATAGCGCGTAGCGTGTTCCTAGCGCGGCAACCAGTGTTGTCACTAGGAACAGGGGGCACCACGACCACAATAGCATGACGCCGAACGGGTTACCCCAGCCTAGATTATAGACGCCCTTCGTAGGACGACGACGACGACGACGGCGACGACGATGATGTTGATGATGGAATCGCTGGCCTCCCTTGCGCCCCCAATTCCTCGTTCATCGTTGTTGTTTGCGGACGCCATCACACTGTCTGGTCACGTCTGGGCAGCAAAAACGTCCATCGCGTCTGCCGCTTGACCGACCGCCGCGCGTTTAACGCTCAACCGATGGACTTCTGATGGCAGACCCAGCAACCGCTGAGGTTGATCGTGTTGGACTTTGCCGTTCTCGCATTCTTTCTCTTCACCGCCTTCTCCTTCACCTCCTCGATCCCTCTTCTTCATCTTTGAGGTTGTTGTCAATTTTGTTGTTGTAGTTGTTGTTAGTGTTGTTGTTGTCGTTGTTGTTAGTGTTGTTGTTGTCGTTGTTGCCGTCGTTCGCTGTTGTCTTCTTGAGCTAAATGTGCCAGTGTTGCCAGACGGCTCTGCCATAACCAATCGCAGTTGTTACATATAACAAAGAATACCTGCTATATTATTGACAGTTATAGCAATATATATATATATATATATATATATATATATATATATATATGTATTTATTACAAGTCGCATAGTTACACAACAACGTAAATAACAACTATAGCAATTGTTGACTTGTTTCGAGAGGTCAAAGCATTGCGTGCTGCGGGGCCATATCGCCATATTTGGCTGACGCCGGAGTCAAGGGCGGCCTCTGCATCGTTTCTCATTCATTTGTCTCTTAAGCGTGTGTCGCATATGCGTCTCCATAAGCGACACCGCGCGCGCCTAGCTTTACCAGCTCGTCCGCCACTTCCTTCTCTTTCACCTCCCTCCGTTTGCTCCGGTCTCCCTCTCTCCTTCTTTTCCTTCTTTTGCCCAACTGACAGAGGCTACTGAAAAATATCCTCTAAGGACGGGCACCGACCGACCTAAGGTGGAAAACCTAGAGTCTTCCTCCTTTCCGCTAGGCCCCCGTCTGTTTGCTGCTGCTGCTGCTGACGCTTCTACCGGCGCCGCGACGTCCGTTGTCCTCTGGTGGGAGGAGGACAGGCCATGCGGTTAGGCTTAGGACATATAGGCCGCCGAGAATAGGCGCATGGGAGTCCGTCTGTGAGTATGAGTGACCCACGAGCAGCTGCAGAGCACTATAAGATAGCCGCGGTACAAGAACAGACAACAAAGGCAACAACATCAATGTCAACAACACCAACAACAATATTGATGTCAACAACACCAACAACAATATGAATGTCAACAACAACATGAACAACAACATCAACAATAACTACAGCACAATGCTAACCCAACAATGGTTTTTGCCCGAACGGCATTGGCGGCGGCGGCCGCGATGCTATTGATGACAACAAGGAAATGGGGCCGTCACAACCAAAGTCTGTATCGGCTCTTGCCGCTGTTGTCATCACTAGCGTCGCACGCGGCGTGGCACTGAAAAAGATGGACAGACGACCGAAAAACTAGGCACAACAATGCCAATATCGGGCGTGGGGACATGGGCAACCCGATCAGCTGCCGGTTCCTGTTCGCAGTCCGGGACAGGAATGCGCGTGCTTCGTCTGCTTGCTCGATGTGTAATTGTATCATGCTCACCTCCCTCACTCGCTCGCTCACTCACATACAGACTCCGCTTTTGACCATAAATCTCTAAAGAGGAGATGGACGAGTGTACACGAGCAGCACGAAGACGATTCGGTCGGCAAAGGCAAGAGCATTCATACACTGCGCCAACGGGGAGAGTTGGCAGTATCAGCGGTGCAGCCTAGTACAAGTCGTTGAACTTGTAATAGTTGTTGTAGTAGCAGTGTAGTAGTAGTAGTAGTAGTAAAGATGCCAGAAGTATCAGTAACTGTAACCAGTTGGCGCGATGAAAAGACGTTGACACCGGGCGCCAGCCGCCCGCCCCCCTTCCCCCGAGATTCCGGCAAAGGGGCCTAGGATGAACCACTCGACGATGGAGGCCAAATGGGAAGGAGGGGCGGGCATCTACCTAGAAATAGAAACACACCAAGACTCTTGTTCTTCCTATAGCACCCTTTCTCTCTCTCTCTCTCTCTTGTTCTATACCGCTCTCCCTCTGTTTCCCGACTAACGAAACGTCTCCTGATTCAAGAAAGACTGATTTCAGCCGGAACTATGTAGTAGTGAGGTAGTAGAAGTGAGGGCAGACGGTGAGCACGTTTGGGTCACGATCGCCGGTCAGCGCAGTGAAGCTCATTATCAGAAGTGCGCGAACGAACGAGCGAGCGAGCGACGTACGGAACGGAACAACTGGAGAAGAATCATTTGAGCAGCCTGAATGAACTTCGCCGTTTGTTCAAGAAGAAAAATTGTTGCGACTAGACATGAATGGACAAACAGATAATAGATGGAGAAGACGGAGAGACATGCGGATCACGGGGAGAAAGGTCGATAGTCGGGAACAGATGGGAAGAGGGACAGGCAAAGAGGTCATTCTAATGACAACCAATGCCGGCTGTGTCACAACGTACCGCCATCCAATGGTTGCATCCAGGTGATCGGCCGGAGACGGGTGGGCCCTCGTCTTCCTCACAACACTCGCTAGTCCTATAGAGTTGTTCGAATATTTCTACAACGTTGATGTACGCACGCGTACGCTCTACCAAGGACATGCCGCTAAAACAGCAAGATTTTTTCTGCATCGCCGCGTAGGATTAACGTGGCCGATTTAAGCAGGAAATCGACAACGCGGCCGAGGAAATGTTTCGGACCGATGCATGCCTTTCGTTTCGTTTGCCTTCTGTGCTGTGAATCTTTTTCTGGCCTTTGGGCAGAACTACCAACGTTGTATTACAAATGAGATGTACACAAAAGGCAAAGGAAGTCCTGATAGAACCTGGAAACACGTTGTACAAAGTGCAGCGCCAAGACGCGGCTTCCCAGGCTAGCGTTGCTGCCTTAAGCAAGGTAAACATCGGAGTTTCTTCCACAGGTGCGTAGGAACTTTTGTACGCCAAATAGTGGCAGCCACTGGCCTGGTCTGGTCCGGGCCAGCACATCGCGACAAGTAGGCATGTTTTTTTTCCCTACTACTTGTGCCACAAAACTGTACAACAAAATACAACTGTCCTTTTTTTAAGTTTGGTTTCGAACTGTTCTGCTGGTGAGTTTCTATATACTTAATTCATCAGAAATGAACTGTAGACGAAATAACCACCAACACAAATGTTTCTGAACGTCTTTTGCCCTCATCAAAGGTAGTACTGCAACCACCATGTAAAAGTACCTACAGCAGCAAAAAGAGCGACTTCTAAATAGTCGTGAGCCATATATAATATATGCGTATATATACAAGGTTCAAAACGTGGTTTATTACAGGAACTGCATAATACAGTGCTTATTAGCTCTAATTATTGGGTTGGTCCATAGGTTGGATGTATAGACGCCGCACTCACTTAGCAATCGCCAACTGGAGAACCGTGTGCTAGTTTGCAATCAGCTTCTAAAAAAAAAACGAGTCTCGCCTCTTTCTCCACACCGTAGTGACAGGGGATAAGAAGTGGAAATGAATGAATTCTGTTGTAATTATGTACCGTCTTTAAATGCAATGTTATTGCGAAATAAGAAGTGGATACTCTATAAGAACGTTGTCCGCAGAAGGGCGTGGTTAAAAAGGAAGTGAGCCCCAAGCAACTGCCAAGCCCGGGCCTTGGCAGTTTTCTTCTTTCCTACAAGGAAAGTGATGTTAAGTTTTTGGTGGGATGCGAAGGGTTTATCTATTATGAGTAGTTTCAACCAAACAAAACGATTAATACGATAAAATACTGTCAACAACTGGACGATTTGAAGAGGCCAATTGACCAGAAGCGGCCGGCATTGGCGAACAGACAAGGAGTGTCTTTCCACCACGACAACGCAGGACCGCACACATATTTGCTCATCACTAAGAAGTTGATGGAACTTGGATAGGATATTTTGCCACATCCTGCGGACAGTCCTGACCTTGCTCTTTCGGATTACCATCTGTTTCGGTCCCTTCAAAGTACCCATACTGGCAAAGAATTCGATTATTGAAGGTGTTAAAACGTATATAGACCATTACTTCGGCAGCCAGGACGCCATCTTCTGGAAGAATAGAAACAGAAAGAATGGAGCTTGCCTGAACGTTGGTCTAAGTTGGTTGAACAAAGTGAGCGATACAGCATTCAATAAAAGGTTTCCGTTGTAACGGTATATGTCTTCAAAGATAGTCAACCTAATAAACAATGTTCTAAGTGAGTGCTGTCAATCGTGAACAGCGATAAAAACAAATTTTATCATTAAAAATGTAGGCACACTAGTCGAAGGAATACAACACCAAAAAGCTTGCGTGCCTCAACCATGACGAAACGCGTTGGTGAGAAGCCATTTCCACTCGGCTATTCCGCCTCGATAAATGGCTTTGTAACACTCACTCTGACCCTTTCTTGCTTTCTTTCTTTCATTTCTACTCATTTGCTTTCTTATTCTTTTCAATTCCTTCCTATTTTTCTCGTATTGTGTACATACAATGGATCCGATCGAACAAGCGTGAATGCAACCCAGCACGAAGTCCCAAACAAAGCTTGGTGTGGCCTTCATGTGGAGGCCGATAATCTATCTGCTGCAGACTTCAGCAATTTTTCCAGTCTTAATTCTATCCTGATCAAAAGATTGACCCGTTGACGCAACAGAAGCAGCGGTAGCAGCAACGGCTGAAGTACACGTCGGCGCAAGATGACGGCTTCAGAGAGCAACGCAAGCCTGTGCATAAACAGATAATGTAAGCAGCCGTGGTCGCTGTTCGTCCCCGAGTGTACTGTTATCACTGGCACTGTCTCGAAAGTCTCGAAAACGGCATTCGTTTCCGTTAACCTTGGACATATATCGAATCTGTTGCTTATGCATTTTTGGAAAATGTCACCGAACCAACACCCAGATAGCTGGCGCTGACCGACATGTTTCATGATGATATTTTGGGCAAATGGCGCCGCAAAATATGCAGCGACATTATCGAAAGGGCTATGGAACCCATGCGATGGCATCATTTGTGGTGGACGGAGAAGCGGGTGAGAACGTGACGCTGCATGAAGAGCGGTTCCATTCATCCGTCGAAAATGCTGTATCTTCTCATTGTATTAAACGCATTTTGAAAGTCTAGTTTAATTAGCATTCATGTCAAGCCCTCTGCTTGCAAAGAGAAGCGCGTGGCTTGCACGGTGACTTCGGCTCCTCCTCCCATGGCAACCTCAACTTGACGAGGAGTGATCGCTGTCATAATGGTCGTTTTATTCACGGCCATGGCAACTTGAAAGCCATCCTTCTTGAAGCAAGTTCGCATGCAATGAGTCTAACTGAGTTATCTTTTTTCTTAAGACGGCTAGGCTTGCATCATACAAAATCGGCAGACGAAATGACGGTAAAGTACCATTGAGTACTGTGAGCACAAAAGTACTTAGTTTTTTCAGTAGACGTTCTGAAGAAGGAATCGTCTGGTCGAGCGTGTTACGTAGACGTCGAGGATGTAGACTAACCAAACCGGCTTTACTTGCGAGTGGAAACAATTTAACAACCTCATGGATCTGAAGTACTAGGGCAAGACCGGTTGTTGAAGGAACTCTAAACGCTCGTGCTAACCGGGTGGGGAGCACGGATGTTTGCTCCGCGGTTCGAATTCCGTGAGCGCACCGTGTAGTGGGATTATGTCTGACTCGGGCAGCAGAACGAATATCACCCTCGGTTAATTTCGACTCCGCTTGACGTACACAATTTTTATCCCCATTCGTGACGAGTCTTGTCAATCGTGCAGAGTGCAGTCGGGTCGACAACATCTTGAAGAGTCTTGAGATCTATTCCAGCTACAATATTGTTAATTATTCTGGTCAGCGTCATTTCCTGTTGTCAAGATCATTCAAACATTAGCAACGGGAGCATCATGAGATGGTTTTAGCTCTTGAGGTCAAGACTCGAGTACTTTTAACGTTTAATATTGAATGTATGCTGACTTAATGTTGAATGTATGCTGCGGCGTAACATTATGATTTTTGCTAGTTATAAACCTTTGCGGGCACGTGTTAGAATCTGTACTAATAACTTCGAATCAGATTGAAGGTCAAATTCTGAGATGAAAAGTGTATAATTATCCGTTTCTCAAGACGGCTAGGGTTGCACCATACAAAATCGGCACTATTACCTAAAGGTAGACTTCCAAATTAATTCGGGTGTGGAGGCCAGTGATGCGGGCTTTCATTACTTTAGAGGTCGTTACATGATGACCATATTGCGTACAAACATATGGAAACATATACATCTGAAAAAGAGGACAAACCGCTTGTTATCGGTAGATTCATGGTGTTGTGTGATTGTTGGCTGGTCATTTGAAACGTTTCCTTTCCTTTCAGCTCCTGGAAGTGCTGGTAGCTCTGGATCAATATGACCGGGTTCTCGTCCAGCCATATTGATAGCATGGGTTTCATCATCTTCCATGCTCTACGAGTAGCGGTGACAATATGTAAAGAGTTGTTTGACGGTCTGTTCTTGTCGTTCGTCTGTGATTTTGCCGGCACCTTGTCCGAGATCGGTTTTATTTTTGTTTCAGCAGCCGGTTATTGGTGCAATGGACGGCGGAAGATTGCAAAGTACTATCTCGCGATCTTTGCACAGTACCTGCTTCGGATTTTTGTGCAGGTATTCGAGCAATATCTGCGTAAGAACATCGACTTTCGACAGGCTTAGTGCAGCCATTGTGTAGCTCCTTTAGCAGCGAAAGAAAATAATCTTAGACAGGAAGACGCACTTTGACCTTCACAAAGAGCCTTTACTCGTCCGGCTTATATGTGTGCTTTCCTAACTTTGTAATTATTGTCATTGGACGCGTGGGCACCTTGGTAGTTGACGCAAGTAGTCTTCTTTTTACATTCCCATGTCTCATGTTCGAGACAATGGCATTTGTTTCATGCGGAGTTATTTTATTTTTGACACTCTGAGGCTTCGTGTTCCTGCTTATAGTATCGTAAGCACTGCCGCATGGACTCTGTGCACGTGTTCATGTGACCTGAAAGATTTCACCGGCTATGCGCACTTCCGGTATAGGACTAGTGTCAATGCAAAGTCGGAATCTGGCTGAACTTCTCCATGGTTTTGTTGCGTTTCCGTTGTCACTTCGTGTCGCAATGGCATATACTTTTTGCATCGATGTCTTTACCTTTACGACCGCCTAAAATATCATTCTCGGTGAACTGAGAGTTAATTTCATGAATTGAACCCCAGAATGTAGATATATCTAGGCATTGCTATGCGTACTCATATTACACACCTTGTCTAGCCTTTTCGCTGTTAGCATCTTTTGGTTTGGATCTTTCAGGCCAATCGCCCATCTTTCTTGCGTCGTAATTCGGACGTTAGTGCCTGGAAAACACCCACTGAGCTCTACGACATTCTCAAAATTTTGCAGCCGATTTAGCTACTTTTTTTGCTGCTGTTTCCACCGCCATTTTTCCTGCCAAAATGTAACTTGGCTCTATCGCTTGTCATCTCTAGCGCCGTGAGACGTACCGCCCGTTGTTTTAGACGACTCATGGTCACACTTGTTTCCCCCACCTCCCACTCCACCGCATCCTCTCAAACTCCAATTGCCTGGCGACTCTGACGAGATCATTTCGTTGACTATGGCGAGATCATTTCGTTGACTTTGGCGAGCTCAATTCATTGACTCTGGCGACAGCTCACTATGATTAATTTCAACACAATTTCTCATTGTATTAATTTATGGACCTATTTGGTGAGTCTGTTCTTCATGAGACGACTGTTGCCGGATGTGTTGTAGGGGCAGTGTTCTTGAATCGTACGCGGGATGGGGCATGACAAACTGTGCCAGTGCAGTCGATCGGGCCGTGACGGTTTCCCGATGACAACGACAAAAGCTTGAGAACGATGAAGGCGATGAGAAGCTCCTGTCTTCGTATCTGTATCGCTGATGTTTGACGGCTTGCGTTCATGACGACGTCGTCGTACAGCCAATGGGGTCGCCAGCTCTCTCCCGACCTTCAGTTGTCGGTGGCCGTGGCCACCGCAGGCAAGTCGCGGTCCTCGACGACGCGACCGCGATGAAATATATACACACATAGATGTAAGTATAACATATAACACATAATAGCTTTATTAACCGATAGTTGGTTTACAATATTGCGCGTACAGAGAAAGCACACATTCACATATAAATATATGAATTATATGTTATACATAGATGTGTAGTAGTCACATGCGCACAACATCACACTTGCGAAGCTTTTAAATCATATATAAAGGATAGAAATGATCAAGCATATTGATATAACAAAACGAAGTTTCTGAACATGATGTAAAGACGATAGTGTGACCATGTTGTGATAGATCGAAACAATAGGAAACCAATGGTGCTTATATATAGGGCTACAAAAAAGTGTTTTCGGTTTTGTCCGTATAGAATCATTAAAAAAACCGAAAAAACTTTTTTGTAGACCCAATATATATATATATATATATATATATAAGCACCATTGCTCATCATCTTTTGCCGATCACACGAAGCTTACTGTTGGATCAGTAAATTTAAGGATAGTCAAAATATCGCTACCGTATACCAAACATTTTGATCGAACAATCGCGACGTTAACAGTGGCGACTACTAATACTACTGATCCCTAATGTATGATTTGGCTCCGGCTCTGGAAGTGTTCTATGCCTTCTAATGGGCGAAAAAGTGGTGCGCTACGGGAGTGCCTTCGTTACCACCAACGTTCTACGTAATACTGCACTACTCAGGTCCATCCTCAGCGTCGACAGCCAGATTAGCAGAATCGCTGTAGCCTGCCCTAGACGAGACCAGAGTGTTCTATACTACGCTGCTGCTGCTGCAGCTCCGTGTGCCATTGGCTGAATGGTCTTTCCTCGAAGGTCATAGCAAACGGAGAAGCTATGGACCTCTCAGAGCCAGATGGGACGACGGCATATACTTCCTACCCTGCGAACCCTGAACGCGAACCCGCTGTCCCCGCCAAGGCGAATCGCCACCAACGGGATTGGCCGACGGGAGATGGAGCAGGTGCCATTTAAGTGGCTTGCGACCGTTAAGGCTGGCCGGGAATACAAAGAAAAAGCGAGTAGAAGAACGTGTGAGTGAGAGATGAAGAGATATCGAGAGCCTAAAATAGGCGGGCGTTTATATAAATTCTCTCTAGATCTCCTTCACGTCGACGGCGCAAGCAGTGAGGCGCGTAGATACGCCAGCCTCACCTTTCTGCTTTTCCGGGCTGCCTTAGTTTTGCTGGCTGCCTTCCACCTAGGTTTCTTTATTTGTCGCTCACAGTCCGCATATATATATATATATATATATATATATATATATATATATATATATGTGTTTTGTTGTAATTCCCCAAAAGGTGTTCGCCGAGACGGTTCAATTTTTACTGCTAAATGCCTCTTCCGCTACAACAGTGTCTATTGGGGTAATTTCTTTGAAAAGTTGAACCTCTGTCTCTCTCTCTCTCTGTCTCACTCACCCTATGCATATATACCTATATTTATATTCCTCACTCTATTTTTCTTTTATTTATTTTATTTTGTCCCACGCTGTATTTCGACGAACGAATGAAACAAGGTGTCTCACTCAAACCAGCTCTGGTCTTCTTGTTCTCTTCGTCGCATGCATGATGGTTGGGCTCAGTGGCCAATCTAGCGGTCCAGTCCGTCGGTTGTTTGACGAGCAGCACGGATTAGACGAGCCCGCCAAGTGGTAGACTGGTAGTATACTCCTCGTTTTCCACGGCCTTCACCTTTTCGTGTCCTTACTCTTGCGTATGCTCATCTTCCTATTCGTCGCCTTTTTTTTTGTCCTTTCGTAAAGTAGCCCCCCGGGTTCGCGAAGCAGCTTCCACCTTCTGCCATTCTCCCACTCCCTCTCTCTCTCTGCTTCGTGTCTTCACTCTCGTCTTCTCTTTACTCCTGGCAGAAGTCTGCTGGTGCCTTGGCGAAAGATCTGACTCTCTAACCTGGTATTGTAGATCCCTCTCTTTAGGCTATCGCCACAGCAGCTGAGGGGAACCGACCAGCGTGTTCCGCCGACAGCACGCCCTCAGCGCCGTATCTATTGCGTTAGACGTGCGCTGACTTCAACCGAGGAAGGCAGTAGTGGCGGCGGCGTTGGCGGGTCATGGGAGCGGCATTGGCAACAGAGGGGCGGCAGTGAAGTTATGGGGTAGCGGTGTTGAAAACAGCGATGGCGGCGTTTGGAGCAGCGGTGTCAAGGAGCGGCATGAAGAACAGGGCTGAAGGCAGCGTTAGGGGTACTACTGAGTCCGTAGCCTTAGAGTCGGCCGTGCTAGTTTTGGCTTAACGGTGCCGGCGTTTGGGGCAGCGGTAGTGGCGTTTGGGTGCGGCGTGGAAGACGCGATTGAAGGGGGGGGGGGCGGCTTTGAAAGCAACGTTGCCAGTAGCGTCTGCTTGCCGGAAGTGGCAGTAGCTTTGGGGTGGCGGCATTTGGGGTAGCGGTTGCGGCAGTTCGAGCCGTATTCGAGGAGCGATGATGGGAGCGGCACCGAAAACGAAGTGTCGGGGGCGGCTTTGGGTGCGGCATTAGTGGCAACGTTGGCTGGCAGTAGCGTTCGGGGCGAGAGTAACCACACACCACCGTTCAACGTGCATGACTAACCAACAGCCGACGCGCGGAACTCTTTTGGCCGCGTCTGCTGTTGCTGCTGCAGCTGCTGCTGTCGTAGTCGTCGTCGTCAGTGATTTAGCTTAATACACGACAAGCAAAGTAGATCCAATGTGATGTGTGCGGTACCTAAAAGTGACGCATGCACGCGCGTATCTGCGTGTGAATGCGTCACTGTGCACGTGTACTTGCACGACCGCGCGTCGCTGGGTCGCCAGGCTTTCGTGTATCTAAGCATATGTCCGGCTAGGGATATTTATGCGTGCAGGTCGTAGGCATAGAGGCCAAGGTTGTAGAAGGTCATCTGCAAGGTAGGGGAGGATGATGGGTAATTGCAGGCTATCCCTGCATCCCGTTTTCCGGCTTGCCTTTTTCTTCGTGTTCTTGCTCGTCCTCGTGTACTCACTGCTGGAACGGCCATCGCCGTCACCGGCAGTGGTGGCAGAGAGTGGCTTTTTAGTGGCTGAGTAGGAGCGGCAGTGATGGGCGGCGAAATCCTTCGTGAAGTCCGTGCGGAGAAGTTTAAGGCTAGGGTTTTGCTGCTGCTGCTACTGCTACTGTTGCTTGAAGTTGGTGCTGCTGTTAAAGCTTTCGCCCTAGCTCTATGGTGGTTAGCTGTGGCTATCTAGGTTTAAGGCTGTGAACCATCGACGCATTCCCGCAACCGACCAGGGAAGTAGTTCATCGCCTCGCCTCGCCGCTGGTGTAAAACGACCAGCAACAGCAGGGGCAATGATTGCTCGAAGTAAGTGACGGTATTTGTGTATGAGAGACAGGCAAAGAGAGAGAGAGAGAGAGAGATTGCGAGACGTAATAGAGCAACGGACATGGCTATAGTGCCTGTCGCCTATGCCGCTATGGCATACGCCGGCATCTGTCGTAATGCCGTCAAGACGGCGCCAACGTCGACGCCGTAAGGATCAACCCAAGATCGCCAGCAACAACAACAACAACAGCAACAACATAAATGGTGGCGTGCTTACGACAAACGAACCACATGCATGCACATATACATACATTGATACTTACCTACACACACACATATATATATACGTATATATATGTATATATATATATATATATATATATATATTGATTTTTATATTCACACACGCATATACACATATGACTGTATGTGAGCGAGTCGATCTACTCGAGTCGAGCCTCTAGTGTATGCATATAGTACACTAATACATTCACAAGCTGAGCGCTCAATGCGCTTATGTATGCATGCATGCATGCCTGCATGCATGCATACATAAGCGCATCAACGTACACTTCTAGATATGCATGGTTGCAAGTATCACGCATGTATATAAGTATGCGTGTATGTATGTATGTATATGCAATCTTCTGTGAAAACGATAAATGTGTGATGATGTAGGCCGTAATGATGCTGCCGCTGCACCATCATGATGATGATAATGATGCTTCTATTGGCCTGTCAAGTGAAGAAAACGCCCCCCCCCCCCCCCCCCCGCCGCCAACGATGTCGATGACCTGAAGTCAGCTCGTCTCGGCGGAAGAAAACGACGAGAAGCCTGGCCGAGGGTCTGGGCGGCTGGGAGATAAAAATGGCGCATAGTCGTGCGCTGCGGCGCTCTTTCTGTTTGCGACTCTCGAGGTGAAGTATCCATCCGAGGAGCCTGTCCGACCGGGGGGCCTCTATCTTGCCTAGGCGCTAGGCCCAGGGGCCCAACTAGACGGATCCCAGCCGCCAGACGGGCCGATCTCAAGGCTGCGGCTGGGCCATCTACAGTAATAACACTTCGTTGCTACAGACTGTCTGCAATGCAGCGTTTCAACAGGGGTCGTAGAGTGGTGTGTCCTGTTTGCTGGGCGCCGAGCAGCCCCCGAGTGCACCGAGGAGAAAAAAGGAGACTTTGGTCTTCATTTTTCTCTATACTTCGTTCGTTCGTTCGTTCGTTTTTTTCCCTTTCTGCGTTTTCTTGTTCTGGTTGTCGCTTGTTCCCTTTCTTTTGCCCTTTTTCTTTATCGTTGCTGCTGCTACTGCCGTCGTCGTCATCTTAACCTTCATCGCACTTCTCGTACGTTAGGTTGATCGTTCATTCCTTTCCATGAAGATGATGAGGTCAACGTCACAGTTGAGGAGAGCAAGCAGCGTGCGGCAAAACCGCGTCGACGACACCGAAGAAGAGGGAAGAAGCAGGACACCAAGAAGAGACAGAACAAGGGCAAGAGGAATAAGAAGACGGAATAAAACGAATACGATCACAATCGCTGTAAACCACCGCCTCTAGAGGTTTGCTTGCACTTGGCCGTCCCGTCTCGTCCCCAGCAGCAGCAGACGCGGTAGTAGTAGCAGCAGCAGCTAGGAAAACGACTTCAGACTAGGAAAGCTTTTGGCTGGCGTAGATCGCCACAAGCCGGCTTCGGCGGCCGTAGACCTGACAACGCCGATGACGACAGCACCGACCTGCATAGCCAGCAGCAGTATCGTTAGTTTGTGGTACCGGCACTCTCGGGCAAGGGAGAAGCGAAACTAACGTAGGCATATTGAGAATAGATTATGCCCGCCTCGTTAGACCTGCATACACCTCTTCCTTCTTGTTCTTGTTCTGCTGCTGCTCTTCCTCCTCATTTTCCTTTCGTAAGGGAGATGCACCCCTTTCTCCCGCCAAAGGAGGAAAAACGAGAAGGAACGCTTTTTCACCTCGTTGCAGAGATCCTATTGCTACCGCCGCTGCTGTTACCGCTATGCGCAGAAGGATCGCTTCCCCCACACGACTTTCTACCACTGCTACAACCAAGCGAGCATAGCTATCACAATACGTACTTACTCATTATGCAATACGATGACGGCCACAGCGTCGGCTTAATCTTGTCGGTGTTTGCGACTTACAACGGTTGCAATCATGTTTAGCTGAGATATAAATATAAAAATTTATATATATATATATATATATATATATATGAGCAGAGAGTAGTAATTTGCTTGGCAGACACATTGGTATGTGTACACAGATATTGGAAGCGTTTAAATAAACAATTCTAACTACGCGAGATTTTTAGTTTTTTTTTAACAGTTTCTAGTACCGTATTGTGGGTACAGAAGGCGCCAAGTCGACTAACTTCAGGCTTACCTGGTTTTGTTGATCAGAATCTAGCTTAAAACAGAGGGAATGTAGTATGCTATCTGCGATCTGTTGAACCTTCTTTAAGCGATACATGAGATATTTTGCACAATTTATGCAAGCTTTAAGAATTGCGCGATTTGCACTTATTCAAAAAGAAGTAAATTTGTTAATATTGCACCTTGCAATATATGTATTCAATGCTTGCGTAAGGATGGCGATAAGCCGCTCTGTTGCGGAGCCTGCTTAGTAGCACTAGAAGATGCCGTTACAATCATTCATCTATAATATTCTAATAAGATAATAACCTGGAGGTGCAGGACGAGATGACAACCTGGAGATGCGTTGATTGTCAAGGTACCTTTTGCGAGCTTAACATTTTTTTTATGATTAATACACGCTAGGTGACAGTATCAATGACCAATAAGTATTAACATGGCATGGAAATTGCCACAAGACAATTGCAGAGAACAGTTTTTCTTTATAATTACTACACTAGGCATCGGTACGAAATAGTACTATGTATATATATGGCCTAGCCCTAAACCTGACAAAGTGTGAGTTCCATGTTGTAGGAGGTGCTACTGGCTTTGAAGTGCTGTAGGCTCTCCTGGGGTGCAAAACTTTTTCCCGCAAGGAGTTTTGGCTGCCCTTGAGCTGCGGCTAGCTAAGCTAGAACATGCGATGTCACGCGTTCATTTAGCAGGTTCTCACCAAGCCGGAAAGCGGCTGATTCTAGCTAGTAAAAAAAAGCGGGCGATTTCCTCAGACAGCGCTTGTTGCAATGGGACACTGCAGCCTAGGTCCGGTAAACCCCCCCAGAGATGGCTGGTCCCTACATTGGACCCTCCGTAATGGTGCACACGTTCGCAGGGACCCAAATGTCATGTCCCACATTTGAGGCAAAAAAAAAGATAGAGAAAAAGTGCACTGCCATTTAAGCATCATCATCATTCTTCAGCAGGATGCTATCTGGCGTCTCCGCCGACGTCAATGTTTTTCGGACCGAAGAGCGTTGTCTATTGTGCGATAAGGAACTATTGTTTTAGCTCAAAATAAGAACTGAGACAGCTTCTACTGCGTAAATAGGTAGCGGCTGCAGGCCTGGAAAGCATTTCGAAAAACTTGGGAGCTCAAGTTCGATGCCGCTTTAGTTCGATGAGGTTCTTATCGTGGGGCAGTGGCAGCGATCACGTTTGGCGCGTACATGGAGGCCGTCAAAATGGCGCCGCGCCATTTTTCGTTTGGCTATCATGAACAAAGCGTAGTATTGTGGGCTCAGAATGCTCAGAAGCAGGGACGGCGAAGGACGAAGGACTACGAACACGAACCCAACCAGGCATTCAGCTGCTGTGGTAGTGCCCGAAACCAAAAGCCAGTTTATGGACCTGCAATGGCCCGTTGACGAAGGTTACGAAGTCATTTGAGACAGCCAGTAAGGCCGATATATTTTTGGCAAAACGCTTAGCCCAGAGGTGTTAGCGACGGCCTCTTCTCTTCGGCTGCTGCTGCTTATTTTATCGGCGAGGTTTACTAAAGGATTGTCGTTGTCGTCATCAATCCTTTAGTTAACCTCGGAAATTAAGTTTCATTTAATGCGCGCACGCATACAAACAGTCGGTCAATCCTCGCAGTTATGCTGTCAAAGTGTTCCCGGTTAAGGGCGATAGTGCGGTTGTTTAATGAAAATGAAGTCATCCACCACCGTCGTCAACACCAAACCCAACGTTAACACTATCACCCTCCTGGTTGATCGACGGCCGACGAAACCTGGTCGGCACCACGGCGTTCAACAAACGCCCACACTTGGTGTATGCTTGCGTATAAGTATACGCATTGGTGTGTGTGTGTGTGTGTTTCTATGAGCGCGCGCATGTCCCTGTGACTTCGCGAGTGGCTTTATGTCATCAACTATCAAAATAAACAACAAGTTAGTTTAACGCCAGGCTTTGGCATTAGCCCAGTGATGACGACACAGCCGCTTGCGTCGGCTGCATGATATCGAGGCTAGTTAACGAGCTTGTAATATGGACGAGAAAGATACATAGAGAACTAGGGCAACCATGCAGCAGAGAAATCAGGGATAGAGAAGGAGAGAGCAATAGAACGAAGGAGAGAGAGTATAGCCAACAAAACCATGCGTCCATCTTGCCCCATACCCCATATCCATATATCTATGCGTCGGTGACAGTAGCGCCGCCGTCAGTTCTGCTACTGCTGCTACCACGGGGGAACGGAGGGGCACCGAGCCATAGCGGGCAGCGATCTTTGCGCTCGGATGGTGGGTGATTAAAATATGATAATATTAACGCTTCGCGTGCGTGGCTAGCACAGCGTAAGATAGCGGGGGGGGGGGATGGGGGAGATAGACTTGGAGAGGTCGAGAGAATGGAAAGTCCGTACGCGCCAGCAGGTTTTGGCGGCTATGAACGACGATGGTGGCTATGGGTAATGGTGATCATGATGAAGATGATCATGATGGCGCTTATGATCGTGGTAGGGCACCCCCGCGTATCTCAGCCGAACCCCTCCTCTCACAGACATACGCTCTGTAATAGGCTGCTTGACTGCTCGGTTAGGTTCGAGGCTGGGCAAAACTGACCTCCTTCTGCTTCTGCTTTTTCCCCTCTTCTTCGTCCTCCTCTGCGTTCTACGTCATCTTGCTGTTCTGGGTGCCTCCGCCCTTTGGCCCCGTTCCCCCTAGTTACGCGCTTGGATGAGGTGGCGGGAGTAGTGGTGATGGTGGTGGGGCTGGTGGTGGGTGCCCCTCACCACGGTGGTAACAGGTGGTGTACTTTGCCATCTCGTCCCACCGGTTTGCCCTCCACCGCCTCCGCCCCAGCCGCCCACCCGCCTGGCCCAGGCTTAGGCCCAGCCAAAGCACTGGGCGCACAAAGGCGGAGCAGAGAAGGAAGCTCTCTCAAGGTCAACAGCGGACGCGGCAGAACACAGAAGCAGGCAGGCAGATAGGCACGCAGGACAGCTGGCTGGCTGGTCGACCGGCAGGTTGAGCGAGCAGCTATCGACTGATAAACAGACGGACAGATAGGCAGAAGAACAGAGAGACCGACAGCCCACACGTAAGAGAGAGAGAGGGAGAGCGGTCCACAGTAGCCCACAGTAACAGAGAGGGAGAGAGCGGTCCACAGTAGCCCACAGAAACAGAGAGGGAGAGAGGAAAGTAAGAGAAAGACGATAACGTAAAAGGAGATGGCCTATTGCTACGTGAGGGGCTTGCACAACTCACAGTCAACAGAAGGTCGTCCGTCGCGGCGGCGGCGGCAGCAGCAGCAGCAGCAGCGGGCAAGCTAGCGAACTACTGCCGGAAGACTGCCGCGCTTCGTCTCTACGTCCTTATGATGTCCTGTTCTGTGATGTACCGCGTATGCGGAGCTGTGTCGGACGGCGTCGTTGACGCCTGCTAGCGACAGAGACTGCTACTGGCACGGCTGCGCGCAACCGGACCGACTTCTGCCCTGCTGCTAGAGTTCTTTTGCCGGCTCAGAAAAAGAGAAGGACAGATAGTCATTGTCAGTCAGTTAGTCCGTCAGTCACGACGGCCGGTGGCTGGATGATTTGGCCTTGGCGCTTTCTCTGCTTCGCTCTTGTTCAAGTCATGCGAGCGCTAACCGACCCAATTATAGCGGTAACGATCATGATGACGACGACGACAACAACAACAGCAAAGACAATAACGAAGACGACATCATCATTATCATTATCATCATCAATAACAACAACAACGCCGACGATGGCGACAGAGTCAAAGAGAACCAATCGCTATTACATTTATGTGAAATGCATACATACATATACACCTCAATATATATAATAGGGTAAACAGAAAAAAAAAAAAAAATATATATATATATATATATATATATATATATATATAGAGAGAGAGAGAGAGAGAGAAAATGAGGGCCTCGTTTATCTTTTAGCATGACCGATGCGAACGGAACGAATTAGTTCTGACCACATCGGCATACGGTGGCAGCCCCTCCCTTAATTTTGATCTCGTAGCGAAGCTTTTCGAACGGCACGGATGGCCTTTTTACTGTTTGGTTTAACAAGCGAAATGTCACTGCCTACGTCAACAAGCGAGGCTGCAAGACGTCGAGGACGTCGTCATTTGCAGACGCTATTTGTCGTCAACCCTGCCGCGCTGCCTTTTTCCCCGTCGGCGTCCTACCGGGCCAACGCGGGGCGCCATGGCGGCAATGTTTCGAATTCCGCCTCCGACAGAATTGCTTCCCGTCCGGGCACCGTCGTCTCGCCGCTGGCCAACATAGGGATCATTTCCTTGGCCAGAGTAAGGTCGATGACTGCGGACAGATGTCAGAGTCAGCGCGTTGAGACCCGAGAAACGAGTTTCGCCCAATTACGGATGAGCTAGGCAAATCTGTGCTGCTAGCACAACGGTAACATATTATTATTATTATTATTATTATTATTATTATTATTATTATTATTATTATTATTATTATTATTATTATTATTATTATTATTATTATTAATATTTATATATTTAGCATCATTCGTGAGGTATAAGCGCCGACTGGACCTTCATTGTTTGCTATCTCAGCTTAAGGCTACCTCCCACAATGGAAGACGCGTTCCCCTACAGACAGTCCGAAATCGAATCTAAATGCATCTCTCAGCCAGGCCATATTTCTGACTCGACTGAGTTGAGATGATGCAAGTCGGATGCGGCCGCTGTGCATAAGACCACCACGTCCCACACAGTAAGCACTTACCGTGTGCCCATGATGTAGGCGGCAATGCCATTGGTTGGGATGGTCTGCTTTAGTTATTTTGTTCCTTATTTTTGACTGTATGTAGATTTCTCAACCAGTGGGAGGGAGCTGAACTGGACTAGTAAAGCGACGAGGCAGGCAAAAGCCATCTCAGTAGCCCTTTTGATCCTGGGGCCACCCTCGCTAATAGCGATTCTTGCTTTTGTCCCGATGTTCCGTTGTAAATCGATGCGTAGAACTTTGCTTGGTATATCTTTGATAGCTTCGTCGCAGGCACTTAGGTCTCCTGGGTATGACGACGTACGAGATACTCGTAGGGTCTAGTTGACGATCCGAGGCTATAGCCGCTGCTTACTGTGTCTTTTTTCGGATTGCTTTCCTTCAGTTTTGAGGTAAATCGCCGATAGCAACGACCTCAGATATTGCTGCATTTAGCACTTAACCTCGTGCGTCTTCAAATTCTAGAATGAAAATCAAGTCTGCCACAACCAGATCAGTTGGACCTCCTAACGTAGAGGCATCCATGTACCACATTTTATCGCTTCCCGGACAAGGCATCTTTTTAGAACTAAACATTGGGTTACACGAGGAACAAATCATTGACATCAATTTATTACGCGTCGTCGTACCCGGGCCAAATTCGTATTGTTTTTCTTTGGGGAGTGCTAAATCTAAGATATCGATGGACAAGAATTTGCACTTAAATAAAATTCACAGTCGTTACTGATATGCTCATTTTATGACTATATCGGATGTTATTGTTGAAAGCATATTAAAAGCTTTATTCGAAAACAAACAAAGTGTATATTTGTGTCGATTACTGTGTCATGAAGACACTCGCTAACAATGTGAATATTCATAGCGTGCTTCACGTCAAAGCGAGTAACCTGAGCTGTCCTAGATTCATCCAGGCCCGAAAAGTTATTCGAGTTGACGTTGTCAACCTCTAAGCAAGTGTGGCAAGCTTCCCGAAAAACCCCCACCTGCTGTAACTTTATTAGCCTTGTGCGAAAGCTATTCTCATTACAGTCGCCTTGAATAACGGAACAGTGTAATCAAGCAAACTGCTTATGCACAACAGTTGATATATGAGTAAGGGCTCTTACATGTGCGATCATGACGAAAAAATAGACCCGTTTTTGAAACAATATTGTTTGCTGGTTTAGAGTAATTAGTACAACAAATTACTTGTGGCAATGTTCTTATGAATATAATTACGTTAGAGATGTGTAATCAATGCCATCAATGCACGAGGTGTGGGAACGAGTGCGACATTAGCCGTGGGACGTATAGTCGGACTGTCCAATCGAGACCCGATTTATCATGATGATGTGCCAGTACCCGAATAATTGTGTGTAATGTGTAGATATTTACCTAAGAGTTAGTGGTTAAAAAAATGTTAATTTTATATTGTGCCTCTATAAATACCACACGTAGACATAGCCGAAGCTTTCACTAAAGCAAAAGACGGCAGTGCTAGCGCCTGAGGCAGTTCATTTTTGTGTCGATTTCCTCAAGCGGGTCTCTCGACTCGATCACTTACTTACACACAAGTCTCCGATCAGACTGCGCAAGAAAAAACCTTATATTTTTTCACAAAATCATGACGCTGTTGTTCAGCCCTGGGAGCGTCTGTGCTCTTTACAAGGCATTACGGGCGGGACAGGCCAATTAGCCGGATCTGGTGATAGGATAATCTAGGTGACGCAGTAAGCTTCATGTGCGCTCCGTGACTGGTCTATGAAAGCCATTATGTATGAACCTTGTCTGCAGCTTTTTTAGTAGTCTTTTCTTGTTGGGCGCGCCTTCTCATTCACGTGAGATTTGTGAGTTCTTGCGCGTAGTCGGAACATGTACCAGCAAACACATGATGCCGAAAATGTCTAATTAGTTGTCGCGATAACTTAGTCTAATAAGTTGTAGGCAAATTTGCAAATCGTTGGAATGCTACACTGGAAACACACGCCTTCTCAAAGTCCCCAATCGAGGGATTTTCTGCAATAATTAGTATAGTAAAAGCTGTTATTACGATCCTTAACAAATAATTGTATAGAACCTTGTCTAACTGTGTAACCTATATAACAATCATTAGTATGAACCAAAATAATGATGGTGATGATGATGATGATGATGATGATGATTATTATTATTATTATTATTATTATTATTATTATTATTATTATTATTATTATTATTATTATTATTTTTCTACTGTATTGCACATCGTTGCTAGTAGTACCACCACGAGTGTAGGCGGTGGTTAAAACGCGATGGTTAAACGAGTCGGGCGGCATTACAAGGCCTTGCAATGTCGCACGCAGAGTGAATACGACAGCCTTTCACATACGACTTTTCCTCGTAGCAGAGGGCTTTTCTGGAGAGCGAATGCGGCTAAAAAGCAGAGGCGGCGCATTTAGTGGAGCGTTGTAGTCAGACCGACCATGTCCCCATCAACCGTTCATGGCGGACATTTGATCCTACAGGCTTTATGAAACCTCGCTAAAATGCGGCTTAGACCGTAGCCGGTGCCAGCCTTAACAGTAGATTAATTACGGCGCTTATTGTGTGACGACGGCAAGAACAACAACTGTAATATAAAAAAAATTATATATATATATATATATATATATATATATACTGGCTTTGACTTACGCCATGACCCGCAAATTAGAGTCCGACTCGAGTATACAATTCTAACGGCTTGTATAACTTTATAAATGTTTATTTAAGGGACATTTTGAAGTTATTTTTAAAATAATGAATATCAGCATAGAATGAGAGTCTATTTATTAGGCATACAAAAAATAACATAAAATTAAAATTTGGAACTGAAATTCAATAAATTCAAGCTATTTTTCTCCCTTCCCACATATATATATATACATGTACAGAAATATTAGCTAAACAAATGTGTCTAGCGGGTGTGTACGGTGACTATAACGTGGTCGTTTCGTTAAGGCCAGGCAAGAACCACTTCATAAGTGAGTTCCCAAAGGAGACGGCGTTTTCACGTTGTACGTCAAGATCCAGATGTTATTAATAAAAGGAAAACGACCTGCTATCACGGGATGGCACGTTTAATAACGTACTGATTTTGCGGATTAGCTACCTGATCCGAACGCCAGGGGCACCCAAGAATTCGAACGCAAGAGGGCAGAATTCGTGGAAATAACCGACTGATGAGAGTCTTTTTTTAGCTTACTGGTGTCCTCAAGGCAGGCTTGCGTAGCCAGCTTTAGATACGCCGCCACCGGCCATAAAAGGTGTGTGTCGGTGACGGTTGCATCCCAGACTAGCATTTTGCCTCTAATTGCTCAAATGGTGTCATCCCGTCCTGACGCCTACCATCCTCTGGGCAAAGGCCCGGCGGTTCTAGAATACACGAACGACCGCATGACCTAAGAGCTCTGCTGAAGATCTCATTAATAGCGACATGTTTGGGGCGTTGTTCTGCGCTGACGATACATGAAAGTCCGTGATGTGCCAGTTTGCCGATGATCGCATTGTCACCGAGAAGGGCTGCTGGGTCTGCTCCTAGTTGTGGGTAGTCTACTGCTATGCGAGTCGTTTCGTCATTAAGAAGGGCGTCTATGAGGGCATTGCGAAGCGCGTGTAACCAGACGCCTGAATCCCTGGCGGACAAGGCGTTTTGGCGAGCTCTCGTTGTTTTGTCGGTAGCTCCGTTTAAGAGACGTTGTTATACTTTGTTGTACAAAGGGGCACTTGAGTCACGTTGGAATAGTGCGCCATGTCTTTGTTTTCACTAAGGCAATTTTTAAATAATTTTCGACCGATGCGTGCTATTATCGCATCTAACTCCAGACAGGGATGCTATTTCGATAAGCCTCAACCGGGGCTTGGCGGGGTTTCAAAAGCTTGCACATTACTATACTTAGAACGCGGTCTACTTTTCACTAGCCATTGATCGATCTTTTTACAGAACCGCAAGCATTTGGCCGCCCAAACTGGGACGACTAGCTGACTCAGCTGATAGTCTGCTCTCTCACGTACCTTGCAGCTCTGAGCGAGGAGAGCTAATGCGTAGGAACACGGAAAGCGTTGGTATACCAAATCAATTAGCACAATCAATTGCTATTGTGAGGCTGACCCGTCACCTCACCCATGATTAGATCTAGATTTGTCAGCCGATGCTGCTTGGTAGGGTTCGGCTACGGTACTGCATACCGCATACAGATCGTCGCCAATGTCAATCTACCACCGATCGACTTAGTCACCCGTCGTCTGATGTAACAAAAAGCAAGCTTACCACAAAGAGAGGAAAAAAAGGCAGAGAGTAACAGGGAGGGGGGAGAGAGTGATAGATATAAAGGAGATGCATAGAGAGAGTTAGAGAGAGGGGGGGAATAAAAACAGAGCGAAGTCTCCTGATGCGCTTCGCTGACGTGGGCGGAGGTTCGGAGGCAGTATATTGAGTAGGGGTCAAGGAGATTCGTTGTTGTTGTTGTTGCTGCTGCTGAGGGCTGAAGGAACGTAGGCGGATAGAGCTCAGCTGGCTATGTGGCTGCATTGATAGATTGAACGATAGATAGATCTCTGGGCAGCTAGAGATCGGAAGCTCGAGGCAGCAATAACAGCAGCTGTACCAGCAGACGTGACGGAAGAATCCGCCGAATTGTCGACTGTCCGCATTGCGCCTGCAGACGATACCCGCCGACGCGTGACATTGCGCTCGTCTATCGCATCGTCTCGTTCTCTTCCTCTCTCATACTAGGCTAGCCTAATTTAATTCCAAGCTTACCACAATCGCCTTCCAGATGTGCAGGGCGACGACGTTCGTTGTGGTATTAGCTGTACTAGCTTGTAGTTATCATAATTGTAGTAGTAGTAGTAGTAATAAGGTTTTTACACCACCGGGCTGACGAACGCGCTCTCAGCGCGAGCTCTCCCTCCCGCCCTATATGTGAGACCCGATGAGTCTCGGTCGACAGCCGAGTAGGCTTGTCAGGGAAAAGGTGGGATTTGAATCCACTTGTTCAGAGTGTCGGCTAGTAAGTGTAGAGAAAGAGAGGGGGAAAGAGGTTAGACATAGATATGGAGGAAGAGCGGCGGCGAGGGGGAAGAGAACGAAAGAGAATACATATATATATATAGGGCAGATGAAGGCAGAAGGAAGAAGGGGCTGTTCTGGTGAGCGCCTCACTCGTTCAGTGAGGCGACCCAGGCTTACGCTAATTATCGATGACAAGTCGTCAGGATTTGCGCTCAAACTACCCTCTGTTCTTTTCGCTTCCTCCCTATTTCCCTTCTCTATATCGCTGTAATGATTTTCTTGTCTTGTTATATCCTTCTCAGCCTCTTGTTTTTGCTTATTCTCGAACAACTGTTAGATGTATATCGTGTGTCCGGACGGGCATACGGATCGGTCGGCTGTGGTTGTACAGGCCTTATTCGAAAACACACTTAAACGTATCTCGCTGTTCATACCTCTTATCATAACTCTCCTTGAGATTTTGGAACACATTTCACTCGTATGTTGGTCTCTCTCTCTATGCATATATATATATATATATATATATATATATATATATATTGTTCCAGCTCGTAGCTTTCAACCGTACGTACGAGATACGGATTCATGAATTTAATATTCGCCTGACATGTGTACCTAAATACACATGTGACCCTGTTTTAATATCGGTTTAGCGTTTAGAGCCGTAGCTCAAGCGAGCATGTTGAGATATCTATGGTTTCCCTAGCAGTCATCTAGTCTCTTCTTCTATCTTCTCCTATCTGAATGAGCATTCCTTAACGAAAATTCGATCAACAACAAGGACCGGCGACACCCCGATAGATGACAAACATCATGCGTTTTAGCGCACTAGCTCCTCCCCCAGACCACGCCGTACATGTCGTTTTCAACAACTTCGATGCTCATTTAGTAAAATTACGCAATAAGTATATGAGCTCAAGATTGTCGCGCGATAACTTAGGTCACAGGAATCGCGGGAAGCTGTTATAGGTTGCTCGGTGCTTGGCTATCATCATCATCATTATCACGGTTGTTATCACAACAACAACAGCGGCAACAACAACAACAACAACAACAACAACAATAAGAAAAACAACAACTACTACAACTCTTTACTACTAATTTCACAAAGCTACTACTGTGACAGTTATCTAGATGTGCGTGGAGCCAGCTGCGTCCCAGGGCAGAGAAGCCGGGAAAAGTAGTTATGCAGCATCTGTAAACGCGTTCCAGTAGCGCCATAGTACACAGATGGCAGAGGCCATAGTTCCAGTACGGAGGCGAGCACCCCAAGCGTCACCTCATCGCCGCCATCATCACCACCACCATCATCAACACCACCATCACCACCACCATCATCAACACCGCCATCATCATCATCATCATCATCATCAACACCACCACCATCATCATAACCATAACCACCATCATCAACATGGGTGTGAAAAGCGCAAGTAAGCAAGTGCATGCCGCTCAAATGGCGTCGTCGTTGTCGTCGTCGGCGGGTGCGGCGACGAAACGCTGCCGTCGTTGTCGTCGTCGCCGTCGTCGCTGCAGGGCAGAAAACAGCAGCAGCTAACGGTCGACGCAGCCGCGCCTATGCAGCGACGGGCAGCGCTGAAAACAACACCGAGAGTGGTGCGGCAAAAGTGGTGGCAATAGAAAGTCTGCTTCTGCGGCTGCTGCTGCTGCTGCTCGTTCCCGCGACCACGTCTTGCCATAGTCGCTGCTGTCTGCTTGGCTGCGTCGGTCTGTCGGTCGTTGGGAGGGACGCCCGGCTTCCCGACCAGCCTCCCAACCAGCCTCCCAACCAGCTTGTCTCGGCTTGTGTGATCAATGGCGGCGGCGCCGCCTCAGTTCACGTCGTACGGCAGCTTGAAAGATGGGGCGACGACGACCATAGCGGCGGCTGCTGCTGCTGCTGCCAAGGGGGTGTTCCTAAATATAAATGGCGGGCAAAAGCGGAATTTGCTAAACAGGCGCGCCCCGTGCGCCGTGGCCGAACTCTGCCAGCCAGACTAGCCTGCAAACAGCAAACAAATTTATTATTTGCCGATTCGTTTTAAGCTTAAGCTGCCACCACCGACACACTCACAGACGGCCAGACAGATAGACGAATGAACACACAAACAGACACACGCCATCCAAGTCTACGTACTACTCGAGAGAACTTTGCGTGACACGTATTCATATATATATATATATATATATATATATATACGAGTATGTGGAAGCCAGAAGCCAACTTGGCTATGGGCGTTAAACGACGTAGGCGTTCAGCTACCTATTTGAACAGGATCGCTAAGAATCGAGCTATATATATATATATATATATATATATATATATATATATATATGCCGCAGAGATAACAAACAGATCGCACCGGCAATCTTTACTCTGCATGAGAGTATCCACGAGGGACATATAGTAGCGTAGCGCCGAGATTTAGTATCAAGTTTATTACTTTAAACTAATGGTTCTAGTTTGAAGTAATGAACTTTGCGGTGGTGGTTGTTCGGCATTGTGTCTGCTGATAATTACAGCAGTACTTATAGTAAGAAATATGTAGGTAATTCAGTAGCACTCCACCGGTAATAGCGGCAGCCAGGAGTAGGAGAAGTATAAGTGGTCTTAAACACAGCAATGATGGAACACAGTTCATTTCAATGGTTTAGAACGGACATGAACTTATTGCTATGTACCTAACCTAAAGCGTGCATAGAATAGGTGTTCAAATGGAGAACCTAATTATAAGACAGCTGCGTCTTTCATTCTATCCCAGTAGTCTAGGCTAATGCTGATATGAAAGCTAGCTAGCAGAGTGGCTGCTCTATTTACATGGAGAGAAAGTAGTCCAGACAACTTTCGGATACCATTTTAGCTGCAAGTTGTCTTCTATCTGAAAAGTCAACCTGACCAAGTCATTCTACATAGAAAGGCCTATCTTCAGACCCAGCGATTCGACTCTATTGACCACATACTACGTTATAATAAAAATAATAATAATAATAATAATAATAATAATAATAATAATAATAATAATAATAATAATAATAATAATAATAATAATAATAATAATAATAATAATAATTATTATTATTATTATTATTTACTTGCTACTCGGTATATATATTTACGCTCTCTTCAAATTTCGTCTCACCGAAAGGTATGCTAGTGTACAGCCACGGAGTAAAAAGTGATCGGTACCTTTTGTCGTGATGGTGCTAATGATCCGAGCCCATCCTTAGTAATTTGTATCGGTTGTTGTTAATATAATATATTTGAAGAAGGAACTCAGAATTTTAGCATTTAGAGTGAGCTCAGTCAAATGATCTTTTCTATAAGAATAACAACACTTTTACCTCTCTGGCTTTCGGTCCGGACTCGTTCCATACGAAAGCACGATCTGAGCAGCTCAGTGTGCGCTCCCGATAGCGAACCGACTGGCAACTGCACGATCAATTTATTGTGATATTTTTTGAAAGGTTTGAGGATTATGGGCCGGAACAGTGGAAACTACCTAGCTCATTCATCTTTAGAGTAAAATGGCCGTGCAGATTCGTGCAGGATTTCGTTGTGAGAGCCGCTTTGCTTGCCGATTTGCATCGGTCTGTATCGCCCACCAAAGGATAGGCAACCGCCTCAACCGACACCAATGAACCGTAACCACAGGAGGGAACCTTAGGCTAGAATTTGGGGATCTGACTCGCAGCAACTCCTTTTTTCTGCGCACAACGTTTCTTATATAAGAAGGGTTCCTAAAGGAGGCTCCTCACGTCGCCTGCATGAAGCCTCCGTTACGGACACATTTGCTTCTATTCACTTGCAGTTTCGATCTAATTTTTCAGCGTGACAAGAAACTATGGTGAACGACAATATGGGAAAATAGCAAACAAGCCATGTATAACTGTGCTAATCTATTTTTTTTATGATTTTGTTAGGGTAGTAAGACCCACACAAAGTCTTTATTATCAACACTCGCTTGCGTTTTTGCGTAACTTGTGGGCAATTTGGTGCCGATTTAGCAACGTCATATTTTTGGCTTAACGCTACAAGAGAACTCTGGCCACATACACGCTTGCAGCATAGAGTCTAGACTCTGTATGAGTTCTGTCTATACGTTTCGACAGCGGCTAGCCAATATCTGCCTTGAAACAGGCAGTCGTTAAAACTTCACACCAATCAATGCCACAGCTGCAATAATTTTTAGTAATTTATCAAAGTACTATTACACGTTCGATTATATTTTTCGCGAGTAGCTTCCGTAAACCTTACGTTCGAAGTAGACACAGACGGCTATGCTCAAACCAGTCTACACAACATTACCTAGATTACCGCGTTACTACAATCGAAAACTGTGATCATTACGTGAGAGAATCGTTGAACGTTAAGGCGACACAGAGAAGGAATTTAGTTAGTCTGTTTATTTGTTGATTTTATGATGATTTTATGGATTCGCAGGCATTCTTCGCAAAATCATCGCATCTAACCAATGCCGATTACCTACTAAAGTTAGGGGGCTCGCAGGATCACCTACCGTTCTCTCTCTCTCTCTCTCACACACACACAACAGGGCCGCTACAAACTCCTGTTAAGAAACATGCTTACAATCAACCTCGGACTGACGCAAATTTCTGCACTTGAAAAACATATGCCTCGGCAGATCGTCGCGTAAAAGTGTCGACCAATCGACGTAGCATTGAACCACTTCACGTGCCTAGGGTGTTACCCGCCCCCCAGGGCCTTGAAGAACTGGCAAACAGTACCGAACCCTGGGGGGGGTAAATGTGAGGACTAGGGTTTTTTAGAGGGTAACCCCATGCCATCGTGGAGTCCCACACTACCTACGCGCTTTTACACGCCCGGACAGTGATAACTGCGCTGGGTGTGCATAAAGCATTTTTCCCCAACCTCACAAAAAAAAAAAAGGGTGTTACCCTAATCCTTAAACTCTTGAAAAATGGGGGCACACCGAGGCGCCAACTAAAAGCATTGCCGCCATAGTCTTGCTAGGTAATCTACGCGATATCAGTACGAAAATGGCTTGTGGATTTATTACAAATTGCCTACCCACGATTGCAGCCAATATGATATGAGGCAACAAACAGGGTCCAGCTTGGATAGATGCATACATTGTGAAGGCATACATACAAGGATTAAGACTGTCAACGAGTCCGTCGTTGTAAATCCTGCAATTGAGCTGTGCTGTTGGAAGCGGGCACTTCTTTCTGAAGATAGACTGGTAGTCAAGAACCTGCAGTTTATCACAGGTGCTCGGATTGTAGCGAGGTAAAACGGCGACACAAACCCAACGTTTGTGTGTGTGTGCAAATTAGGCCGACCTACGCTAAGCTACTACGCTTTTCAGCCATAAGGTTGAAAAATTGTCCGCACAGAATCGCGGACGAATAATCTGTAGTATAGCAGGTGCCGTAGTTGCCGCCACTATATACCGGGATTCCCTCCATGCTACTGGAGGCATGTGCAGTTTAGTCGGAGAGCCTGACATATGCCGCTATGAGATATATATCACACGTACGTTGAGATGAATAAAATGGCTCTAGCGAGCAAAGTTGGTACGACGCGATTATATTTGCCTAAAGAATTATATTGCTATGAGATTGCTGCATGACCACAGCTACCAACCAGTGTTGAATTAAGGTTCGCTTAAATTGATATTGAATGATGGTCGTCGTGATGATGATGATGATGATGGTGACTTTTTTTTATTTATATCAGTAGTATTATGATGATGACGCTTATTATTACTACTACAATCAGCGGCTATATGCGGCTACGATATGATAGCTATAGCGGCTACGCTGCACTACGCAAGCGGCATAACTTGCTTAACAGCTACGGCTGGGTTCACACGCTTTCTCCTCCACGCTATTCCGGGCTTTTACAAACACAGGCAAGCCGACACACGCACACAGACAGATATGTACACTAACCCAGAGGCGACGATGACGAACACAGCTGGTCGAGTAAAGGGAAACAGAGAGAGAGAGAGAGAGAGAGGAGGAGGAGCATTTGTGGAAGAGCAACTTCTAGCCGCCGACCTCAAAACGAAGGAGGCTGACATCAGGAGGAAGAGAAGGAGAACGAGGATGAGGAAAAGGAAATGTGAGAAAAAGAGGCCCGAAGTCGAGAAAAAGGGGAGAAAGAAACGAAACGGGAATCCGGGACGAAATGCGAAGGGCGATACGCGGACGCCGACCGACCGACAGACCGTTCTAACCGAGAGACGGACGAACTGTAGGGCGAGCAAACGAACCAAGCAAGCGGCCCGTTCGCAGTGTAAACGAAGAACGTGAGCCAACAACCGGTCGGATGGCCGGATCCCCGTTGCACCGAATCTCGGTGCAAGGATCCGGATCCCTAGCGGGAGAATCTCCCTCCTTTCGGCGACGCCAGCGAGGCTCCCCCCTCATTCATCCCGGGGAGGCCAGCGAGAGGACCCCTGCCCCCGGGAAGGCCAGCGAGAGGACCCCTGCCCCCGGGGAGGCCAGCGAGAGGACGCCCCACGGTGACGCCAGCGAGAGAAACCCGCCTCTTCCCCCCATCCCGGGGAAGCTAGCGAGAAGACCCCTTCCCCCGGGGAGGCCAGCGAGAGAATGCCTCCCCCCGGTGACGCCAGCGAGAGAAAACCCCCCTGGTAACGTCGGTGACAATAGCCTAGGCGACGCCGACTCGGCACGGAATTTCACGTTTCTGGAATTCCAACGAACGGCTGGTTGGAGCGGTTGGGGGTGTCTCCAACGAAAATGCCCTCTTGCTTGTCGCCGTCAGTGATGATTGCGAGGATGGCAGCAGCAGCGGCAACGTCGGCTGTGGTATCGGCCGTTGTTCGTGTTATGTGCTATGTGGCACGCTTCGTTCTAGTTACAGTGCCATTTGCTGTAGCTGGCTAGCAGGTAGTAATCATAGCGTAGAAACGGGTCGTAGTAGAAAAATCGTAGAAATACTATAAGGAGCAGCAGCAGCAGCAGCTGTTTGGTCTGGGTTTGGTCGTAGTATTTGTAGTGCTATCGTGTTGGTGACAGTAGGCGATTCTCAAAATCGCAGCGATGCGCTTTCCCTTGCCTCGTGGTTCCATTTATATGGAGAGTAATGCGGTGCGGTTGCGGAGTTGTTTGCTGTCGAGTCAAAATGTGGCGCGAAAAGGCCACAGGGAGCTTACAACGCGAGCCATGATGATGACGATGATGATTTTTGTTATTTTTCTTTTTTGTTATTATCTATATTCTCTAGGCTGCAGACAATTTGAATCATCGTACTCAGTCGTGTCGGTTGCCAACTAGGTGTTCTTCGCTGGTAGGATCTTCGAGACGAACATCGAGAGAATACGGCATAAAAGTGGTATATATATATATATATATATATATATATATATATATATATATATTGAGAGCTAGCTCGGATTGTATAACGTATTGATCAGATAATTATTTGCGCTGATTATTGTAATTATTAGCAGATACTAAATATTTAAGATGCCCGTGGCTGTGAAGTGATTACGTAGCACTCAGTCTATTCTGGCTGGTAGGTAGATACTACTAAGAAAGGAATATCTATCGACTTTAACAGAATCTTCTCCTCAAAGTTATTAAAATAATGATACTTTGGAGCACGGAATTGCCTCCTTGATAATTCACATAAACGTGTATGTTGCCTAACTTGGTGTAAGTCCAATTCAATAACGTCGTCCTAATAGATGTTAGATGTAGAGTAATAGTTTCTGACGTAGAAACACAAATGATCTCAAGCACCCCGTGGATAGATCCAGACTTCAGTTACACGCAAAATAATGTTATGTGTAATCCCCATCGTATTGTCCCAACAAGACTTAGATGGATAGCTAATTAGTAGTCGACTAGAGTATTTCCTGCTCAAGAAGCATGATCTGCCTGCTTCTCACCTGCAGCAATATCTATGGAAAACAACTAGCGCGTCTGCCTAGTCGCAGTTCTGCACCTAGCTTTGTCAACTACAGAGGAGGCTCAATTGACAAAATGTATTTGTTCTTTCTCTTGAAAAGAGGTTATCGAACCGTTCTGCCTAGCCTTCTTCTCGGGAGGGAAGGGAATCGTATATATAAGGAGGACAATCTTTTAGCAGCCTTTGGACTTCCGCATTAAAGACATTCCACCCCTTTTATCCAATAACGCCTTCACCCTGTTCACAGACACAGAGTCATGGACGACCTACGCGCGGATCCTGTCATCATGATCGCGTCCGGTATACCCAGCCCGCCCAATGAGAGTGGAAGCACTAGGTAACCTTGAATTTGCATCACTAGCTAACCTTAGCTTTAGCAGAACCGTTGATATGTCTAAACCAAGTCCGTTAAGTGTTTGTAGGACTTCCGGGTTAAAGCATCTAAAAAAATGTCCATTTCGTGGCTGAAAAGCTTTAAGAAACTTTAGCGTAGAAGAAACAAGCCAGTGAGCTCATAATAGAGTTAATCGACTGGCCGCATCGAAGTCCAGTTCGTTTGTTCCAGCCAAAAAGTCACGTATGCCTTTTTAACGAAGCGCAAGACTTGGACAACTTTCTTTGATCGACAGAGTGTCAGCACGACAGAAGAGGGAGAAAGATAGAGAAAGGAAGTATCTCGTAAGCTGCCCCGCAACGGCTGAGCGGAGACAATATTTGGGTAAAGTGCGCACCAGTTTTGTGGCGTAGCTCATGTTTCTCTGAAAACCCGCATGTAAACTAATAACATTAGTCAATTCTTGGAGGGATTAGGAAGGTAGGGTGATGACGTGGCAATTAATGTTAAAATATATATATATATATATATATATATATATATATATATATAGCCGCTGCTGCTGCCGCCGCCGCCACCACCGGCTATGATGTTATGGATGCTTTTGAGTACGAATAAGTAGATATGCGACTGTGGGCGTCTATGTGTGTATATGGGTAATTGCAAAGGCGGGTGCATGTTACTACGACAGTTCTGCGTATCAATTAAGTTGAACTCTGACTAGACAGAAGGCCCCTCTCCCCAGTCGGGCTGTCGCCTCGTGATACAAGCATTAAAATCCACCTGACACCCTACTTTTTAATAGGATTACTTAGTCGCCACAACTGGTCTTAATTAAGACACACTCGAGGCACCAGATAAAGGAAGATCTGCAACAAAACACAGCAGTAGCAATCTGCACAATAGCCGGGCGGGCACGGATGCCACCAGTACCTTCGTCATAAGGCAAAATGCTTCCAAAAAAACGAATGTGTACGTTAAGAATGTGGTAAAATCTATATCAACCGATCTCACGTAATGAAATGCATGGAATTGAACACCAGCTCGTTAACAACTTAGTAACACTAGTTGACGTACTTTAAAGGCAAAACGTCTAATTATTTCGTGGATCTACCAATGATGCTGATAGACAACGCGGACTTGAAATCACAGCGGGTGCGGAACGGTGCTTGTGGCGTTGAGTGACTTCCATCCGTAGGTGAAAACGACAAGGCTACACGCTGAGATGACTAAGGAACGCGTACCGCAAAACCTTCCCCCGAGTTGGTTCCCCGACACTAGCATTAAGACGTTTGGGATGCATGCGTGGGAAAAGCGATCTATGCGAAAAATATTCAATAAAGCTCCACCGTTGCTCAGCCCAGCCCCAAACAAATAACATTATTTAAAATGTATGCGGCCTGCAAAAAACAAGAGAACTTTTATTTAGATAGCTGTACTTCTATTAGGATTAGGGCCGTTTGTTATTCGTGCAAAAAGAAACACTTTTTATTTAGCAGTTTCAGTTCCTAGCGCGCGCTCTCTCTCTCCCTCTCTTTCTCTCCGTCTCTCTCCCTCTCCTTCCTTCTCTCTCTCTCTCTATATATATGTGATAGAACAACAAGTTTGTAGCATTGCCTGTCTACAATTTCCAAGAACTCTCGACGACTTCAGCGCCAGAGAGAAACACTGTTCGGTAAAAAAAATAGCTCTCATCTGGATTGATTTCGAAATGCGTTTGTAGCGGCTCGCGCAATTGTAACATGTCAGACTATCCAGTGACAAAAGAGCAAAACGTTATTAAACCGTTCTTGAAAGCTTAGCTGCAATGAGAATCGCCACACGCACAAATCCGTATACGTGTGAGTTTTGTCGCTAAATAACCCCCCATTTTTAGACCTGTCAAGACACGAGGTACTACTGTTCTCGTGTGCTTGCTTACACGCGGGCGTTAAGCCCGCCAAGATGTTGTCGAGGGAGAAGCGTAGCAGTGATAGCGTGTGCTAGTGTTGCTTGAGCGGCCAGTATCACCATTATCACGGCAGCCACCGCACCACGCTACCAGCAGCAGCATCAGCGGCCGCTGTAGTCGTTTTGTGACCGGCTACGAGTAGAGGAATTAATCGAGACGACGTAGAGAAGCGGCGCGGGGTATCGTGAGGGGGAACGGGGTGAAGAGCCCTGCTCGGCGCTTGTCATTGTAGTCGTTGTCGTCGTCGCGGTCCGAACGTCAAGCGATCCGAACACGTCAGGGGGCGAAGGGGGGGTAAACGAGGGCGATGGGGTGAACAAGGGCGATGGGGTGAACAAGGGCGATGGGGTGCTACGCTCGGCGTTTGCCCCAGCCGGTGGCGCCGCAGCCGCCGCCGCGGTCGACGACTAATTGCAAATTAACAACAGCTATGCTCTCTGCTGATCGGTTGGTCGGACGGCCGTGTTCTGCCAACAAGCTAGCCGTAACGGCCACAGTGGCAGCAGCAGCAGTAGCAGTAAAGACATCGTCTACGCACAACATACGTACGTTCGTATAATAGCGTCACCCCGCGTAACCCGCCGCGCACCCCAGTGAGTTTTCCGAGCGTTTCCGATGATTAAGGGGCGCTAGACAGAGTCCGACTGAGCCTACGGGATGCCAGTGCGGTCGGCACCTCGAAACGGGTTTAACTGGCAGTAGTTGCCGCCGCCTTTCAGCCGGACTTTCCCATCTCCGCGGAGGCGTTCGCCGCAGTCGCCTGCCTCGAACAATAAGTGGTTGTCGAGCGCACCCAATAGCTAAGTAACTAACCGACTAACTACCGCACTAAAGATTTAACCTTCTAGTTTACGATACAATGAGACAGGCAGGAAAGAAGAGCATCTTGTGGCAGCGGTGTTAGTGTGACAGAGGGCCAGCAATCACCCTGCTTGAGAGCCACAGTCACCAAGCGAGTGAGCTTGGTGGCTGTGGCTCTCAAGCAACATTTTTTGCCGTCCTGCAGGCGAGCGCGGCTCGAGCGTGCGACCATTTGTCTGCCTAATCGCCCCTGGTTCTGTCCGCATCTGTGCCTCTGGAAACCCAGGCTAACTCCTGCACGACTTGCAAACATAATAATCGACGCCATCGTGTTAACCTCAAAAAAAAAGAAAATGTTCTAATCGAAGGACTAGGATAGCCGATAGAAGTTCGTAGATTGAGATAGATGTTCTTCATAAATCGAGTGCAACAACTGCAATAACAACAACCACCACCACCACCACCACCACCACCACAGGAATGACCACAAGAGCAGCAGCAGCAGCAGCGACTACAGCAATAGCAATAACCCCAGCAACAATAGCCACAACTATATTTACGAGCACAACTGCGTCAGCATCGGGGGTGATGTGGGCACCCAACGATACGGCACCTACGAGCGGAGAGGAGCGAGCGCTATTAATTCGTAATTGAGCAGATAGGCCAACAAAGAATGAGGCCGAAGCATGGTGCGGGCGACGAACACCAACCGGAATGTGAGGGCGTTCTTGTCGGCTAACCCGGCCCCGCATTCCCGGACTCTCGGAGCGGGGTTTCCATGATCCGTGCGATAGTTGTAAATGCTCTAGATGTGGGAGTTTTCTGTGATAGGTACCACGCGGCTAACTAACTGCCCCCTAGTACAGTCGCTGGGAAGCCTGGCAAGCTGAATTAGCTGAAATGCTTTTATTTCTGAAATGACTCTAGTCTTGTGTTGTTACCCTTGTATAGGTACATGGATGTTTTGACTAAGTATTTGACTGCTACGTACAAAGGTGAATAAATGAAATTGATTGATTGCATTCCTGGAGTCCCGCAGCTCGTCCGTCGTCTGGCCCGCACCCCTCAAGTTTCGGCTTAAGCTCTCTTTTCTCTTCGTTTTGATCAACCGGGTAGACGTTCATTTGAAAGTGGCAGCTGCTGGCGTTTCGATAGCGATCGGCTCGAAGCAAAGAGTCAGTAGTAGTCGCAAAGGCTTTGCCGCAGTATCCGTTTGGTCGTATACATATATATTTATATATTTATATATATATATATATATATATATATTATATATATATATTATATATATATATATATATATATATATATATATATTATATATATATATATATATATATATATATATATATATCTATATATATATATATATATATATATATATATATATATATTGTAAGGCGTGCACTTTTCAAGGGGTAGGTATGGTTAAAAACAACGTGGGACACGGTCGTCGAACCAGGTTATTAATCCCGTTTAGTCGGACAAACGAGACGTTGATTGATTTGAGTGATCTATTATTCCCTTGACATGTATACGTAAATACACATGTCACCCATTTATATCAAGAGCGCTTAGAGCGGAAGCATACGATGTATGGTATGCTCCAGCCTGCCATCGAAACAGTTGAACGATTAGGAAAACTTCACTGCAATTAGAGAGCACCAAGAATATTTAATCGAAATCTTGTGCAGTGTTATACTGGCCAACCGACTCTAGCGGTAGACTACCGACGCGGGCTAGTCAGTCTATATTTAGATTCAGTATTGCCTAAGGCTATTCTTATTCATAGCTGGACGAAGATATATATATATATATATATATATATATATATATATATAAATATATTCATCAATGCTCCAATAGTTGGGTCAACTGAAATGTTCTATCGCATCGTTGGAGATGGTATATATCGCGCGCTTGGCCGACGAGTTTGCGCAAACACACCAAAGAGATTTCATGGGTCTTCTTTCGGAGGCAGATCTTTATCTTCATATCATAAAGTGTGGTCTTCTGTATATATATATATATATATATATATATAGCGACTGCTAAGACCGAGCGTATTAATCACCTCATCCCGTGCAGCATCACAAGGGACTTACAATGAATCACGCAAAGATGTAAATGGATACTCCATATATATGCAGTATCCTTTGCTGAAGCAATTTCATAAGTAAACGACAAAGTGTTTCCCATTATATATATATATATATATATATATCTCATATTGGGGTGTAAACAATTGTCCCCCAGTGTATATACATATAGCGCCTTTTTCAATGGCCATATTTGATCAATGCTTGCAGACGTTGAAGTACCGAAAAAGATACATACATTAACAGTGTCTTCTCGGAAAGCTAAGATCGCTTCTCTCTCTCTCCCTCTCTTGTTGCCTTTTCTTCTCTACATTGAAAAGAAGTTGGGACCGTAGTTTCCAAAGTTTTGTACACTCTTGCCGACCAAATAATCCGATATTTATTCCCATGGGGCATTTCTCTCGCCTCCATCTCTCTCTCTCTCTCTCTCTCTATATATATATATATATATATATATATTCCAGCAGTTATAGACATAAGGGTTGGCGCTGAAGACAGCAAAAAAAACTAAAAAGAACAGACCGGATGGCTGGCGACCTTTCAGGCTACGGGTGATGGTGAGTACTGCATCGTTCACCTCATCCGAAATCGCCCGTCTTCGGGCTCCTCTGAATGCCGAGCCTCTTTGGAAGGTGTGAGGGGGGGGGGAGAGGCGTCAGTCGCTTGCTTCTGCGTTGTCGTATCGGCGACAGCAGTGTGACAGCAGCCGATAAGGCATGGTAGCAGCTTTCTACGTCGGCTACTACGAGCTTACTACGAGCGGCCTACAAGAGCCTACCTAGCTCTCTCCCATAACGCCATTTGCATAAATCGTGACGACGGCATACCTAACGACCTTTCCTCTCAACGACAACAACAGCAACCGCGACAACAACAACAACAACAACAAAGCGATGAGAACAACAACAGCAAAGCGACGACAACAACAAAACGACGACAACAACAACAACAATAACAGCAACAACAACAACAACAACAACAACAACAACAACAACAACAACAACAACAACAACAACAACAAAACGACGACAACAGCAGCAACAACAACAACCGCGACAACGACAACAACAACAAGCATGACAACGACAACAACCAAATCAGCGTGCATGTTCGAATAGGTGGCAGTGCTGAAGGACCAAACAGCTGGGCCTGCTGTCGACAATGCAGTCTTGCACTAAGACACCGCCTCTATTTGTACTGCATGCAAGTTGCAAGAAACCTTAAATTGTCGGCTACCAAATCGCGTAGGTTTCTTTTGCCGGTAGTAGCTGATCTTCCTTACCGGCCAAGCCCTTCCTTTTACTAAAAAGCACCAGCAGCAGCAGCCGTAGCGGCAACAACAACAGCAACAACAACAACAAACAAATAACAGCGATAGCAACAATAACAGTAGCAGCAACATGTCGAGTGGCTGTCTAGCGCAACCCACCAGCAAGAACATCCGCTGCCTGGAAAGTCAACTCAATCAAGAAATTGGGGCCGCTTAGGAGAGGGGTAGCTGACGAGAGAGGCATTCTGCAGTGCTTTAGCAGCCCATGCCAAGCAGTAGACGTAGCCGTCTCGCAGTATAGTAGTAGTAGTGGTAGTAGTAGTAGTAGTAAATGTGATAGTAAACTCGATCTGCATACGTTGTGACCACCACGATGTGTCTACAAACGCACGGTGCGTTTCGCTATCTCTTCGTCGTTGTGGCGTCACAAAATGAGAAGAGGAACGTCGTCAAGAAGACTACCGGGGTCCGGGCTCGTCCAAAGACGGGGGACCCTCTAGCAGAGGCCCCAAGGCAGCAGAACATCAGTGAGTCAGTCACATAGACAGATAAACAGATAGGCAGCTGACGTGAGGCGTAAGTGGCTGTGGGCAGACGTCAGTGGGCGACAACCCCACGTTAGCTTAGTGGCAAGCATCTTGCTGCTGCTGCTGCAGCACCATCACGACTAGCATTACGGCTACCTGCAGCTGAAGCACGTCGCAGAGTCGAAAAGTTGATTTAACTCGTGGCCTAACTGAGAACACAGGTGACGGGTGCTCGGTTGCAAGACCACGGCGCTGGAGGACCTGTTACTGTCCTTTTGACTTTCGTGAGGTGTCCGGGTTGTCCGACACGCATGCACCGCCTGAGCCATGCACCCCAACCCCCAACCACCCCGGCCGGCCGGCCGGTCGCTATCTTCGTTGTGCCTCACCAGACTGTGACCTCTGACAACTGCTGCTGCTGCACGTGTGCGATTGTGACATGAGCTTTGACTACATAGAAGGGGGGTAAAGTTTTGTAAGCGGCATAAACGTGTGTCGCCTGCGGAACGCCGGGCCAATTTCTTCGATGTGTTTATTCGCATTCTCCTACTTATTAGGCAAGCCCTGACAGCTGGCTGATTGGTCGGTTGATGGACGACGTGCTAAGCAACTACTGAAGTCTCGTATCCTATGTCGTACTGATCTGAACAACAACGGTGAAAGTTGGAACACCTTGCGTAGGTTGACACCATTTGAGTGTGTTCATAATTTCAAACAACTGTAAATCAAGGCAAAATGCAGTAGAGCCGTAAGTTTCAGAGGTGAATGCCAAGTTTGACTACCGCTGCAATGCCGTTCTTACAACATGCTCTGTTTGTTAACAACTGCCACTGGTATGGCAGAACACTGAATTAGCTGAATAGTGCGGTTTTGATAAAATAGCCTAAGCGGTCGCCGTAGTTAGACTGTAGTTAGGTTGGGCATGATCCCCAATTACACCGACGGCCGGATTTGTTGCGATATCTAGAGTTTCCCCAACAGTTGTTGTGGTAGGATAGCCGTTGAGTCTCAGTAGTATGGTTTATAATATTTTGCTAATCCATCTTATGGCTTCGTTCAAGGCAAATTTGGATCAATTATAAAATCAATATAAATTATAAACTATTTCGATATTAGCCTTACATTGATTAGATGAAGCATGAATTTGTTCCCAAATGGAGAATTGAAACACCTAAAACACATGAAAACGTTTATAGTGGTTTTTAATAAAAGCAATACGCCCGGTCGAGCTCACAGTAGCTTATATTGCATTATATAGTATGAAACGGAGTGTGTCTTTACACTGCCTTTGGCAATCTCCTTCAATCCTATTTCCCACGTAATAGCTCACTGAATTCGTTTTAGCATTGTATACGTTTTTTATATCGAATACGTTTCGCCAACCTTGGCTAGCGAACCTAATTGTATAGTGGTGGGCAATGCTGCACGAATAGGTGTAGAAAATCTTTTCGCATGGAATTGGCTGGTGCACGCAGGCGGGCAAAAGAGTTTTATTAGTAATTCATCATCTTGTACGTCCAGAGAGTAGTGCGATTTTTTTCGTAGATCTTTTGTGTTCTCTGCAAGCTTTATGTGGATCGTTCTTCTTTGTTTTTATCCTTCTACACGCATGCATATATATATCCCTGATTGTAGAGGAATATAGTGGGAATTCCCGCTTGAGGCACTCGGAGTGCGGCAGACACGAAGATCTACCGTTCACGGGAGCGGAGTAGTTCTGTCGCCTTGCGTTGACCGTTTGACGGAAGTAGATAGTATAATATTCTTACAATTTAAAATGATAAAGTTTCATTTATAGATCGTGGTGTAGGTCTTCGGTTGAAGGCCTTATTTTAGCAGCACTGGATAAGATTAGCCGCCGATTGTACGGGAGCCCTCGAGTCGCTTAGCAGAGCCACCGTTGCGTGATTAGACTTAAACGTTATTTAGTCTCTTGAATCGATTGGCCTGTTGGCCGACAATGTTTAAAATATTATAGTCAACAAACGAATTTTGGGAACACGACAGAAGCGTTTGTTTATATATATATATATATATATATATATATATATATATATATATATATATATATATATATATATATATATATATACATATATACATATATACATATATACATATATATATTTTTTATATATATAACTAAACATGAACAGACCTTGGCGGGCTCCCTGAACCCTAACCGCAACGTATTCATGCGTCATGTTTGTGTGTCTAACAAGAACCTGCTTCAAAAATAGTGTAACCAAATACTAACCATGATCAACCAAATAACTGCGTCTAAGGAATTTCACCGACGTTAAGCTATTGTGCTCGCTTCTACCGCCAGGCCAGCTCAGAGCAGCAGGCCATGTTCAATTAAACTAAATCGTACAGCTAGTACAGCCCAAACATATTAATTGCGCAGACTTACCTACTTAGTTTCAAATTGTCGAGTACCTTTATATTCTTCGGACCTGACCCCAACTATTTATATATATATATATATATATATATATATATATATATATATATATATATATATATATATATATAAAGTAATTGTTTTCACTAGGAGACATGGAAATGGAATAGTACGTGCCTAAGCTGACTTGAGGGCGTTAAGTCGTCAATGATGAAACGGGACAAGTTTTACTAAACTAATACCTGGTTGATTACATACTATTGCCAAATGGAGCGTTTCAGCAGCGGCTTTCTATATTTCAGAGAGCGACACAAACTCTTAAATGCTATAAACAAATAATAAATATTCCATGGTATGTTTCCTGCACCACAGCCAGCCAAGATTTAAAATTTAAACAAGAAGCAAAGATACCGAGAAAACTCCAGGGGTGTAGAATGTTGAGCATCATTCAACATGGCTTGGACGTTAATCTAGTTGTCTCATATTGCTGCTATTGCTGCTGCTGCTGCAGTGGTGGTGGTGGTCGTGCTGGCGTTACGTAATTAGTGGTCATCATTAATTATCTTGACATTACCATGTGGTGCACGCTAACTTCGTTCTAGCTTCTTAACGCTGATCGACGGACACATACAGACGATTGTAGAATTGCAAATACTACATATATATATATATATATATATATATATATATATATATATATATATATATATAAATATATATATATATATATATATATATATATAATATATATATATATATATATATATATATATATATATATATATATATATAAATATATATTTATATATATATATATATATAGGCGAGCACTGCCGAGTGTGCAAACGTATTGTAAATGATTAATAAATCATCACAATATTTTATATACATATATATACATATATACGAAGCGCTCGTAAGCAAAGGTGACACGATGAAACAAGAAGGCCGCAAGCAAGAAGTCGTTAGTCGGCCGGCTTGGGATTTAGCACTAGGTAGCTGCGGTCTGGCATCTTGGTCCTCTCTCTCTCTCCCTCGCCCTCTCCGTCTCGCTCTTGCTGAGTGAATGAGCTCGAAAGGTGAGACCAAAAAAGGCGTTTTACGTAGCACAGTGAACGAGTGCAAGCAGGGAGCCAGGCAGGCAGACAGAGAGACAGGTAGGCCTGCCGACAGCGAGAACGATGAGAATGGCGAAGAAGACCAAATATAGTGAGTGGGCCACGGGCGCGACGGGGCTGAGGAATAAGGGGGTAGGGTGCAACGAAGGGTGTTGCAGGTAAAACTCTCTTATCTTCTCGACTAGGATAGAACTAAGCTTGATGATAAATAGCCTCTCGTTCCTTATGCTTGGTCGCTGGCTGGCTGGCTGGGCGGTTGGCTGGGCGGCTTGCTTACTTAGGCGATAGCCCTGCGTAGCGCATCGCCAGAGCTGTTGTACAGTATGGTGGACGGGGGCATATACGCAAGAGTTTTCCAGGGCAGGCCGCCGAGCTGGACGCCGAAGGAACAGAAAAGGGTACGTGAAAGCAAAACATGCTGAGCGAGGCAAGTAGAGAAAGATGAGGAGCACAGAGGGTGGGGTACGAGGATATATATATATACATATATATATATAAAGAGAGGGAGGTGATACGAAGAAAGCAAACCGTTGCAGCACAAAATGGCGTAAAGAAGATCCGCAGACGGCTAGCGGGTGAACCAACATCTCAAATAGGTGCGCCTACCTCTATGCGTTCCAGGGGTTGTCACCGTTTGCGTGGGCGTTGTGGGCAACCCCTGCGGACTTGCCGATCCGCGCTCTAGTTAGCTCGCCGGCGTTCATATGGCCAACTTACACCGGCCGTTCAAAAGGCAAGAAGAAGGATCGCAGAGACTGGTACAAAGGGCGCATTGCAAATGGCATCGGAGTGACGATCGCCGGTCAAGGAAAGGTCAAGACGGGGGTAGACGAACTCGAGAGAAGTCGACAGAGCGCTCGTCTGGTTTGTCGTCAACTAACGAACCGACTTCACCATTGGCACTGCCGGTGTACGGCATATTGCGAACAGCACAAGCAGAAAGTTCCAACTAACAGCTTCGGTTACTGTCGGACCCGATGAGTTACGAATATGAACTCTTTCTCGCTTGAATTCTTACTTGCAGGCTGACCATTTGTTGTTTAGTGCGCGTCCAAGGCCGGCCGAACTCGAGCGCGCATAGAACGCCGACCCAGCGGGTCGCAGTTCCTCACCGTTTGTGGCGTGTTTGCAGCATAGTTTACAGCAACATTTTAGAGTGTAATCCAAACCTTCACAGGTGACATCAGGTGACGCCTTGTCGAAAAAGGTTATTTCATAGCACCACCCAGTGCTCCGAAATGTGTAGTGGCTGACTCATATGAATGAGGTCAAAAATTGTGCCGGTTGAGATTAAGGAATCACGTGTCATAGTGTAAAATGCCCAAGTTTATTGGCTGGTGAGATTGTGTATTTTCCACTGTTAATAATAAGAAAATTGCTTATTCTGACGTAATAACACGTCAGTGTAAATATGCAGCTCATTTAGGCATTTAGATTAAGCGTCTGTATATGAATCACCTTTTAACCAAGGAACCAGAAATGTACGAGGGAACTCGAGTTTCGTATGATAGAAAATCTCGCCGCGATGCCTACCAAGTGCCTCGTATCGATAAACCGCAAGTTGCAGAACGGGACGTTAAATCTTAACTTTAGGATTGCCGAATGACACTTGCCCATCTTACCAACACTCATTCTTGGGCTTTCTCCAACATTTGCTTCTCCACGTTTGTCGTTTTCTTCCTGCTCCTTAGAGGATCACTACACTGGTGGTGGCTATTGCTTTCAATTGCTTCTAGTAGCCAGAAGTTGGCTAAATGGTCCTTACTATTCCATTATTGCGCACCTATTATTGGACGTTGTTTGTCTTCTACACACGCATTTTCCGGTTGTCTTGTAGAATTTCGGCGACCCGCGTACCCGCCGCCGCATTGCCGTTGACTGACTTGTTACAGCTGCAGGTTGTCATGGTGAATAGGGCGTCATAGAGATATCGCGTACGGTCGTCGGTCTGCAATGCGCGCATGGTGAAGCATAGCGAACCGTTCTACTACTATACATTGCGTTCGCAGGTCGCACACTCAGCCGTCTCGTGTATACAGTTGTCTGCCTCATCGATCAGAATCGTAGGATACAAACTTGGAGACTCCAGGAGGCTCCGTTGAATCAATACGCGTTTCCAACTACAGTCCAAGGTGGATCAAGGTAACCAATCGAGCGACAACTTGTTGGGGCATTGCAGTGGGTCGTTCCCCTTCGTATGCAATAGGGTGTGCAATACACTCATAGACCGCTGAATCCTCTGAACCCTTCGACATAAATCGCTCTCCTACACATTGCATGCTGAGTCAACAATCCAGCAAGTCGAGGCCACTCAACCTATGTACAGGGCGCGCCTTACATGTTCGCTGACAGTCGCTAATATGAAGACGGTCCTCGTCTGGGGCCTGCCACGACTACAAGTTTTTACACGGGGATTGAGCAGCAGTAAGTGCCCTATTGAGCCCCGTCCTGCTCCCTGTCGCGGCGTTGTGAATGCCATCGTGTCTGAATATGTGAACTCTGCGTCAGTATATATTGGTAAGCTCCTCTTGCTCGTCGAGCCTGGTGGCGTGGTGGCATGCGCCTGCGCCTCGCGATCGGAGGAGACACATAGGTGCGCGGGTTCGAGCCCCACCGTTGCACATTAGTATTTACGGGGGTCCGTCTATGAAGTAATGCGAAAAACAGTCCCATAGACGTTAAATCTTGACTGAGAGTCAGCCCCGAAAGGATTTTTTTAAGCTCCTCTTGCTCAACTGGCATGGATGGCCATGTGGCAGGTGCGGGCCGTGCGATGCCCAGTCACCGTCACATCGGAAAAAGCTCGAAAGTCGCTTACACTGTCCCTGCGCTAGGGTATGCGGATGTACATTTTTCTAGTAGGTGTAGCTACGAACATGCGGATCTAATATGTATCTGCCTAGTCTATATTGGCTATAGTGTTTGTTTTACTAACGTGTGTACGTATACTTACGGTTGTTTATAAATTATTTGTATAACTTTGCTATGTTACCACTTGGCGAGTGAACAATTTTCTCCGCGTAAACGTGTGGAGGTCGCGGGTTCTCTAACCCAACGAATTATCTTGTTCTTAAGCTCTGGTTGGTCACCGTTCTGAGTATCACGCTTTCCATCATTTAATTTGCCATCTCGTGCCTTTGCATTGGAGTGCAGGTGTTTGTGCATTTATTTACTAGAACGGGTCTAGAAACGGGATAGAACTCGCCGGAATAGCCTTAACTATTTGACGGAGCCAATAGAAGTATTGTCCAATGCCTTTCTGCCGGTACTGTTTCCGGAACTTAGCTTGCCACACGGACAACGTCATTGTAGACCACATGTTTCATTGCTTTTCAAACACATCTCGGGTGTTCCTGCGCCACGCCTAATCGTGTAATATAAATCACATGCCTTACTTTGTAGTCGGGCTAGCCCACTGACATCTAGGCCTTTATGAAATACGCCGCAATATTATACCAGTGGGCATGATGGGCACAGGATATTCCCATGGCTTGCACCCTCTAAATCTGGACGGTTTGAGACCTAAGATCTACATGCTTATCTAGCGTGTCGAGCATGCTTATAATGTTTTCTCGGGTAATCTAAGATCGGGTCATCAAAAATTTTACGTCAGAGACTATAGGTTTTCGAATAGGGAATCTTTTTTGTAACTGGTAGTTTTAATCACAACACGGCAATGAAGTATGGCATTACATCCTCGATTCTGGATGTTAGAAAGTCTCAGACAGTTTCCGGATAGACAAACCACTGAGATAGTTCGGTTTGTTTTGCTTAGAAGCGCCTTTCATCACCTAAACACAGGGCAACTTTGCGCCAAAAGGTGGCGACGTGTATGATTTGAATTTGATCGAAAGGTGAGCCGAAACACAGTATATACGTGGTACCGCCGTCTCCATGACTCCTATCATGGAGATAACAGAGGAATTGGAGATATCTAAACTCTAGGCAAACAACTCTTGGATCCTCTATCACAACAACGCACCGGCGTTACTGATTTCGGATCACCTGTTGAGAAATTTGGTTTCTATATTGCCGCAACCTCTCTATTCGCAGTACCTCCGTGCTGAGACAGTTCTTGACAGCGACAGGTGTACATGGAACGTATGAGTGGTATGAGTGACTGTAGAAGCAAGGCATATTGAAGAGGCTAAATACCGAGCTGGAGAGCACATCGATGTATTTTAACGTCTGTACGTTAAGTCATGTCTATTTTGGTTGCTTGTAGACAATGACCAAAGGAGGTGCAGTGACTTGGTTGAAAAAGGGCTAAATCTATCCTAAAAAAGGTTGCGGAATCTTGGTAAGGTAACCTTGCGGAAGTTTATCACGCAACATTAGTATACATACGTATGCTTACGTGCATACAGAGAATATGCATCATTAGCATCACATGGCGTGCAGAGAGCGGCTCCTGAACGTTTGGAGGTGCCTGCACATCCCCGCGCGTCATTGTGTTAGATTTGACTATTTGTATTCCTCTAACCGGGCATGGTAGGTGGATCGGGCATGCTCAGGTCGCCAAAAGCCTCCAGGGCAGGCTATATTAGGTTCATTTAGCAATGCAAATTTAAGCCAGCCTAGCAATGTACCGTTAGACGAATGTGCAGTTTTCGCAATGTTCGAAATGACGGCAACTGACTAGGCCAGCAGTTCTATTCTAGGTTGCTCATACTAGAAGGTTGCTCATACTACACCAAACAGCACCACACTAATTATGCTTGTCGTTATTACTTAGTGTTTACTGTCCTTAGCTTTCTGTTTCATATGCAAATATGACGAAGCAACCTGACGGCGATTCAAACAATGGCTTAAACAGAAAACTTTGTCAGGCTGGCGGCTAACAGCGCAATCAGAAATAAGAACAATCACAAAGTATTTTGGTGATCGGTAGAAACGAATTAAGGATTTAAGTATCCTCTTAGCCAATAAGAAGGTTAGTGAGTAAATAGCAATAAATTAGCTTCTTCTTGTCTGGACATAGGAAGAGGCAATCTGTCCTAAATGTTTAATGATGGCCATGATTTGTTCTGTGGGTAGATGTTGAAACAGGAATTAGCGCATACTTTTCAGGTAAGGGAAATAAATTACTTTAATTAATAAACCTTTGGTCACACGCATGTCTTTATCTAGTATAACATGTATATATCTAGTATGAAGTTTGTTTTTTATTTACATAAAGGGGTGTGTGTGTGGTCCAATGGCTAAATCAGCATTGTAGGAATCGTGTTATTAGTGGCAGATTAGTGCGGGGACATTTAAACAAGTAGATGCGTTCAGGCTCTGCATGCGCCCATTTAGCCACAGGTCAAACGGACAGTCCGTTTATGTAATCAGGTCACCGGCCACTGCTTTCTCCATAATGTACGGTTGATTCCGTTGAAGTTGTTGAAACAAACACCGGACAAGTATGTAAGCACTTGGTAACTGCTAGGTTCTCGTATCGCGGCTTGACTCCAATGTTTAAACGGTAGATCTCAATTAAGTAAAATGTAAAGCGCAGTTCGGCAAGGCGGTGGTTTGGGCGGCCAACGCACCGTTTGAAACGGGGCGTTGCCATGACAACCACAAACAACAGACCGATCATCGCAGGTTTGAACTCCGGTCTTGCCGGATGTTTCGATTGATTCTATTGATTGACCTGTTGTTGTTGATGTTGCTAAGTTGCTCTGCTGGCGAAAGTTCATACATGTTCAGTAACGACAACGCGGGTACATCTAGACGCCATCGTATCACGCGAATCTTAGCCTGTTACGATTGTCTAGCATGTGGTCGTTAAAGCGTAAAAAGAAACATATATATATATATATATATCCCCCTATATCGAATTTTGGGTCTATCAAACAAAAGTAGATGCAGCGACTTGGCTGTGACATTATTTAATTTTGGTTCCAGTAGATGCAGTGATAGTCCTTACGGACGAATAGCGCATTTGTCTGCCATAACATTCGAGCTTTTCGTGCAGCCTACATCCCGAAATGGGGGTTCTCTTCCCCTCTCTCTCTCTCGTCATCGTTGTGGTCTTTGTTTCAAAACCTTCACACGTACAGCCACCGCTTCCGTTAGGACAAACAGGACCGGATGGAGGAGGACACAGAGAGGGGCAAAGAGAGAAAGCGAGAGGAAAAGCAAATCAGGGCCTGCAGAAGTTCTATTAAACGGATGTTTCCATAGATGTAACAGAAGCACTATCCGTAACTGCACAGTTGCAGTTCTTGCAGTAGTAGCAGCAGCAGCATCAACAACAACAGAAGCAATTTCGCCGACAGAAATGCCGGCGATGACTGAAGCGACAGCTGATAGCTCAACTACTGCTGCTGACAGTAAGAGAGCAGAAAGCCATTGGTTGCCGAGGCCGCGTTTATGTAACGGGTTGGTTTGTTTGGGGGGTATCTCGAGGTACCCCTCGTCTCGCACCCCTTTCTTCTTGCTCTTCGTCTTCTTCTCACGTTCGTAGCCATCGCCGCCATTATCATCATTACTGCCGTGACGGTGATGCTATTGCCTCCCTGCAGCGTCTACCGATGCAACTGTGTTCAAGGCGAACGCTGTTGCTGATGCTAGCGTAGTTGCAGCAACGCTGCTGAATGAATGCGTCAGCGTGAATGCGTGTGCACGGCATTAATTCAATCGAGCTTGGCGGGCGGCGAGAGAACTATCTGAATGGCAAGCAGAAGGCGTCCTGGCGCCCAGTGGACGCAGCGTCTAAAGCGGGAGCCCGCGCATGGAAGACCGGCCCGAGGTGCATCGGCGCACATTATCATTGTTGTCGTCGTCGTCGTCGACATTATTGTTGTTGTTTTCGTCGTCGTTGTCTTGGTATGCCTTTCTTCCTGGTTGTCATGTGCTTCATTCTTTTCTATGAGCTGTGCCTGTTCGCTCTCTCTCACTCACTCCCTAAACGGACAAATGCTGCTTTTCTAGCAAACAAAGTGGATTGAGGGACAAAAGAGGACTGAACGCAACGCAAGGAAGAGAAAGACAGCAAAACTGAAGTGATTTAGATAATGAACAAATACTACAAACCAGCGACAAACGTATATGTAGAGGGCCTGAGCCAGGTTTGACCAGTTTGACAGCAGAACTGCTTGTTACAAGCATAACGCAAAAGGAAACGGGCGAAATTGGGATTGGCACGAGTTGCTGGATTTGGTCGGCAATTTTGACGCTAAAAAAGCCGGGAACGATCCATACTGAACACATACTTTTTTGGAAGTAGTTTTTTTTAAATTTGTAGATTTGGACTTTAGTCGCTAGATTGGAGCAATGTGAAAATTGTACATAGGAGGGCTAGATATTTCTTTCAACAATTTTGCCTACATATGATATTTTAAGCAATTCTGTTCGGTTGGGTATGCTAGATCGTTTGTTTTGGTCATTTTGTGCAAGTTCCCCGGCATTGTTCGGAAATTTGCATTTTTATGCTAGCTTTTTTGCTAATACAAATCCTTGTGGTAGTGTCGAACGAGCAAGCACAGACACCATGCTCTCTTTGTACACTCCTGACATGTTCGAGCATGAAAACTAGATTTACACACCAAAAATTGAACTTGTGATCTAGCATACCCATAGGCTACGGAAGTATTGCCACTAGCTGCCCTGACCAGGTCGCCGCTCCACGTGTGTCTATCTACGTAGATTTTCTGTCAATAAACCCCGCCGCATTTGCGCACATTCGCTTACCCACAACAAGGTGTGGGTGGCTGCGGCAAAAGTAGCTGCGTCTAACACTGTAGCCGTCCGACGAAGTGCAGGCCTTGCCGTGACGGACCACGGGAACGCGCGTGGTTAGGGGAAATAAGGGGAATACTACAGGAAAAACAAGAGTACTTTCAAGGGTGGAAGTATCACCAGGGAGACCGAACAAAGAACACAAAACAACCGAAGGGGGGGGCAAAATAAGAGGCAAGGCACAAGAGACCGAAACAGGAATAGGAAGACCTCCCAAGATGTAACACAAGGGAAAACTAAAAATGCGAATTAGGGAGATGCCGAGACAGAGAAACTCGACAAGACTGAACAGAGCGGAGTACGGGAAAACTGAGGTTGGGAATAGTACGGAGACTGGAGTGGTAAGCGCAACACGTAGATTGTTAATATTTAAAGCGAAAGAAGTCTTCCTCCCATGGTGGCGCATATGCACACAGGTAGCGAAGTAGCGAATAGCAGACAGATACTTGCAAATGATTACCTGGGCGGGCCTAGTGTTGACGGGCCTCGCCAAAAGCCCTGACGAGTGACTGGAGTGGTTCGAACCCATTCATCCCAGTCGAGAGGCTGACGAGACGACGAATGACTCGAAAGCACTATGGATGACATCAACGTTGCCGTGACAACAACCACCACCACGTAACCTGTTCTTCATGTCGTCTGGACGGTAGGCGATCTGACGTCTGGTCGGCCCGCCAGTTGCCTGAGAACAAAGAGCCTCGGAACAACTTGGTGCCCCCCCCATTTGGTGGCCATTACCGCTGCCATTGCCGCTGATGTCATCTTTTCAGCGCCAGGGCAGCGCCAGCGGCAACAACAGCGGAGACCGGCTAAGCCAAGAGCCATCAGCGAGGCGAGGCGCGGCGAGGGGCAAAGCAAAGCATGCAGCGCCAACCCCCAGTTCTGTATTCTCAGCAGCCCTTAGGCCCGTGCTTCTGCTGCTGCTGCCGCCTTCGTATGCCACAACCATTACAACGGCCATTACCGTACGCGGTCATTCGCACACGTGAAGGGCTTAGAGGTTGTCGGGACAGTTTGCCGCGGGGCTATGTCAAGGCGATGCGTAAATTCCGGTAGCTCTGACGGATCGAACTGCTGAATCTCGTACTCGTAGGTATGCATGTGTCAACGCATATACGTTCGTACATATGTATGACGGATAGATATGCACATTTTTCCTGACCAATTCAAAATAATATGTATATATATATATATATATATATATATATATATATATTGGGTATTGTTGCCAAGGACTGGTGTTTTAATCATATATATATATATATATATTTTGGTTATTGTTGCCGAGGACTGGTGTTTTAATCACATTTATATATATATATATATATATATATATATATATATATATATATATATATATATATATATATAAAAACCGTCTATTCACATTTTATATCCTCACCAAGCCTGTGTATTAAATTATCTATGCATGCATTGGCTTGCAACAAAGCAAAAGTCTCTCGATAACACTTTAGCTAGTGGCACCGATGCTTAATAGATAGACTTACAAAAGAAGCTTAAAAATCACATATTGTTGATATCGTTGAGCAGCACTATTTTATGCCACAGCTTGCACGAGCGGATTGACGCATAGTGTTTAAATCGCTTTTTGGCGACAGGTCCGGTTAACTCCTTGGTTCTGGTTAATCAAGATTATGCGTCTGCCCATTAAAAAAAGGAAATTTCCCATATGCTACTCATGGAGTCTCTCTCAGTTTATTAAGCATTGGAGCCGATCTAAGATATACTTGCTGCAGGCGTCGCCTAAATATATGCAGAGTGGTACAACATGGAAATGCAACAGCCTCGGTTATGACAAACAATGATTTGCCATGCACATCATTGGGTACTCGTGTTAGAATCGCAAAATTCCATTGCGCGTTTTTATTATATAAAACGGCACAGTTATTCACTCTTTCTCTGTCGCGGCGGGGAACGTTATGATAAGAAACAAACATGTAAAGCAAACGTTGGCACTGGCGCCATGCTAGAAAGCTCTATTTGAAGAATGCCTGAAATCCGGGGAAATGGCTGAAGCGTGAATACCTTACTTTCATCTGAAGCGAAAGGCATAAAATGTACCCGGAATCTTGAAAGGAAATAGCACTTATGAGTTGCCCCTATAAGATATTCTCGGGGATAATATCAGCCAGAAACGGAGAACCAGAAGAACAAGCAGAAACAGAGTACCAGAAAAACAACATGGGGTTTAGATGATGGAAGTTGACCCATATATATATATATATATATATATATATATATATATATATATATAACTGTGTAATGGCTATCTATCAAATCTAATAATGGCACACGTATAGTGCGCATATACTATATGCGCACGTATAAAAACACATGTTCTGGCAAAAATAGTCTACTCATAGCAACTAATGTATGTACATGTCAAATTGAACATCGTAGGTCAGAACCGTGTGGAGTAAAAGCGTAAAAAAGATATACTTAAACTAATCTGTCCACTTGGAGAAAGCCTTACGCCGGATGCAGTAATCGTATTTTCGTGAAAATACAGTATGTTCTAAAAATGCGTAGTGAAAACGTGACTGTAGCTGCTTCTCCGGTTTCTACGGGCGGGTTGTGCAAGCGAACGCAATATGGCGTACTTGCTAGCAAAATTGCATCATGTGGTTGGGGCTCTAAGCTCTAGGGTGTCCAAAGATCCGGTTTCAACAGAAGAGTTGTTAAGATATTAGATTTAAGAAGATTCAAGACACGACTTTTTAGAGCCCAATTTTTATTTGTAGTTACTTACAAGCGTTACTTTTTTTTGTCGTTGATAAAGCACACAGATTGTGAGTAGTCTACAAAAAGTGATTTTCGATAATGGGCAGTTAGTTACCCGCAGTGCACATCTAAAAAGAAGAGGATCTAGAGACAAACTGTAAGTTTACCGTCTTCCTCATAACATTTTTCTAAAAACCTACTGCTAAATGCAATAGCTACTTTTAGACTATTTTGACCACACTATTAATTAACATAAAGCGAACAAATTTATTTACATACAACTATTCATAAAATAAGACACATTTTAAATTCGACAATAGATCCGATCGCCAACATACAGATATCAAGAGACTCAGCGTGATTCACTGATAAAGATAGGCCCATCCTGGCCAGCTACGATGACTGGCCTATCTAAGTTAAGATGCTTTATGCCGGCGCACAAGTTCTGCCTGCTTTGAACCGGTTGACTTAAAAGTCTCAAAGGATTGTGACCTCGTCCTCTTGAAGAATTATTTTGGAGCACTGTCTACTTACTGCATCAGCATAGGTTACGTATGTTGCAACACACGAACGCGTTGACGTCAATGGCTGCGAAAAAACAGTCTCTCTTGCCTTTTAGCCAGGCGCAGTTCTCGAGGGCCCCGTTATTCTCTGCTTAAGTGTTATGTTTTCTGTGTTTGTTTGTGTTCGAGTGTCAGAATCGTGTCGTGTTCTGTATGACACGCCGTCACGCAAGACGTAAAAAATAAAGTTTGTCTACAACAGGTTTGTCGTCGTAAATTATTCTACGACAGATGAAAACCAGGCTCGACCTAATATACATATGAAATGAGTCAAGCAAACCGTTCCGTAGATTAGTAAGCCCTACTCTATGTGGCGGATCCTGGTGGAGACGAATGTTTGTTATCAACGAGGATTGTCTGCTATCAATGGAGTCTATTATATATATATATATATATATATATATATATATATATATATATTGCCTTTTATTAAGGAATACAAATGGAGTTACAATTGTCTCCCGAGAACGTGTGCACTGACGATATTACTCTATCTCGTAAAGAGTGGATTGGGACCACTTCAGCAGCGTGCCCTGGACGGACGCCGCGCAGCGAAAATTTGTTTACGAACGTAAAATGCTCTTCGATCTCACATGAGAGCCTATTATTTAGCAAAACAGATGCTACTAACATACTTTGGCCAGGAGTCGTTGCTGTTATACAGTTTTGTGAGTAACAAAAACATTAGATTTAGGAAAGCTCATTTGCTAATTTTTGCGAGTGTATGGTTTCTCACTAGCAGGAACGACTGGTTGCGGCTTTCTGGACGGCGACAGTCCGCATCTAACACTCCAGAAGAGTGCACACATGGCAAGCCTATTCCACAGTTCAGTTAAGTTGCACATACCACAAGTCTTTCATGGTTCTCATGCCCTTATGTATTAATGCGGGGGATGTCCACGGACTGGGGCTCTCCTCCGTTGATTGTCCATGTTGATCGGGCGTTGCTTGGAGCACGTTGTTGAATGTTCATGGGATGTACTGCCGCCCTTTGAGAATCTTATCTGTTCAGTTCGCTTTTAAATCATTTTCGAGAAGAAGAAACCGCTACAGAGCAAGCCTATGTCGGCGCACAAAATATGCAGCCGACATACGGCAATGAAAAAGTGTCATGATTACGACATTCGCTAGCATTTTTTTTAGGAATATACTTAGAAGCGGCTATTAAACCTAATTAAGCTGAAGCGATGAATCGAATGATCACGTTACGATCACGTTTACTCTAACTAGACGTTGTAGTTAGACGTCTGCTGATGTGCTATCAAAGAGTGCATACGGTGTTGTAGACCTTCTGTAACACAACGGAGAGTAAGCTCAGGGCTTCAAAATTTGTTTACGAACGTAAAATTCTCTTCGACCTCACATGAGAGTTGAGGGAAAAATAGGTTTTGTTTGACAGAGAGAGAGCTCTCTTTTGTTTGACAGAGCTGCACTCTCAGACAGCGGTAACCCCTATTGTGAGCAGCACAGGTTTCTTCAAGTGAATCTGTCCGCAACTGATTTGTTATGCCTGAATAGACAAGCCTACGTGCGCTGTGTGTTTATCAAATTCAGAAGTTTTCCTGTTTTCTTTGGCCGAGGGGACTATAATATACGCGCTCTGTTAAGGATGGATTTGTGGTGGTCATACTTGTAGTACCTTTTGCTAGTAGTGGCGGTGTGGTCTGAGTAGCAGCTAGCTAAGCGCAGAACTTCCATAACTTCTGGTGTACTTAATCGCAGGCTCGAGTTTGGGCGTAAGTATATATTTCTTGTGTAGCAACACGTAAAGAGTGTATAAGCAGTAAAAAGAGATGACACACTTTTGTGTCACACTTAGTTTCACGGTGCTTGGTTCTTCCACGCTGTCGCACTGATTTGTTAATTAAGAAAAAAACCGTATGAACGCGCTACATTTCCGAACAAGGCCGGAGAAGTTCTAAGACCCATCGGAACCAGGAACAAAATTGCTTAAAGATATATGGGCAAATTTCCAGCAGAAAAAATATTCTCCGGCCCTCTGAAGTAGTTGCCTAGCATGTAGTTCCAAAAGGTCAAACTTTTACACACCGAGGGTGGTCTGACCATGGTTGGCTGGAAAGGATTTAATTTGAAACCACAGTAGTACGCTACTGCAACTACACAAAGTACAATACAGCTATTTCAACAGCAAATTGCGGCGGCCATGTTCGCAGTGCAGACGTCGTTGCTGCATGAACTAAGCGCAGCACAATAAAACAAATTGCATAAACAATCGAATTTATAAACACGCATTTGATGACAGCGTCCCAGTTGGTCCCAAAGTGCATGTTGCTGTTATTGCTGCTGCTGCTGCTGTTGTTGTTATCATGGATGTTTTTGTTGTTGTTGTTGTTTTCCATGGTCATATTGTTACTGTTGCTGTGCGTGTCCTTCGACATTTGTGCTGCTGCTGTACTTGTGTATGCGAGTGCCTTCGACAATGCCGCTTTTCTTCCGTTCCTCAGCAACGTGTCCACGTCCGTGGCCACAAACCAAGAAAGGATGACGAGACTGTCCGCCTTCTTCAAGCTGTTCCGTGAAGTAATTTCCAGCCGAGCCGAATCGGTCGTTGAGCACGCGGGGAATAGGAGGGGATGGCCAGCAACAATAGCTGCAACACCAGCCGACGACAGCGGCAGAGGGTGGCCCCCTCGTTCTGGTGACTGGTTTTGTATTGCCATTGACTCGCCACCACGGTTGGCGCTCTGCGTGGACACGCATGTCTTTTCCAGACGCGTGCGTGACCGCCTGGCAGGCGGGCAAGTCATTCGGGTATGCATCTGTCGTCTTTCGGTCGCTTGGTCGGCCGTACAGGTAGAGAGAGAGAGAAGTTGTCAAGCTGTAAACGCTTTACGAGCGAGTCAGTGTAGCAAGTTCGGGCAGGCTCTACCTGCTTTTCGCACGACGGCTATTTCGACTGCTTCTACTACTACTACTACAATCCATGTCCATCCAAGTCCCTGCCCCGTAGCAGTCGAAGTAGCTGAAGTTATAGTAGATGTACAACTACTGTCGAGCCCGGTGGTGGCGTGGTGGCATGCGTCTGCGCTGCGCGACCGGAGGAGACACATTGGTGCGCGGGTTCGAGCCCCACCGTTGTCCCACATTTGTATTTATGGGGGTCCGTCTATGAAGCAATACGAAAAGCAGTCCCATGGACGTTAAATCTTGGCTGAGAGTCAGCCTCGAAAGGATTTTTTTTAGATGTGCAACTACTGTAGTTTTAGTAAGCCGTACAGCGAGTGCTGTTGGCCTTCGAATGGAATGGAACGTGCGCACAAGGAGCGGCTACCGAGCTGTTGTCTGTTGGACATGTTCGCTGTGAGCCAATATTTTGAAGATTTTTGCTAAAGGTTGCCGAGACTTTACTGTTCCAGTTCGTTACAGTGTTGCAGGTGCGAACTGTAACGAACTGGAATCGTTTGCGCCAAGCTTCAGTGGGTCGGAGACCTCAGAAGAATCATGGCGTATCGAACGGATCGATTCCTTGAGATCTGAAGGCGGAAGAGCGCCGCCGTTTGGGCAGACCCTACACGTCTGCGGACAAGGAACGGCCTAAAGGAGGGTGCTCCAGGTGTTAGTCTCTGCCAAAAAATCCGTACGCCAAACAGCAAGCGGATTGCATCCGGTTGGGGGAGAATTATCCTTCTACAATACTAAGGTACTGACAGGTCACGGAAACTTCAGTCCTACCGGTTCAGGATCGGTCAGGCTACCAGGCCATGTGCGTGCACTGCGGCGATGAACTCAAGGGCACCATAGCGTACACAATTCTCAAGTGTCCAGCATAGGCAGAGCAGCGCCCTTTCGCGACGTTTTTGACGAGAAAAACACTGAGCACGCTGGGGACGAGCTAGTCCAGCGTGTGTACGTTAATCTAAGAGTTTTTGCCCCAGCGTGCAAACCGCATTTTCCAGTTTCTCTCCTATAAAATGTGCACAACGAAAACCACGGTCACAGTAGTTTATTTATATATAAAACATAGCCGTCGTAATAGAACGAGAGATACTAGCGCTGGTAATGCTTGCGGCATTCGCGATGCTACTGCTATTTGCTAGTAGCCATAGCTTCGACCTCAGCCAATATATCAACTTGTAGATTGGCGGCCCGACCTCTCAGTCAGCAGCCTTCATCCGTTGTCCAGTGTATCCACCATTCCTTCTTGTGTCTATCTGCCATTCGCACACATGTCCTCCAGCGTCTATTCAGCTCTTTGTACGCGCATACTGGTTGGTGATGGCGGGGGTGAAGGTCATAGAGACCTCGGAAATGCTTGATATTGAAAAGCTGCACACGTAGAGGGGCAGGCTGCCGCATGTTGGTTTTCCATATTTACCTACCTAGTTTTGCCTTTCCTTCTTTGTCTCTCTCTCTCTCTCTCTCTCTTGCCTGACATCTCTGTCCCCATGGTCCTATGTCTGTTGACCTATTGACCGAAGACCGACCACCAACGGTGACGACAAGAGGCTCTTGAGTTGACACCTGTGCTGTTGACGGTGAACGCTGCCGGGCCGAGGGCGGTGTTATCAGATGATCGTCTTCTGCTGGCACGTCGTGGGCAATCGTCCGCAATTCCGCCCCACAGACAATTATCAACGCGAGCCACCCACTTCATATATTTCCTTATTCTCCACCTTCTCCTTCTGCTGCTGCTCCTCATGCCTCTGGGCGGGACCGACGCGGGCCTATTGTTTTCCTTTTTCCTTACTCCTCCATCCTCACCGACCGGTCGACCTCAACCGGCCAAGCCTATGCTTACACTGTCCCACTTTATACTCTTGGTGCCGGTTGCCTGCTGGTCAGTTTTATTTGCGGCTATTCGTTCGCTACGTGTGTGCGTGCAAGCCGATTTCCTTTTTATGCGTCTTCACCTCGAGGCTCGCTGCTCCAAGCCGGTATGCCGATGCCCTGACCTAACCATGTTTTGCTTATCGGCGCTATAAAACTGCACCACCATTCGTATATATATATATATATGTATCTGTGTATAGCTTTACTTAGGTATAATCAATTCTGTGCCTGTCACGGAGCTGGAGAGTCAATCTGCTCTCTGCTTTTACGACGCCTGAACAATTAACCTCGACTGCTTCGATTCCTTCACAGACTATATATATATATATATATATATATATCGGCAATTAACCCTGACTGTTAGGTCGCCTCAATATTTTGAGAGGTTTCGATATGGAATATATAAACGTATACGTAATATTCTATACAACCAGGTTGTTATCGGCACTAAGTATATATATATATATATATATATATATATATACGTTCTTAGCATCATATATATACGTTAATTGTTGCCTACGCATCTCCCCCGCCTACACTAACGTGGCATTATTGGGTTTTTCAGGTAAGACATCTCAATTGTTACCTGCGTTTGAACAAAGGATAGCTTGCCTATGGTGAGCACTTACCGAGCCGATCAGTTCTTTAAGTGTCTAGTTACTGTGATGATTGTTGCTTTGTTAACAGTTTTACTAATCGTAGTACTGGCAGCAATGAAGGCAGAAAATAGTTGGCCCGCTAACTGTACGAAGTTAGTACGAGAATGGATACAGTCAAATCCCCCTAATTAGACACTCAAGTAATCCAGTAAACTAATTGCGTGGGTAAATCTACTCTCTGCTTTTAACGACGTCCGGGCAATTGAACTTGCCTTCCTCAAATTATCTGAGATGATTCAACATGAACATAAATATATGTATATATATATACATATGTACGTCGACAAGGGGGTAAAGAAAGACGATAATCGCGGATTGCTACTCGGTGAATTACAGGACTTGCGCGGTTACCGCGGCGCCGTTCGACTACAGCTGTTTAGTTGCCGTTCTGTTTGAAGAGAGAAGTTCGGTCAACACAATTATCATAGTAGACGAATTAGTTCTAGTCGTAATAGTAGATATAGGAAAAGCATACAAAGTAGGAGGAACCAGAGGGATACGGAACACCGATAGGGTGACGGGTGCTTCCATACTCGCTGCTGTTTCAGTGGTGTGCGTATGGGTGTATCCGTCCGATAGCTTAGAGCAAAGAATAATCGGTCGCTGTATACCAATTGCTGTAAGCCGGTCGTCGTCATTGTTGCTTTTGTTGTTGTTGTTGTTGTTGTTATTGTTGTTGTTGTTACTGGTGATATTGTTGTTGTTGTTGTTGCTGTCGTCGTCATCGTCATCCCCGTCCCTGCCAACTCGCTGCAGTGACCAGAAGTTGTTTGACGGCAGTCTTTTCCAATAGCCTTCGCTTAGGTCTACAGCATACAGGCTATTGACATGAAGAACATTGTAGTAATAACAACAGTACTAACAGGAAGAAGAAGAAGAAGAGCAAATGCTACACACACACGTCAGCTATACTTTAAGCATCACTGTACTGCGGCTAATATCGTTGTGGTTATTGTTACTGTTGACGGTTACTTTTTCCCGTCATCGTACAAAAATGCAGTCACTAGTTGTGCAGTCGTGAGTACCTAATATATATATATATATATATATATATATATATATATATTGGGTAACGGAAAGTAGACTGAACACCTGTTAGGAAGACTGCAGCGTTCATTGTCGTTAGCTGCTGCTGCCGCTGCCGCTGCAGGGTGGTGCGGAGTATCGAGCCGGTCACACAGCTGGCTGCTCCCACGTACAGGCGAAGAAGGATACCTTTCACGTCGTCGTCGTCGTCGTCACCGTCTCTTGACTGCTCCCCCGACCATTTGCCTTCGAGTCTGGTTAACTCTAGCCGGCCGTATGACGATGTGGTGGTGATGGTGAAAAGACTCGGAAAGACAGCACGCGAGAAGAAAAGCGAGCATGCTAGCGGGGCTGCGGAGGGGGGGGGGGGTGAGGACGTTTGTTGAAGATGTTGAAGAGGAGCGTGCGGCCCGCTACCGAAGCACTTGCGTCTGTAGCTATCCGCCGGGAGTGGGGTTCCGCCAACGCCACTCTCCACCTCCACGGAGGCGGAGCGCGACCACGACGACCACGACGACGACGACGACAAAGGAATCACGGTTGAAGGGTGAAATAGCAGCTTCACCACGCCGTGTCGTCCTGGAGCCACAGTCGGCCAGACCAGTTTGCGGCGGGCTGCCATTTCCGAGTATCGCAACTCCCTCTGTTCGCGCTTGCCACTTACACTGGCCACACGGTGGGTGAAGACAGACAGACAGACAGACTGCGCGAGTCGGCGTTAGGAGAGGGGGGCGGAGGCTTGGGCCATCGACGGGGACGGGTCATCGACGAGATCATCAGCGGAGCCAGCCGAGGAGGAGACGGACTCCTCGTTCGAGGGTGCTCCGCTGAGACGTGAGAAGAAGGTAGATGAATGTGCTGGGTTCGCTACGCGGGCGGCTGTTCCGCCTAACCTCATCGGTTCAGAGTATTGTGAGTGGCGTAGCGACGGAACCGAACGTCAAATACGTTGCGTCTGCCGTCGCAGAAGATTCTGTGGTTGGTATTGCCTTGGTTTAATGTGACATTGCACGTGACGAACGCAGTTCAACATCGACGAGCGCAGCCAAGGGAGCAGCGGAGAAGGAGGCAGCGAAGGAAGGGGGTGGCGGCATATCTATCTGCATAAGAAAGAAAATGAGCGCCATGTAAAAGTTTTTGTCCCAGCCCACCTCCGTATCCTTTCTCGAGAGCCAAAAAAAAAAAAGAATATAAAGAGGTAAGACGAGATGAGGAAAGAGGACGCACACATAGAGAGGACGCGCGACAGCTTGAGGAGCATCGAGGGGCATGGCGGGCCGAAGGCACGACTCATACGTTCGGAAAGAAGTTAGAATGCACTTCGGATTTCGAACGTCTCGTATTAGGCGCCAAAAGGAAGCAGATATTGGTAGGTGGAGAGAGAGAGAGAGAATGAGAAGAAGCGCAGAAGGGAAGAAGAAGAAAAGAGTGAAGAGTTCGACTCTATTGGAGAGCTTGCGTTGCATGATGCGAAAAGGGACGCCGCACCGGAGACAACCGACACCGAGAAGATATACAGACGCGAGAGTAACACAGTAACGCAAAGCAAGATAGCCTCAGAGAGACAGCGAGAGAAAGATGTATATACATATATATGTAGAGAGAGAGAGAGAGAGGGGAAAATGGGGTAGCGAGAGAGAGAGAGGAAGTGAACCAGCTCTCTATACTCCTATTGAACAGATAACTCACATCCGAGCAAGCGAAGATCTGGTTTACTTCACAGCTGGTGCAGCGAGCGCACTGGCGATAGCGTGAACAGATACGAGATACGTAGGTGACGGCCCTTGACACGTAGGCTGTGCGTGCGAAGCTTCTGCAGCAGCGCACGCCCATCAGATGTCGACAATGGCGCTGCTGCTGCCGTTGCCGCTGCTGCTGATGATAACCATGACGCTGGTGTTGATGCCAGGTGTTGTTGTTGTGTTGTCGTTGTTGACGACGATGATGATGATGTTGATGGTGATGATCAAATGACGAAGAAATTTATCTGCCTCGGCTTCGCCGAAGATCGAGCAGCACGCCGAGCCGGATGTGTCGAAAGACAGCAGCTGGGCCAGCTGTATTTAGCGAGAAAAGACCGTTCGACGTCGCTACGACGACCGTAGACACCGGCTATTTTCACAACGGCCTACATACATAAATACATACGTGCATATATACGTCGTCCCACGCGCATACATGCGTTCGTCTCACAAACATAGTCGCACGTGGAGCAGCCTGGCGTTCGTCTGGAACTGGTAGCTTATGGATTGCACTGTTTCATCAGCTCCGTCATTCAAGTTCAAGTTGCGCCAACATTTGTTTTCGCTTAAAGCGATAGTGTGTTTGTGTGTGTGTGTCCTAGCAGGATGCAGAATCTATGCGGAGGATTGCGTAGCCGAAACACTATTATTTCTTGCCTTTCGACTGGGCCACCCTTTTTCAGTTCAATGAGCGATTTCAAGGGCATGCGTGTAATGTCGTCGTCGTTGTCGTCATAACTCGTTATATTATTAGATACACGTGGGTGTTTGTAGTGTCCGTGGGTACATTAACGCGTAAGGGGCAAAATAGCAGTTGTACTAGTTGGTAGTTATACCTGACAAGAGAGAGAGATAGACTTTTGTCGTGCTCATTTTAGGAAGCATATTGAACGCAGTTCGGCTTCAGGCTGGCCAATTGACCAGCAGGAAGCGTTTCCATATTGCCGTCGGAGGCCAAGCACGGCCAGGCGAGAATGAACGCTGAGGCGCTACGCTGAGGATTTTTGGCTTGCGTACAACTGAGGTTGAGCCAGAGAGGAGCGGTACAGCATTCGTGCTGCGCGATTTGGCGATACTGGCTTTCGAGATTGAGGAAAACTCAAATGTCCTGGACGTTTAAATACTTCCTGCATGATTTGCGTTTAGATAGCAACAGCAGTGAACTGCGTGAGACAAACAAACAGGAACAGTGTCTGTATCCATTCAAAGATTGAGTAAAAAAGAAGCAGGACATAAAGGGTTTTAAAGAGGTGACGGTTCAAAAAGTGCCTCAAAACAAATGTTTTTCATTTTTTGGTTAGCAGGTGACTAGTACCTTTTTTCGTACCTTTACAGCTATCAGTACCACATAGGGATATTGCGTTGAGTTTTGTTGTTTCTTAATTTAGGTACTTTAGTCTGCGGAGAATTTTCTAAGGATAAACTTTCCGCTAATCCGGCCAAAAACAGTATTGCACATTAGAGTACACTTCGCATACGTCGTCGATGGAAGTGTGTCCAATAAAAATTTAGAGCTACGTTTAAATTGCTCAGCTAGGACGGGCAAGATGGACACGATGCAACTGCGTCTCCATTTGTAAGCTCTGCTGCGCATTGAATCGTATTTCGAAAGCGTTCCTCTTGTTTGAGGAGAAAGAACTGCGCCCGAAATAACTCAATTTCCATAAGCAAACATGCGGCCTGTTGAATTTACTTACGTAATTCATGAATAAGGTGGTGTGTAGAAAAAAACTGAGTCGTTCTGTAATCTGAAACTTTTGAGAGTAAAAATAACTAAAGTTTTGCATGCACGAAGAGTGACTGAGGTGAGATGTATTATAATATTTCTAACGTATTATTAAAACTATACATGTCGGCAAAAATGGATTATATGCATCCAAAAAGAACTATATTAAGACGCCTTATAACTTTACACTCGCAATAATTTATATGCGCATTTTACCTACACATATACACTCAGTCGCCCTAGATATAATGTATGTTTTTCGGCGCTAGAAATAATGTATGTTTTTTGCGGCATAATGGCCACCGTACCATCCAGTTTTAGCATTCAGTTTTATTTTTTTAAGATTGCTAAAATTTAAACAAAGAGTGCATACATGATACCGACATCGCTCTCCTGTAAAGCGGTATATATTCGGCTTTTCGCATGGTGAGCAGCTTCACAGTGTGATCGTGTGAGGTACGGTACCACGGTGACGAAGTCTTGCCAGGCGGTTCTAGTCAGCCCTAAGTCATCTCTAGTCAGTAGAGTAATCCGATATTTAAACAGCAGAAACGGCTAGCTTTTAACAGCCCGTTTGCCCTGGACGTGTTTGTCGGATTTTGGCCAGGCGATGGTGTAAGCAAGGTGGTATCGCAACAACATAGCGGCACTTTTTTAACAACAACAACAGTAGTCACAGTAACAACAACAATAGTAACCCCAGTAACAACAACAACAACAATAGTAACCACAGTAACAACAAAACAATAACAACAACAACAAAAATAGTAACCACAGTAACAACAGCAATAGTAACCACAACAACAACAACAACAACAACAATAGTAACCACAACAACAGTAACAACAACAAACAAAATAGCAACAATACCAACAACAAAACAAACAGCGCATAATTACCAGTACATCGAATGATGACACGGGTCCGATGAGAGGCAGTGCACAGCCCCAGCGTGGCGCAGACGTATCGTATACGTAGATGGATCCTGACGAGATGATTAATTGCGAAACATCGCTTTAAGCGGTCCAAAAACAGACCGCTCGATGGCAGACACCGCTATTCTGTCGTCACACGCCTAGGCGGCTAATAACTTCGTAGTTGCTTGCGTCATTCGCTTGGCCTCATTGCTCAGTGTTCGGAGCTGTTACAGCATTTGCAACATCGCAATCGTTGTCACATTAGTGCTGCTTGGGAGTGCGTACCAGTTTGGGTGCTTACTTCACTAGTGTAGACGAAGTAGCAATTGTCGAACCGACGAGACATCATCATCATCGAGAGAGAGAGAGGCTCATGCCCATTGCCAGTAGTGGCCATCACCAAGCTCACACCAAGCGTCTCACGTCGCAAGCAAAGCTAGAACGCGGGCGGCTCCTATGCTGTTGTTTCTACATGCCGTGAAGTGCAAGTCGATAACAAACGCAGCTTTGCTAGTCGTAAAGTTAGCACAAGCGTGCACTGTACACGTTGTAGTGCGTCGCCAGAGAGCGGAATGGACAAAAAAAAAACTCTAGCCAGACGGAACTCAGACACGCAGGAGTACATTCTTCCTGTTGCCTGAAAAATCTATCCGACTGAGACAGGACGCCCCAGCGCGGAGCTATCGATCTCGTTGGTTCGAGACGCCCTCTTCCGTTGCCTACGCCGCCGCCCAAGGTTGGGCTTCGTCCTTCGTCAAGCTTTCCTGCCACTTCAACGTGCAGTAAATATGCAGATATCTGCCCAGGCTCAGGTCGGCTGACGTCCCCGTGAGTACCGTTGACGTCGCGGCGCATATACACACTAATCGGCTAAAGATGTCTGATTCTGATACATCCTCTAAAAGGTTGGAAGCTTCTTTCTTTTAGTGGGGAGGTTTGGGGAATTCATAGAGCACATGCACCGCGGGCAGCTGTGACCAGCTAGTGTAGAACCTACGACCCGCCGCTAAACCCGCCGTCCTCCCTATCTCTCCTCTTTGGCTTGTGGTTGCGTGGCATTTATTCGACACCGTGAAAGGGCTACGGCTAGGGATCGTCTACGGAGGCGGCCGCACATCGCCATTTAGATATGATATAGAACAGAAATGAATCAAATAGAGTAGCAAAGATAGCACTCTTATTGCAAGACATGGAAGGGGGGTGGGACTATAGCTACATGACTAGCTTAGGAGCCATGTTAGCATAGCTTGTAGGGTACACGTTAGACTGAGAGGAGACCGTTTTGCGATAGATAAATTTAGTCATGTGCCCGACACAAGATACTTTCCCTTGTATGCGTAATGGCCTTAGAGATCATCATCAGAAGGGCGTTTATTTAGATCATTCGATTGGAGTAAAAAATGACCTACCTAAAGTGCAAAAATACGTGCACTATAGGTATATTTATAGATATACTATAAATAATATTCGAACCTTTGAGCCCTGCCCAACGACTCGAAGTTATAGCAAAAGCATTTTCTTATTTCTGGCTGCATCATCGCTCAAGCTCCAGTAGTTTTCTGACAGGCAACTATTTTAGCAACAAATTTTCTCGATTATATTCGTACTTAAGGCGGGCATGAGTGTGTGCCGAAGTCCATATGATACTTCACGAATTGTTCTAGTAATAGATGGTAAGGCGTGACCACCAAGGAGTATATAAAGCAAATCGTGTGACAGGGCCCCGGTCCCGTGTTTTATGTGTCAATTTTAAACAATTAGCGGCCTTGACTGCTGGATACAAGCAAACATGCTTAGGCAGAACGTTAAATCGACTACCGTAGTGCCAATGGTATATATATATATATACAAGTGGTTTTATTTAATCATGATTATAGTCACCCCCTCTTTCAGCTTGTCAACAACTAGCTAGCATTTCGATCCAGCTCGTGTATTTCTACAAGACTGATGTTACACAAAGTGGATCGCTTGTTGTCTTGGTAAAAGATGAGTCATTTCCCGTTCACGAGTTGTAGGCACTATTTGGGTTAAATTTTCTTAAACCTTATTTTAGTGCACATTTCGCTTGGGTTGACCCTGGGGACTGCCTGGGTCTTAGAACCAGAATTTGTGGCTGCTTACATTTTTTTAGAAGACCAATTTCTCATCGCAGCTTACCAAACGATCTAAATACAAAGTTTGACGGTGTCGATTAATGAGCTCAATGCATACGCATGGCTCCAATTTGTTGGTGTTGCTCAGCTTGCGTTCAGATCCAAATCTCCCTCACTTGGCAAACCATTTTCAGCGATTGACTTGCCCCCGAATATGGTGGAGATGTTTCGACAAGCTACAATAGGGTTGGACGTTTTTCGCAGCTTGTGCAACAAAACGCTCCGAATTTGCACTCACACATGCATACACACTTAGATAAATAGTTCATATATTTACACCAGTTTACACATACAGTTCACACATATACAAAAGTTTACACATTTTCACCAAGTAATACGCTTTCACATATTTATGTGCACTTAATGATGCATCTTGGTCTCGTGATGCACAACTACCCTGGCGAATTCCCTCACAGACGAGAGTGGTCGAATTTCAAAAGGAAGACAGCCCCAAATAGATGGCAGACGGTAGGCGAGAGACCATCGACGAGTTTCGTTAAATACGACGGGTTTCACAAACGTGGTAATGCGACGGTAAGAGCGGCTCGAGACCGCAATGAGTGGCAAGGAGGTTTCCGATAGAATCTTACCTCTCCTCACTTTGAACGCAAGCAGGGCAACACGCACATAACACATTTCACTAATCGAAAGTAATTCGTAGGCATGAAACAGATCAGCCACAGAATCTCTGCGGCGAACATTACTCTGAGAGCATTGTTTTGGATGATTTGAGCACAACGAGATGTCCTTATATTCCTCTCTTTACCTTCTTGCGGCTCATGTAAAGCCTCTGTGCAACAGGGTGTATGATGAAATTCACTTTATGTTTATTGTTTTGCGTACTTCCTTACACTCTGAGTTTAACATTGCCCCTGCGGAGTGAAACCCTGGGTCAGTGTCGGCCATTTTTTTTAACTGTTTAATGAACTAGAGATAAGCCGGGGTCTCTAGGAGTGCGACCTAAGCTTTGATCTCCACGAATATGAGATATTGGCTAGCAAATAAACAAGACGAAAGTTCTGCGAAAGTTTGTAGGTCGAAGACGCGTGTCAGAAACGCCAATGTACGCAGTGAAGTGCCCCTAGATGCGAGGCACTTGGCTTTGCCCATAGAGGTTGAGAACCGTTTGAAGCAATTGGTGCAATTTTTGCATTGTCGATGTTTTTCATTGCTAACCGTTATATAAATATATATATATATATATATATATACGAGATGTGTTCAAAAAGTATCGCGACTTTTGTGTTTTTTCAAAAATTATTCATTTATTCATGAATATCTATTTTGTCCCCTTCAAAGTAATCCCCATGAGATATTATACACTTGTGCCAACGGTTTTTCCAATCTTCGAAGCACTTCAAAAAACCATTTTTTTTTTATCTTGTTCAGCTTCTCCTTCGATGCCATCTTTATCTCGTCAAGCGTAGCGTAACGTCGTCCTTTCATGGGGCTCTTCAGTTTAGGGAACAAGAAAAAGTCACAGGGGGCCAGATCTGGGGAATACGGTGGCTGCGGCATCATTAGTGTGTTGTTTTTGGCCAAAAACTCGCGCACAAGCAACGATGTGTGAGCAGGGGCGTTATCGTGGTGCAAAAGCCAATTTTTGTTCTTCCACAAATCCGGGCGTTTCTAGCGGATTGCTTCGCGCAAATTGCGCATAACTTGCAGGTAATATTCCTTATGGACCGTTCTACCCTGTGGCAAGAACTCATGATGCACCACGCCCCTGCAATAGAAGAAAACTGTCAGCAAAACTTTCACATTCGACCGAACTTGGCGCGCTTTTTTCGGTCTTGGTTCGTGCGGCAGCTTCCATTGAGATGATTGAGCTTTGGTTTCCACGTCATAACCATAAACCCACGATTCGTCACCAGTTATGACCCTCTGGAGCAAATTTGGGTCGTCGCGGACAGAGTCCAACATCTCATTAGCAATGTTCATGCGATGCTGTTTTTGGTCGCAATTGAGCAATTTTGGTACGAATTTCGCGGCGACCCGTCTCATACCCAAATCATTGATAAAAATCGAATGGCACGAGCCAATCGATATGTTTAGGTCCTCAGCAACTTCTCTAACGGTGATTCGACGATTGGCTAATACCATTTTCTCCACTTCATTAATTTTTTCGTCTGTTGTTGAAGTGCTCGGGCGTCCGGCACGCTCTTCGTCGTTCACATCTTCTCGGCCTTCTGAGAACATTTTGTACCACCGATAAACGTTGCTTCGGTCCAAGGTAGCTTCTCCGTATGCCACAGTCAACATTCGGAATGCATCCGCGCACTTAATTTCGTTTTTCACACAAAATTTGATACAGGTTCTTTGATCCATTTTTTTGAATAGGTAAAAATCGAAGACGATCCAAAACACGTGCAAGCAAAGCAGCTGTCAACAATTAAGTGAACATTCAAAATGGCCGAGCTTGTCGGCATAAGTGAGAGACATGAGTACCAACATAACGCCACAAAAAATCGAAATTCGAATATACGTAACCCGCGAAAATTCAATGCGATACTTTTTGAACACACCTCGTATATATATATATATATATATATATATATTTATATATATATATAAATATATATATATATATATATAGAGAGAGAGAGAGATAGAGAGAGAGTAGGCTGTTCTCTTCATCCACAAGACTTTTACTAAAGTTACTGCTGCGCTTCAAGCGACGGAGTCCGCGAGTCAGAACGGTATTTAAGCAAAAAAAAACACACCTTAGACGATACTGCGAAGGCATCACGTGTGAATCACAAAGCACGCCCGTACGATCGTGGCGGAATTGCTTTGAAAGGTGCTTAGACGCAGAAGCTAGGCTATTTGAAAGAACCTTCGCCGCACAAAGCTGAGCACCACATTTGGAAATCGATTCCGCTGACTACAGCGCAGTCGTTTTTGCTAGAATTAACCAGACCTGAGAATAAGAAAAGGCACCTATGAAAATGATCAGCCCCTCTAATGAATCCGCCAAGAGTGTTTCGCCGTTTACCAGTTTTTGGTGTTACAGACTTAGGGTTGCCCTTACTCGCCGAATGTTTCTGCCTAACAGAGTTTTGAGCAATTCTGCAATAGAGGTTTGTGTGTGAAGCTACTTGGCGTGTAGTACGCTGGCTCCACGGCTAGCCAAATTTGCAAACCTGCATATAGCGTACTTACGAACAAGTCTTTACATGAAATAATTTTTTCAGCAAAGTGCAGCATGGTGCATTACTATTGTCGGCTTACCTCGTTAGAACTTGCCAAATGTCGTCGGCTCACTTTTGCCCAATTGCGTACGATGACAGTACCATCTCAAATGAATTGTGGACAAAGGCACTTTTGCTAAGGCGGTGCATTGGAATAACAGGCATTTCTTTCAGTGTTCGAAGGAGAAAATTCGTCGAACCACAGCGACGGCATGGACCTAACTTATGCACCTGAACAACAAACGATCCAAAGGCTGGCACAGTACTCTACATTCAATTGCTTAGACCGCCGTTAGAATCTAGTTGTCATTCTGTCTGTCTCTCTGCATCTCTATCTTCCGTCATTTCCATTCGTGGGTTGTCTTTTTGAACCATTCTCGGCCGCTCCGCCGTGTCATTCGGATATTGTTTCTTTGTCGCCGATAGCGGCTGTCAGGGCAAAGAAGGGGACAGATAGGAGAGGGCGAATGAGCGTCTATGAGCCATGTGCCGTCCTTTGAAGTGGGAGCAAGTTCCATTACGACAATTGAGCCGTAACTGATTCTTCTCGGGCCTTTGGAGAGCCGCGGCAGGGGTAGAGAGACAGCGACGATTGGGGCCTCGGCGACTCTGCCCTTCGTGAAGGCGCAGAAGCAGGTGGAGGCAAAGTGAAGACAAGAAGGCTGGCGAGGTCTGAGACGGCATATCCGTGTATACTGGGCCGTCTCCGACCGACCGGGCGGACGAAGCTCCTTACGGTGACTGCAGCAATGTCGCTAGTTAGCCTTCTAACTATGGGCTCGCGGTTCTATCTAGGTGGAGGCACGGACGCAACCTCGAGCCTCTCTCTACCCACTCCTATCCTAACCTTGCCCCCCCCCCCTTCTTAGATCCGATCTTGCCCCACATGGCCTCGCTGGACTTTCAGCATCAGCTTTCATTGTCAGCGTCATCACCACTATCAATCAGCATCATCAGCGTCATTCTCGTCGTTGTCGGCAAGCGACTTGATCACCGCTCTATTTTCCATTCTGTTGCTGCTGTTGCTATTGTTAAACAAATCTTGGCAGCGCGTCCGTCTTTACAATATGTCCGTGATTACGAGCTCGATGTCGGGTCGATGTGTCTCCTATACAGCGTGTGCTAGTGACCTTGGATAGTGCATTTAATGCTTCCATATAAGGTGTATATTAATGTGCATTGAAATTCGTTTGTGTGGTTTAGACCAGTATGCATGCGTCTATACGCACTTGTATTCAGTAAAGCGTGGGTCGCTGTCGTTGTTATTTTTGTTATTGTTGTTGTTGTTGCTGCTGGTATAACTGCTATATATATATATATATATATATATATATATATATATACTATATATATATATATATATATATATATATATATATATATATATATATATATAACTGCTATATATATATATATATATATATATACTATAATACAACTGCACGGCGGCTACATACGCGATAAATATTAAGCGTAGCGTCGACGCGCTTGGTCGTCGATTGTATGCTGCAATCATAAGGATGGACACAGCTGGCCTATATCCCAAATCCTTGGCCATTTTGCAGCCTGAAAAGTTGACCTCTGCGATCTCTGGTAAGGTCCGCTTGTGTATTCTCACTAGAATACAGAAGCTTGGAAGCAGCAGCGACATCAGCACTACCACGGCAATGTAGCAACACTACTGCGGGAAAGTAGTGCAATAAGTTTACTGATAGTAAATTTGCGTAGCACCTGAGGCAAGTGGACAGCACGCCTAAAATTAATTTTTTTTTTTAAGGAGGTTGTTTTCATTTCTAGACTTTCCTCCGTCCCCTACGGGCTTGGCACTTAACCTGAGGTATATCTTCAATGCACCGAGAGCCGGACATGTTAAGATATCTAGGGTGGTTTCTCCAACAGTCCTTGTGGCAGCATGGCCGCTGACTCTCAGCGGTATAGTTTATTATCTATTCTCAATGAGCATCGCTCAAAGAAAAGTTGACCAACAACAGGAATCGAATCGGCGACACCCCGGTAGATGACAACCATGACTAGCGCACTTGTCCCCTAGACCATGCTTTCTTAAGTATATACCCTCTGCCTTTTATTATCACGTCAACCTCTCGCCCCGAAAACCTCTTACGCTGTCGTTCTCACGGAGACCATGGAGATGAAAGCACATGTGTTTCTTCTTTTTTTGGGGTTAATGGGGTTGTAAATTATGATATACGTTAGTCAGAAGCAGAAAACCAAAAAAGCAACTATGCCCGTGATAAATATGACCAATTTTAATGACCAACTGTGCTGGCGATGCCAGCTGTAGCAGCGGCTGAGACCTTTCCTAAATGCCTAGACCACTTCTAAACTCCTTCATGCGCTCTGGCCCTCTTCGATCGCTCAAGCCCAACGTAGCGTAGAGTTGTTCTCTCATTGTCTCATTATCCAGCGCACTGTAATATCTGCCTACATCATATGGCTGTCTCCTACGGTCCTTGATGTTCTTAGGCATCAGTTATGTTGCTTGTTGCGTTTCAGCACAGCATCAAACCACCCAACGTGTCAACGACCAGGGTCTTCTGGCATTCGCGTGCAGCCGCTACACGATTGTTTTTTTGTTATTTTTGGCTTATTTAGATTTATGTTGTTATGTTTTATTGGGTACTCTTGTGGTTACTATTAAGAGGGTACTATCTTGTCAGTGATAGTACCTTTTCGGAGAAATATTTTCTATATATATATATATATATATATATATATATGGGGTCTGGTAAGTATGGCATTTATTCTTTCTTCGCCTTGAGATTTCTAAATTTTCAAAGACCTTAAAAAATTAAGTCAATGCCAAACTAGGAGTGCCGACCTCCAAAAAGGCTACGTCGAAAAAATGCAGACTAGATTGTATTTGTTTATTTTTGTATTTTTGCGCTGGACCTTTGGAATTGCCTACCTATTATATATATACCCAAATGTCATGTCCATCCTTTGAGATCAAATATTATACATATCTATGCTTAACGAAATATCATGACGTTATGCTAAAAAGCTGCAGAAAGGTATTTGAGCAAACCCAGACTACTTGCAGTACATAACTCGATTCACGAATAGTGTCAGCCTAAAAATGGCAAAACACGCCAGAGATTCGATTCCGGCGCGACACAGGGCCGTTTACATGTTTGTCTTAAAATTTACAGATTGCGGTTTAACTTTGTTTTAACTATTGCATTTAAGCACAGTTTGTGCTAGTTTATTTAAATATGTTTACATGCATAATTATAGAAAGCATTATTCTGTTATTGCTATTACTAATACTACTGCAGTTATAACTTCAACAAATTGCAGCGACGACATGAAATTTACAGCAGTACCAACAACACTGACATAGGCAGACCTAAAAATATTGGCACACAACGAGGGAGTTGGTAGTAGATAAACACTATGCAAATTTAAACATCGAGCAGATGCAGAAAAGCCGGCCGCTCTACGCTAAACAAAATGTAAACTTTGTACACAGTCAGGTGGGAAATATTAAGCAAACGGCAGAAGCCGCGCCAACGGTGCTGTCACATAGATGAAGCCAGCAGCATCAACAGAAGCAGCTGGAGGACCAATACTAGAACTGTTTATTCAGTAAACAACGCAGAAAATGATAATGCAATAGAAAAAAACGAGAATAAGATCTAGGGGAAGAGTCGAGCATGGAAACGACAAGAAAATGGCTTCGTTTCGCCTAACCCCAAATGGGAGCTATTGCTAAGTTTATCGTGAACGTAAAAGTGCCAACATATATATATATATATATATATATATATATATATATATATATATATATATATATATATATATATATATATATATATATATATATATATCTAATGCACCAGTTCAACGTTTTACCGACGCATGAGAGCACGATCCCGAGGGAGATGTCTATAATTTTAATCATAATTACAATATGGGTGATCTTTGTTCGTCGTTTAATAGCCTTCAAGGTTTTATTCCTTGGGATTGGAGAGTTTCTTGTTGTTGCAGCATTTCGTTTTAGATGTCCTTCAAATAGTCGCATTGACCCTAAACACATTGGGTACTCCCCCAAACATATACAGTGTAACTGTAGAATTAAGAAGCAGCTAGAAAAAGACAGACAGAGATGTACACAATACACCTTAGCTATTTATTATTACTAAAAAAAGAGGAATTATTGTAATATTATACATTAAAATTATAAAACAAATACGAAAAAAACGACTTTTAGTGCTCTGGCAGCAGCTGTGTAGTCTACCATTGCAAGCAGCCAAGATTCTTTTGTGTGTGTGTGTGTGTCTGAGAGATTGAGTTCTATACTTAGATGAAGAAGTGCTCATATGCAAGTAAAGATTCGAGCGTTTTGACTATGAACGTTTTTTAAAATTATAATGTATATATTCCGTTAGCATAAAAATAGTTTACTTGTAGGCGTAAACGTGGCCTGCATGTCACATCAGCACTGAGTCTGGTTAGCATCCAAAAAAGGACCCAGTTTGTTTTAAACTGAAACTCACAAAAATTAATTGATATGTATGCGCGATGCCTCATTGACAGGCGGCACTGAAAATGGTATGACGTCGGCGAATTGCAAACGAAACAGAGATTGCGTGCTTGTGTCTGTGCGTTTGTGTGATATTTGTGCAAAAAATAATCATGTTTGCGCTTGGTAGACGAAGATCGCGACTACCGATAAACTATGATGGTGGTCGGTCGCCTACGACAAGAGTTAGTAAATAAGGTCACCGGTGCAGATGGCCCGGCAAAAAAATCGGCCTTCTCATTGTCTATTGTCAGAACGCCACAACACACGTGCATGTGCCAACGTCCTGACAACTAGAGAGCGGTGGCGGAGACGGCAAAGACATTATAGCTTTACGACGTGCACGGGCAGATACAGCGGAACGTTCCACGCATGCGCAACATGAGAGTGCCGGCTAGCATTCAACTCCAACCGGGGGACGACCGCTCAGCCGGGGGCCACGATACCGCACGTCCGCTGGGTACTCTGGGGGTTGCGTCCTTTCCCCTTTTCTCCTTCATCTTCGTCTCTGTTCTCACCGCCGTCATGTCGTCGTCATGGCTAGGAAACGTCGAACAATACTGGACGTGACGTTTGGCAACGGCTCTCCCATTGAAGTCGTCACGACGTTCTTCACTGTCATAGCAGTCCTCTTCTTTAAGGCGTCCTCGCTGCCGTTGTCACAGCGTTCTTCGTCGTCATAACGGTCTTCATCGACGTCGTCATGGCGGTCTTCATCGCGTGACATCGCGTTTTTCATCGTCATGATGGTCTTCATCGCCGTCGTCATGGCGGTCTTCAGCGTCATGATGGTCTTCTTCGCCATCATCACGGTTCTCGTCATCGCCGTTGCTGTGGCGGTCTACACACCCGTTGGCATGGCGATTTTCAGCGCCATCGTCATGACGGTCTTCATCATCAATGTCGTCGCCGATGTCACGGCGTTCTTCATTAGTACTATCATTAAAACGGTCTTCATCACCATCGTCATCGACTTCACCGCCCATACCCAGTCCGCGTTCAGTAGCGGGCTGGCAACAAGCCCATTAGCTGCAGTAGTCACAGCCTCCGAGATTGAGAATGTTGCCGCATTGCAACGTAGAATCAATTTTCTTCTAAGTATGCGTTGTTAGAAGGTTAGACCCCTCTGATGTCCGCCAGTCTTTTGCCACTCGTCGTCGGCGGAGGGAATAGCAGCGTCGCAGTAGTAGTAGTAGTAGTTGAAGTGACCGCAGCAGCAATGACCAGTAGAAGTACCCAAAAAATTTACCTCTGGAAATCGCCGGAGTTTTCTACCCTCTTTGTTGTTCACTGATACACACCCGCGCCTCGACCAACCAAAGCCAGCCAGCACCTCACTCGCCGGCGTTCGCACTTTAGCGGGTTGAAGTTGTCGGCCCACCGCCAGGGACCCGACGACCGTTCTCACAGACTCTTCTTCACAGACTTCTGCTTTTACGACTGTCTTTCTTGTTCCCCTCTATCTTCCTCTCCTATCGCCCTACCCGTCTCTCTATCTATTCGAGCCATCTTCTCAACTCGTTGCGTTTGGTGTCTCTGCCACTACCAAGGGTCTTCTCATACCTTGTCCTGTCCGACCAGTCCGCCGTCCGTGCTCTTTCGTCCGGCTCTAGTCGTTTGTTCATTTTTCCCTTTGTTCTACTTTGGTTTTCTTGGCTGCTTGTTGTCTCGCTCTCGGTATCAGCCTTCCTTCCTTCCTTCCTTTCTTCATGCCATTTAGCACTCTTTTTTTTCTGTCTCCGGAGGGGAGTAAACGCGGCCGGGCAAAACCGGACGAGACCAGACTTCGATGATGTCCGACGACACACGACAAAAGGGAGAGATGACGAAGAGAGATAGAGTCCATGTTCCTGGCCCACGTTGGATAGCTCACAAATAGCAAATGTGCGTCGACAGGTACGCACGTGCGTACATACGGTCGTCTTGACTAGGCTCACGGTCAACCCACATTTGGCGGATAATTGCAATGACATGATAAAACATAGGGATAATAATACAGAAGATGATGATGATGTCGACCATGACCACGAGGACGACGACGACAATGATGACGGAGAGAGGAATAAGAAGAAGGACAACGACCCAACGTAATGGGCGATGATGGCGAACAACCTCATGAAGGCCTGCTTTATGACGAGGGAGCTACTGCTGCTGCTGCTTGCTGGTAGTCGTAGTAGCACAAGGCAAACCCCCGACGCACAGGTTATGACCGTCGTAGCGGCCACGTTCTTCGCCACCACCACCCCCACCGCCACTGCTACCTCTGCGGGGGCTCTGCCGTCTCTGGCGCTCGTTGTCTCAGGCGAGCTGACGGTTTTGGCAGTTTTCACAGAACCATCCAGAACCAGCCGCCCAGTGGAAGAACGCGACGGCGTCATGGACGTCATACGTGTATATCGACCGCGCAGTACTATGACGGCAAGTGGACTATGGTCACGCGTACGTCGTTAGTGCAACGCAGCCAGCCAGCTAGTTGAAGTCGTCATTGTTGTTGTTGTCGTTCGCCACCGCAATGAAGGGTAGAGAAGGAGAAAACGCCCCAAACGCCCCGGTCTTTCACCGGCGCGCCGCAAAGCCAACCAAGGGGCAGGCCCAAGCAGGGCGCGCAGACAGGCCGGGCTTGATAAGTGACTTTCTCACTTTTTAGGACATTTTTTGGGCCCGTACGAACACAGATCGGTTGAGAGAAAAAGGACGACAGATAGAGTTAGAGAGATAGCGGGAAAAAGGCCGAGATCAAGCGGGCAGCAGAAATACAGCAAACCCCGCTACAGCAGTGCGGCCGAAGTAGTAATGGCCGAAAATGTGGATGGATACTTCGTGGAACGATGATTCGCCAATCTAACAACGTCATTACGACAAGATCGAATGGAGCAAACGACCACGCAGCCTCGAAAGAGAGGAAAACTGTGTGTGTCCAGTCACTTTTGTGCTGTTGGCGGTAGTTGTGGTGGTTTGGATTATCAGAGAGTCACGAATGGGCGTCGTTTCTCTAACGCGAAAACGGAACTAGTGTGTAGCGTGGCTTCGTATAACGATTACACTTGTAAAGGATTGTTTAGTCTTTCTTTTATTTCCCTATTTCTCTCTTTTCCCTCGACAATCCCCTATTCCTCTCTTTTTCCTCGATATATAATGAGTAACTAAAGAAATCATTCCATCATACGTTCTCGTTGAGCTGACCCTCGTACTACGAAGATAGGGTGCTACACAGCAATCGAAGGCCATACCTGATCACGCCGCTACTGCTGTTGCTTGCTATTCGTGGCAACCGAGTGTGCGGGTAACCGGCCCCCAGCGGCGTACGAGAATATTGAACCACGATCTAAGCGCACAGAAATAGAAAAACGGGCCTAGGCGCGGCGTTGCTACTTCTGTTGCTGGTGCTGCTGCTGTATACTTCAAGAGCTCTCAACAAATATTCCTGTTCAAAAGTTGAGCTCCTCGAGATAATGCAGCCTAACACGGGATCCTACGTGCCTACGTCTTACTATCTTACCTCAGCCCGCCTTTATACCGTTACGCTTGAGCGAAGGAGAACCGATACAGGTAAGGGATACTAAAAAGAAAGCCAAATCACCTGGGAGGCACAAAGCGCACCGAAGTGCGGCTGAGGCGGTTAGGCTTACCGCGCACGACCTTGAAACGGCCTATACAACGTCTTGCAACAATCACCCAGCCAAGTGTATTGGGATCTGGTTCAGTTGTACAGTTGGTAACGCCAACGTTTCCAACGTGCGTACTACCGGAAATGACTACACGCTCTTTCGAATATTCTCATTTTGAGTAGTTCTGGACGGATTGATCTGGATGAAAACTGATTATTCTCAAAAATTTGCAAACGTTTTTGTAATTATTATTTTTTGGAATATAACTAATAAATAAAGCTATTGAAGCAAGAAAGTGGCGGGACTATGAATGCGCCTGTAGCGACAAATAAAGATCGATTAGCCAAGAAGTACTCTCAAAAAAGAAAGAGTTATACTGTCATATCACATTTGATTCTGGGTTTGCCTTTGGTATGATGTGACGCGAAGAAACTTTGATTAGTCATGGCCGATAGCCAAATGATGATCGATGGGTACCACGAAGATGTTCTTGGATATGTGCGGTGCCAATTACTGCTTCCGGAACAGCGTCTTTCCACGTTGTTCGATAAGCCGATGGCAATGGTACAACAACCATTGGATAATATATGTATATATATATATATATATATATATATATATATACACACTTTCAGCCCTATATTTTGTCTATGGCGTTGTCTGCGCATCTGTCACCTAACTTATGACTAACATGGCACTATTGTGTTTTCCAGGTAAGTCATCTTAAGTCTCAACTGAGTTTGAACTAAGAATAGCTTACTTATGATAAGCACTTTCCGAGCCGATTGGTTGTGTAAGTACTTAGCCACTGTGGTTGTTGTTATTGTTGTTATCGGGTGGTATCGGAAGTAATAGCTGCTGCTAGTAGGATAAATCGAGGGGAAATGTATCCAGTTTCCAGCGTGCTAATGAGATACTCAACGAATTATGTACAAATCGCGTGCGTAAATCTACTCTCTGCCTTTACGACGGCTAGGCAATTAGTTTTGACCTTTTAGGTCGCTTCAATTCTTCCTGACGAGGAAGACATATATGGGCAATTGACAACCTCTATGATGACTTAATTATCTGAAATTATTCAATATCCTATATAAGTATATGTATATGTATGGTATTGAATCATTTGAGAGAGAGAAAATATATATATATACAGGGTGTTGCAGAATTTTTTTATAATAGAATATGCGAATTGTAGAGCTCGTTAAAGCAAAGATTTTTTCCAATGGAACATGGTCTCTGAGAAGTCTTGTTTCGGATTGAGAGCGAAATTACTACAATGCGCATTTCATGGCGATCATTTTGGTACCAAACGTATGGCAATGCGAGCTGTGGTTACGGAGTAATAACGATTTTTCGGAGGGCATGTTCAGATTAAGTGCATGTAAAATGACTGTGGCGACGTTCACTACCGCCGACGTGTCGCGCGACAGCCGCAGCGCGTCATTTTTCATGCACTTAATCTGGACATGCCCTCCGAAAAATCGTAATTACTCCGCAACCACAGCACGCATTGCCATAAGTTTGATACCAAAATCATCGTCATGAAATGCGCATTTGCTGAATATGTTAGCTTTGAACACATGGGTGGTCGTAGAGTTATGATTCTGAAGTATTTGGCGTAAAAGCTAATAAAGAACTTCATTTTTGACGAATTCTCTTTTAAACGACCGTGTCGCATCTTCTGACCCGCCTTATATGCCCTCCGGAAGAAGCAGAATTTCCTCAGGAACACGTTTAGTTTCTGTCTAGGGGGACTGGTTGTCTCGCAACAGCACATCTTATGCTCCTATGTCGGGCAAAAACACTAGTGTCACAAATTGTAGTAATTTCGTTCTCACTCCGAAACAAGACTTCTCAGAGACCATGTTCCATTGGAAAAAATATTTGCTTTAACGAGCTCTAGTAGAAAAATTCTGCAACACCCTGTATATATATATATTTATATAATTTATGATTTAGCATGGCACGATTATATATATATATATATATATATATATATATATATATGTATAAATCGCGTGCCGAGGATCTGAACTCTATCACGATGACCACCGAAGCACAGGAGGAGCATAGCGATTAGATGGGCAACATTTCCGGTACAAAGGCCGTCTTTCAGCCTCCCTCTTGAGCTCGAGAGAGCGAGTTGAGGTGCGAGATTTCCGCGGCCAAAGTGTGCAACATGTCTGCAATAAACGACTGTCTAAACGCTGTTGCCGCCTGTTAGTTGCTGCACCGCTGCCGTCGTCATTTTCGTCTTCGTCTACGGCAGCCGCCGCCGGTGCGCTTGAGAAAGCCCTGTCGCCGGCCAGCCATAACGCATCAATGCTTAGCAAAAGGAAATGGGGCCGAAGGCGCTATTTGGCGGACGCCTACGACACAAGCCGTTCTGTTCCACTGCGCAGCAGAAACGACCGTGAAAGCCGAGTCGTCGTGATCTCGTTCGTGTTAGTTTCGTCGTCTGTTTCTCTTCACCGTGTGACGTTGTGCGTCACTGGCAACCCTTGCTTGCAAACGAAACAAACATGAAAACGGACAGCCCCAAGTAGCGTTGCAGTAATCTTGCCGACAAGGAGAGGCAAGTCTTGCAACGAAACGCTCCAATGTGAAACTGTGATATGTATACTAAATATATATACTTTATTATTATTATTACTATTTATTATTATTATTATTATTATTATTATTATTATTATTATAAGGGGCTGACCATAATATCTTGTAGAGGGCAAACTTATTATTGACATATACATATATGTCATACAATGGCGTACGTACTGTACTTTACAAGAGAAAAGAACAAGCAACAACTATAAATATCTGCAATCCATAGTCTGCCATATACAATCTGCAAACCAAACCTGTACATATTTGTTTGGTTGTTGCCGCAAAAAGAAACGTACCTATAATTGGTATTTATTTATGTGTATTGAGGTATACATGTGTGATGTAAAAACATGTGCACAGCGCGCTCGGGGCATAACTCAAGGCGTTAGGTCCACCTAGGTTTGGGCTGGTCCACCTAGCCAGGGTGCCTCTATACGTGCCTCCAACGTACCTATTGTTTTCATATCTTACATCTGTACATTTACATAGACATTACCCAAGGGCCAGAAAGTTCTAGAAAGATAGAGAGATGTATATGGATGGGATGGATATTTAGCGTCGTTCGCACCATTTGGCAGCTAAACCAGCCTCGATTTAGCTTTTTGTCGGCGTTTTTCCACACGCCCGCACCGACGCCTCATGGTTGGTCAACGTCACGTCAAAGCGCCTACTTAATCTGTCACTTAGAGGCTTTGTCCATACAAGGACGAACGCGTTTCCACTTCGCGGAAACCTCCCTCATCCTTTCCCCCCCACCCCCCCCCCCTTACCCGACACCTTGTCTCTGTCTAACGAGCGGACCGAGTGACCAAAGGAAGCACCGACAGTTAACAGGAAATATTCACAAACACTGGATATATGTAGTGCCTGCTTTTCGTCATAACCTTTATTTATTTATATATATATATATATATATATATCCGAGCAGTGTTGACGGTCGGAGGAGAGCATACTCGGAGGGGAGCGTGGACCCTTATTATCTGTCGCCCACTACCACCTTCATACCTGTGGCTACAATCACGAATACCAAAAAAAAAAAAAAATGGCCGAGGGTACTACTACTACTACTACTACTACTATGACTATTAATTCTGCTACGACGTTGAGCAATAGTACTGCGGCCACCGACCGGTTGAAATTCGTTCAGGCGCCGGGATCGTCGGGTGTTCATCGACAAACTGATCGACAAACCATCATTTACGCTCTAGAGGCCAATCCTCAGCATTGTGCTCGGTCAGAGCTCATCCATCAATCTATTCAGCTAGTGAGACACGGTGTGCCGGAAAAGAGCCGGAAAACGTTCAAGTCCGCACTTGAAGTCTTCCGTCTGCTTGCCCGTCGGTCTGCCTGCCGAGCGCTGCCAAGCGCTTCGCCTAATGACGCGTTTGAAAGACAAGCAATATGACAAGTTACCGCATTGAGCACCTCATCAATGACATCAATGACGCCCCGTCACCTCACTATCGTTGTCTCATGAGGTTTTGTAGTCGTGATCTTCGTCTGTGCCGTCATTCACTGGGTTTCATTCACGCGTGCAGTTATGCCGCCCCGCTGCTCCAGCTGTAGGACAGCGTAACTGCAGCTGCTGTTCTTTCTTCTGCCGCTGGTATTGTCGCTCTTACATCACTGTTGTTGTTGTTGTTGTTGTCGTTGTTGTTCTCCTTGTTGTTGTTGTTGTCGTTGTTGTTCTTCTTGTTGTTATTGTTGTTGTTGCTGATGTTGTTGTTGCTGTTGCTGCTGCTGCTGTTGTTGTTGCTATTGTTGTTGTCGCTGTTGTTGTTGTTGTTGTTGCTGCTGCTGCTGCTGCTGTTGTTGTTGCTGTTGATGCTGCTGCTGCTATTGTTGTTGTGGTCGTTGTTGTTCTGGTTCGACGAGCTACGGTAGGTGTCTACCTGCCAAACCTAATAGGACACTCACTCTTCATTCACTGAACGATGAGAAGTGGTCCGTCGGTTGACAGCACACAGAATCTGGCAAGACATGCTCTCTCCTAGTTTCTGTCGGTCGCGCTCTCGTTCTTTACTTCTTTCTCTTCTTCGCTCTCGCTCACCGTTTCTACGTGGACGTGCAAAAGTAATCGAACAGCTGACAGAGCGTCTTTAGTCTTTTAAAGCGTTTCATGCGTACGAGCGTTACAGGGGCGTGGGCAAGAACAAGACAGGCAGAATATTTCCACAAGGAAAATAGGGACAGCAGCCCGTTTGAGACACATCTCGCTGTGCTGCTGGTGGCGCCGCTGGAGTCTGGTTGGCTGGCTGCCTTTTGCTACGGTACCCACCGCTACCACTCGTAATCATTGCAGATTCCGGTGCAACGGTCGACTTTCTCCGAATGCGCCCCGCTGAATATACAGCTGTCACTTGCTTTCAGCAGCTTCCACGTGATGGCATGACATCATCACATTCTGAGGTCAGACAAGCATACGATTGCTGGAAACAAATCGAGCCGTCGAAGGGGAATCGTCATAAAGATGATTGTTGTTGTTGTTATAGTGATAGTAAATAAGAGTAGCGACTAAAGCCGCCACGACAAGCAGTCAGTTAAAAAAAAGACACCTCATGTTGCAGAATATGTATCAAGATTGTATAATGTAATTTTTTTTATGTATTTATATTTTACAAATACATAATGTACTATACCAAAATAAGAAGGAATCATTTTTATTATACAAAAAAAATCAACCATGTACTTATAAACCTATATATATATATATATATATATAGTAGTGCAAGAAAAAGCTAGGCGAAGTTGCATGTAGACATTTCGGTGGGTAGAATTTTGCGTCATCTAATGTCGAAAAGCTGTGGACAGCTAGTGCAACTCGTTTCTTATTCTACAAAAAAAATCAGCAAGCCGGCAATCTTTTATGCGGGTGACAGATTTTCAACGAAGAAACCTGCTTGAGGACTCTGCTCTCTAGGTATGAATAGAAGATTACGAGCAGCGTCTACTACATACAATTTTTCATAGAAGTGAGTAATATTAGTAATGATTATATAAGAAATACGAATAACTAGAGAATAACGATTATATATATATGCCCTTTTATTCTCCGGAGTCAACATGAACGTCCAAAACGGGGCCTGTAGTAGGGAGCTTTTACTTTTCTCACCTCAAACGCAAGCGCGTATCCTTTCGCCTTATATGACCCGTGTTTGTTGCGGCTAATATCTACCAACATTTCTCTGTTGCTACAACTACTTTTTGCCCTGCGCTGTTCGTAAACCTTGTAACTTCTATTCAACAAAAGTCGCTCGTTGAACGAGTCCATGCATATGGCGATTCCGCCTACATCCGCCTTGTCGTGTGTATATCATACTAACGGTGACTCACAACTTTTTGGCGCCAGTAGGCAGTAACTTTTGGTTATGCCTACCGAATGTGTTCCACTGTTGTCACCAGTTGTTAAGCAGTTCAGCTTTAGCTGGCAAGTGACGTTGACTTCAGCAAGGCGAACTTGTCTGCAACTCTTGTAGACTCTGTCAGACGTAGTGCTCAATCTGTATATTTAAAAAAAAGCTATTAAAGCCACTGCTACCGTCTGATTACTGCGTGCAGTCACCTGTTTGCCCTGCAAGATCATTCTCATGACAGTGGTGATAGCAACTCGTCGGGGTTGCTCAACGAGACCGTAATCTACCCTTTTTACTTCGACGGTTTTGCTTGCTGCTCCTTTGTGCAACCTTACCACTTTTAAAAGCAAGAAAAGACGCTCAGCTGTCGGAAGTATTGCATTAACTATACGGTGTCTATTCAGTTGCGGTGTTAGCTTGGCTTTGACGCTCAGCGTTCTTCCTCGCTCAACAATATTTGATCGAAACGTTATCGAGGTTTTTGCACGAGACGTTTTTGTGCTGCGCATACTGAGCACGGGCTTAGGAAAAAGCGACGCTAAAATTAGTTGAAATCGCACTCATAAGTCCAGTGTGTAGCATTCCCCGTCAAACTGCGAGCCTGTCGCCAACCTCGAGGTGTCCATCGCTAAACTATTTTATGCGACCAGACGCTCAATACATATTCAGCTAGGATTGTCAGTCTCTATCACAATGCCTGATACTCTGCTCACTGTTTTCTGTAGTCCTCTACCGTTCTTTACCGTGGCCGCAAGTTTTACACTGCTGTTCAGTTCATATGTTCAACGTTACCTGCCTGAGAAAAAAGTGCAAAGTAGACCAACTATTGAGTAGTCAAATCCCAACCGTTGCTCTTTCATCAGGTAGCTCCCGGGATTCCTTCCTAAACGCGTCAAATCCGCAGGCCCGCGGATTTCTTCTGAGAATCCGAGGCCCACTGCGACCTTAGTCACTAGGAAGGAGCTACTTAAATGAATGTACGCCACATAACTTAGTCGTGTGATAAAGTTAAATTAACTTATTATTTAAGTCAGTCGTGTTGGCTTGTTAAAAACATGCTTTTGACCATCGTTAACCAGAACATTGAAGCTAACATACAAGAAAATGTATAGGCGTTTGTATCTCTCTCTATAACTAGCTCACACAGCAAAATCGCTTCGTTGACTGTTGCACTTTAAATCTGCCTCTTGTGGCACGGCGACTCAATAAGCTGGAGGACGTTCGGCGTCGTGGAGCCAACAAGTCGTGGACGCCGTCTTCTACACAAGCGTGATAACCAGTTACTCTTTTAGTTTATATCGTCAACGGCAAGGTTGGGTTAGGCAGACTTGCTAGACAGCCTAGCGGCCTTATCTGCATGCTCTCTATTGAGCCCAAAACTGCAAACAAAAATCACCAACTGAACTACTCTCACATCCCTGTGTTGCCACGCATTGCAGTCTTGGCAAATATCCCACTCAATACATACTTAAATACTGCATATACATACGGCGGATGGTCATATAGAGAGCTGCGTGGCGCCAACGAAGAAATTATTATTATTATTATTATTATTATTATTATTATTATTATTATTATTATTATTATTATTATTATTATTATTATTATTATTATTATTATTATTATTATTATTATTATTATCCATAATTGCTGGACTTCAACAAAAACAGTCTCCCAAGTCGAGATGCAGTCAAAGTTGCCGCGATGACAACCGCTCAGTCCTCATCCGAACAGCTGAATCCAGCATCCGTTTAATTCCATTGTGTAGCGAGAAAGATTAGTATTACGCCATGCCCGTCCCTTTGTTTGTTTGTTAGCCAGCGAAGAGGGCGATAATGAAATGTTTGATCTCATCCTATGTTTGGACCTGGAGCTGTGAGCTCAAACGGTGCAACAGTCAGCTGCCTGCACAAAGTAGAAGCACAATCAAGTCTTGATGGCTCGTCTCGTTTGCTACCCACTGTCTGATTTTCTTTCACTGACCCGTTATTCGGGTGGCTCAAACCCGGACAGAATGTCAATAGGAGGCCAACGAGAGAGTCTCATTATTCGTGGTCACATTTTAGCTCTGAATTTGCTGCCAAACCTGGCGCGTTGAATAATACGCTGAGCACATACATGAGTGTCAACAATCACTGACCTTATATCAACTGGATTAAGTGTATAAGCTGGTTTGACAATTCTCTGATTCGTGATCGTGAACCATTGGAACCACTTTCCTAGTGTGTATGTATGTATATATATATATATATTTATGGACCGACATAGCCCGCCGGCAAATTTATTTGTCCATGTTGTCTGTTATCACAATGTATATATATATATATATATATATAATGCAAACCATGCAAGTGATTCATGTCCGCCAAGAATCTGCGTTTACGGGCGTCAGAAAGTATGCAAACGACGTCTTTAGACGATTTTGGCAGACAAAAGGAAACGGGTGCCGTCGCACGCAACGTACGCCGGCCGCAGCTTGCGAAATCGACGTCAACGACATGATTTTCTCTCGTGTGCGTCAGCTCCGGTTTGGTTGACTGCACCGACATCGCTGAGCTGCGAACGCTGAAGGTTAGCAACTTTATAAAGACGGCCAATGCACACGCCAGATGCCTAACGCCCTCCGCAACAGTTTTCCACACCGTCCCCGATTCGGGGATCTCATCCTCGTTGTAACAACGTCAAGCACTCGGTTACGTGGCCGCGAGCAATTTGCAATCGTAGAGACAACCTTGGCCAACACCGACAAACCAACGACAGCAGAACCAGGCGGCGTATTTGCAACTTGATCTGAATGGTATGGTATATTCTGTTACGTGTGTTCATATCAAAGAGTGTTGTTGCGAAGAGAGTACCTTTTCCGACCGAAAGCTTGAAAAAATCTCAAAGATCAAATAAACGTTAAAATATATATATATATATATATATATATATATATATATACCATTATCTGTCGTTGAATATAGTGTGGTAGTCTAAAGGTTCACATGGGTTACGGTAGGGCCGGAGTACTTTCGTATATTGCATTGCTCCGTAGGAGTAGCGGCGGCATGATGCGGTCGGTCAGTTGGCGACACCGCAGTGAGCGTACAGAGGGGCAGTGTTGTCCACCACCGTGCCATCTCGTACCATGGCCCTCGAGTTTGGGACAAGCGTAAGCCTGTCAGGGCAAACCCTTGGGGATTTGCTAAGGATGCAGGGAATCTTAGGCGGGCGATAGCATATGTCTCGCTAAGGTCGTTTCGTTTACCAGGTTGTGTCAGGGTCGCCGGGCTCCCGCTTTCCTTCCGCGGCAGAAAATGATCCGTGTCTGCCCATCGGCCACCTACCTGCGGTCCAGCCAGTTTGCTGCAGCCAACTTTGGGACGTGTTGCGTCACCAAGTTTGAAGCCAACCCTGCCAACTGAAGACGCGTGCGCATATTTGAAAAGATGAATGGGTGTCGACGTGGCGTATCAGAAGCACTCTACAAGTATAGACTAGCTTGCTTAAGCAGCTTCTGAGGTAGCTTTCGAATACAAAGGTTACACGATCGAGGGGCCAACGTGTAGTCATCATATGAGCTCCCTCTTTCGCGCACTCTAACATGTGTATCGATAGTTTTGATTTTGCTAAAAACAACAATAATCGTCGCCAAGTCTCTTCACTCTGAAACGTTCTAGCTGGGCTGCATATTTGATAGGAAGAAAAACAATGGCTAAAATAGACTACACTCCACAATTGCTTGCAAACGTTCGAGATGCCTGTCAGCTCGCAACGCTTTAAATTTGTCTTTTCAGAACGAGCAAATATATATATATATATATATATATATATATAAAACAGCCACTTTTACCTGTTTACGAGGCCCTGTTTTTATCTATTTTATGTTATCGTATTCTGTTGTGGGGTGGTAGGTACAGAGGCATTCTTCAATGGATTCAGGTGATTCAACATGATGCACTTATATATTCTTAGAGTGGCCACGCTTGCCTACAAAACCGCTTGTGGTTTACTACCGGCGAATATAGTATGTCTATTGGTGCCTAGGCGGAGAAGGCGGCTGCGTAGAGCGACAATGTTTGTAGTACCGCGGACCAAAAAGAAACTTAGGTCATATTCTCTATCGGCTGCCGCATATTTTGAGCGCTCTACCAGGACGCATAAGATATCTTTCCTCTGTGAGTATTTTGTGCGGCAATCAAAAAGTATATTGCTTTCGGTTCAGGTATAACAAACCGATGAGGGTAGTTTGACAGACGCTGCGAAGTAGAGACTGCGAAGATGTTAAATGATTCATGAGTTGTAGGAGCCACCATACAAAGGGTCGGCAATAGTGTTGTGTTGAGCGTATTTCCTTGCTACAATGCTGTATCACACCGAGGAACTGGATCACCGGTTTACTCTATATATGTCCATGTGACTGTGTAAATTCACTCTATTTCATAAAATGTAATTTTTTAATTTTTCCTGAAAACTTAGCATGTGCAGTTCCACGTTCTGAATATATATATATATATATATATATATATATATATATATATATATATATTATATAATATATATATATATATATATATATATATATATATATATATATATATATATATATATATATATATATATATAATATATGTATATATATTTATATAATATATATATATATATATATATATATATATATATATATATATATTTATATAAATTGTTTCGCTCTCCGTAAGAAAGCAATCATATGACTTGCACCGTGGATACTACTCGTAGTGGTGTTAGTAGTATTTCGAGCTGTTTCCGTTGAACGGCAGAGTTGAGCCGCAGGGTAGGGAAGTGGGAATTAGGATGCTCGCGGGAGCGGCGGGAGTCGCGGCTGCCGTGCGTCGAGGCAAACTTCTTCAAGTCCCAACCCCAACTGCCCTTACAGTTGTGGCGAGCCGTGGCTTTTCGCCTTCTCGGCTCTCCACGATGTGGACGCTTCGGTTTGGCTCTACTTTAATCTCTTCTTCCACACCACGAGACCACGAGCCATCCTCGCCACACAACCGAGACCACCCCCCGACCGACCGACCAACCAACCAACCAACCTCGGTACGAACCGTCGGTTCATAGAGCAGAGCGAACGAACAGGTAGATCATGAGATGGACGGACGACCATCACCAACACCACCACATCCACGATTCATCAAGACTTTCACGATGCAAAGTTCGGCACTAGGCTTACCTGCACGCATCCTCTTTTTTCCTCGTTCGACTTTCTCTTTTGTGTTAACGTACGCGACGCATTGATTAGGTAGTTATATATATATATATATATATATATATATATATATATATATATATATACATATATATATATAATATATATATATGCATATATAATATATATATACATATATATATATATATATATCGAGCTCATCCTCTCTCTCTCTCTCTATCTCTCTCTCATCTCTATCTCTACATATTTCTTCTCTCTCTCTCTCTCTCTATCCATACCTCTCTCTCTCTATCTATCTATTCTATTATCTATATATATATCATATACTCTCATACACCTCTCTACGCGCCGCTCCACTGGCCGCTGGCGAGTAGGCTGCTTCCATCTCGGCTCCCTGACAAGTCAGTGAGAAATCCAGCAGTTTCTCGAGTTTCCTGTTGTAACTCTGCAGGATAGACCCGTGAACCGTCCTGAACTGACACCTGCTCAGCTTTTCCTAATTAACGCCTGAGGTTAACCTGCCGGCAGTCTCATCCACTTATATAGAAGTTATACACAAAGGCTGTACCGTTAGAATTGAGTACAAATTAGTACGAGTCGTTTGCAAAATCGCTAGTCTCCTGGAAAGATTGCACCCAAAGATTTTTAAAGTGAAACAAAACTCGTAATGAAACAAATCATCAAAGTCTCACGTGGCTATCACCCACTGTCTTAGTCTAGACGAATACTGGTTCTCGCCCAGCTGCCCAAAATACCTTTAGTGGACGTAGCTACAAGCATGGCGCCGAGGAAAGGCGCTTTCGTGTGCGGCCTACTCTCCGGCAAATCCTGTGCGGAGACCGTAGACCCAAAAGAGCTACACGCCGCTATGGTGCCGTAAAAGCCAGGGTAGGTTCGCCGGACACACAAAGCTCAACAACATTATTAGAAGAGTTCTTAGAAGAGCTGGGATACTACTATCCACGCTTGAAACAGGAGTCCTTCTATCCGGGGGGGGGGGGTGGGTTAGGACCTGATGGGGGTAATTACACCCTTGCCAGTGTTTCTGCTGAAAATGTCCTACCTTGAGGCGCAACAGCAATATCCTCACACCTGCATCACAGGTAGCTCCGCTAAGCCAGGTTGGGTGGTGGAGCACGCCAAGCGGCAAAGCGACCTAATACACTGAGCTCCCAAGATAGCACCATTTTTGGGCTGCTGTTGCTGAGGACCTATCAGCCAAGTGAAGAGTCATATCAGAAAACTTGGCAAGGCCTATTCAATATATAACAGGGACCGGCGGGAAAGTATGAGCGAGTTAGTTGTTCAGGCCGATAATGTCACTGCTACATGCAGGTGTAACGACGCTGCCTCTACAATGCACGCGACAAAATAGTGGCTCTCTTGTGAGCCTGTCGTTTAGAACAAGTTGTTCATACGTCCTTGTATTATGTTTGTTAATATTGTTATTTGCCATATAGAAGCAAGTAGTCACGCCCTCATTCACAGTGTACATCGTCGTCTGGCAAAGCTCAAACGCTGAAGTATTGCACTGTTGCGTAAGCGTTGTTGCACCACCAAGCAATACCCTTCTTTCGTCGCGCCACCATCACCACCACCACCACTACTACTACTACTACCACGTCAGGCTAGTCAATTACATACTACGTACAAGCTTACAGCTACCAATACAAATATTATTGCTTTGGACGTTTTTCTCCGGCTTGGTCCGTCCTATTGGACTATCCTTTCTCTTCACTACTCCTACAGCTGGCTACGCTTGCTAAGAATGACGGTAACAACGGCAAAAGAGGAAAGATCGCCATCGACGCCAGTCTTCGTTGTCACACCTTACAGTTCGTGCTTTGTTGGTGAAAAAATTCGAGTTTTTCTGTTTGCACCATGAGGGAGCAAACATGTCAATCACCGCTCCCCCTTTCTTTCGCACTTTTTCTCGCTTTTTCTCGAGCTCTCGCTGAATCTGTCGTTGTTCTTGTGTGCTTTCTGTAGTAGGCAGTTTGTGGTGATTATGTGGTTAATTAGCTAATTACTACTAGTCTTTGCAATAACTGATGTGTGCCAATCATCTCTGCCGCCATTGGCTGCCCACACGACGGCCACACACAACACGTACGCTGAGAGGGTAGGCCAGAGTAACGAGTCCACAGAGTAACCATCCAGCGCCCTAGCCCCGGACACCTCAACATGTCAACAGATGCTGCAACACTGCCCTCACTACGCGTTGTAATGCTTCTTGTCGGCAGCGGTGGTGGCGGCTGCGACGACGACGACGACAACTAAAGTCTATTTATCACGCGGCTTATTGCCGGAGTTAAACTTGCCATTGCTTGAGCTCTATGAACCATACGAACGAGCTCTAACGACGGAACGATCTGACAACTGAGGCGTCCCGCAGCGAGTCAGTAAAAAAGCCGCCATGGCGACCGCCGCGTTCTGCCACGGTGGGACGATGCCCGCCATCATTGTCCTAACAGTGGATGGAACAGTGGTGTTCGCCGAGAACAATGGGCCCGAGGGCTCTTCGCTGTTCGACGACGCCACCTTTGCTTGGTTCTTTCTACCAACGTCTTCGACGAAGAAAAAACGAGCATACGAACGCGAGCTAACAACAATCAGCAGACATCAACGAAAACGACAACAGGTAAAATAGCAAATAGTACAGCAATAATTCCAACAGCAGCAGCAGCAGCAGAAAGGCATCGACAACGACAATAACGGCAACAACAGAAAGACAATAACAACAAAAACAACAACAACAACGGCGATCCGAAAATGGTGATGGCCAAGGTTGACCAGCGTAAGGCAAGTTTCGCTTAACATGAACTGTTATTGCTACCGGCAAAGGTTCTCACCTTCGTTACCACGGTCTTCGTTGAGTTCGAGTCCAGTCCTGAGCCTTGCCGCCAACTTTGCGGCTTGCCTGGATGCTCACACACACACACATACACGCGCACACAGATAGACAGACATACATACACAAGTCATTGCGGCGAGACCGCAAAGAACCGACACAGCTAGGGTTTCCTCAACTAGACCAGCCAGAAGTTGACGTGTAATAAACGCCGTCACAGATGTGGGGGCGCTGATGAGCCGCTAGTGGGGTTACGCCTGCACCGGGGGGCGTGGCCATCGTTGTTGTTCTCTGTGTGCTTCAGTCCGCCAGAGTCGCAGGTTTCGAAGTTCTAGTAGTACTATATATAGCGCCAACAGCAGCAGCGCTGTCGCAGTTACAGCCTTGCTCTTCCGTCTTAATGGCTCATTGAGTGCCCATCACGTCTTGGCAAGACGACCCAACATTCTACCCTGCTGCTGTTCCTGTTTTTGCTGAGGTAGTGGTTGCTGCGATCGATCAACCAACTACGATACTAGGGTGGCACTTTGCGATCACAGTGAGATCGCGCGAATGTATGCAGATATGGGGTGGTACGTGCTGGTTACGCGTGAGGACGATGACGAAAACGAGAATGACTATAGCCGATATCTACGAACACATATAGTCACAACGGTAACAGCAGTAGCAACGCAGCAAAAACAACAACGACAACAGCGACAACAACAACAACGACAACAGCGACAACAACAACACAAACAAACAACAACAACACAAACAAACAACAGCAACAGCAATAGCAACAATAACAACAATAGGACACCAATGACGCCCGACTTCGAAACTAGAGAACAGCCGACGGCGAGAAGCCAGCTCACAATCGGAGCGTGCAATGTACAACTAAACAAAGGTATTCCCATACATTGCCAAAGTGTATAATACTTCGTTGATCGGTATTCAGTCAGCCCTCATTTTCTTCTTCTCTCACCTTCTCAGTTATTTCAATCAGTCAACAGGCCAACTTGTGCCTACGTATAACCTAGTCAGTATGC
>QVRM01004885.1:110000-150000 GCA_003439945.1 Dermanyssus gallinae | reverse complement strand
CAGACCGATGAGGGACTTAGCAGACATTGTGAAGTGAAGAGCTGTGGTGATGTTAATTGATTTGTGAAATGTGAGAGCCACCATACAAGAGGTCGGCAATACTGTTGCGTTGGGTGTACGTCCTTGCTACAGTGCTGTATCACACCGAGGAGCTAGATCACCTGTTTACCTGCGTACACACCCGTATATATGACCATGTGACTGTAAAAATTTTAGTCTATTTCATAAAATATAGAAAAAACGTAAGCATTTGTAATGGAGTTTCGCAAGAGAAGGCATTATAAGATAGACAGGGAGAAAAACTAACAACAACAACGAGACAGCACTGCGACACGATTGATTGCGAGGCGTTGTAGGCAGTCAGTACGCAAACAATTCGCACAAACCAAACTTGTTGTGTCGACTGCGGCCGTCGCAGCGTACGTTTGTTTATTTTTCTCTTGTTCCTCTTCTTATCTTTCTCTCTCGTTTGCCGTGTGCGACCATCTATCAACGCTGCAAAGACGGTACTAGTAGTAGTAGTAGTAGTAGCAGTAGTTGCAGGTGTAATAAATAAATGAGGGCCGCCGCCGTGTCTTTTCCTTTTCCTTACTGCTGTGCCGCTTGCCGCTCCAACTCCTTCTTCGTTTTTCACCACCCTTCAACCCGGGACGACCAACCTTCCCTCGCATCTTCTTGGGAGTCGGAAAATGAAGTCTACCGACTCCGAGCGCCGCTTTCCCCAAAGGACTTTGATCCTGGCTCTGGACCGCCACCTATTTCGCGCCGCGATGGCATGCTTTCGTGTTCGGGACCATGCCGCGTGTTGCATGCTAACCAGTTCAACCTGCTGGAACATGCTGTCTAGTTGTGAACGGGTGGTGCTGATTGTGAAAAGCCTTTTCGCCCTTTTATGTGCGCATGTGAGATGTAGTAGAGGCTGCAAACGAGACGACATCTGCGACATCAACTCCTCCGTCCGCATTTGCACCGTAGAGGTAATCCAACGCCAGTAGCCCCATAGAAGGTGTATGATGATGACGATGACGATGTAGTGGGAGTAGTAGTTTGTTGCAAGGTGGGCCATGTGTGGGCTGTGCGCGCTTGCTTTGCTTTGAAAAGTTTCGATTGCCAAACATACAGCACACTAGCAACTAATTAGCGAACCTTTTTGAAGCTTTTAGTGTTCAACAACGCGCAACAGTCACAAAGATAGAGTGTGTAGATGCAACGTATCCGAGTGTGACGTTCACAAACTTGTGGCAATCTTAGAGGTTGGACGATGCTAGGCAATGTGGCGTGCTTGACGGGTTGTAGTACAGCCATCAGACACAGATTTTACCGCAGTTATTATATTAGACTCTGGCCGTAGTTTTCCGTATTCTAGACAGTCTTGGTTTGCCTAGTTTACTAAGGCGCAGAGTTATCCGACCGCCGCTGGCCAAACGGCTGAGGTTTGATTTTCCCATCTTTGCCCGTTAGCAACGCTTAGCTAAGCTCGAATGTCTGGGGAGATTCCCATAAACTGGGTCGCTAGGCCTGACCTGATCTTGGGAAATGCGGCAATTGCCAAAGGATGTCCATAGGTGTGGAAGACGTCTTACCCTCCTGCAATAAGGACAACTTGAAAATGTATCTTTCTTTCGACGACCAGGGAAAATGTTTCCTCTCAAGGAGAACGAGTATCGCTTATTGGTATGACTGCATTTATTTAATACTACTACTGCTGTAACATATACCATAAGTACTACTGAAACGATAACTCTAAAATGTACATTTACTACGAATATTATGACTTTCCCTACTGCTACAATATTTGGCCAAATATGACATATAACAGCCAAGTTGAACATAGCTGTTTCCATAGGGCAAGTATGCTACTACTTGCCGTCACGGGTATTATTGTTATTAACCGTATTCTTCCAGCAGCAGCAGCAGTAGCGTGGGGCTTTTGATGTTGTTGACGGTGGGCGTGGGGCACAAGTGGTAGGGAAATTCAAGGGAGGTATATACATATATATATATATATATATATATATATAGAGAGAGAGAGAGAGAGAGAGAGAGATATTGGGGACTGAGTACAGCGGATCGCGAATGAAGAACATGGCTGCTGGCCTGGCTACGTGCCTCTGTCAGGCAAGGCAGGGTTAACGGAGGGTGATGGATCGACATCGGCAGCGATTGCGTTGGCATTGGCCTACAGACTGTACTAAGGTTATGTAGTTGTTGGCAAACCCGATCATCAATTTGACCTAGCATCCACGGCTGTTGCTTCCGCAGTGCGACGTTGCTACTGCTCCTGCTGCCGTTGCCGCTGTGCCAGAATGAACTGTTTTCGGCCTGTTCTTGTGAGCTCATAAGAGCCTAGAGCGAAGCCTGGGAAAGCTGTGGAATAGAGAACTGAGTGGCTGGGAACAGTAAAGTAGAAAAAAAGTAAAAAAAAAATACCGCAACAGTGACTTGTCTGGTCTGAAGTAGCTACTGCCCCGGCATCTCTCACTCTTGCCAATAGCTGGAACGAGACAGACCAGCTATATATATTATTATATTTATATTTATATTTATATTTATATTTATATTTATATTTATATTTATATTTATATTTATATTTATATTTATATTATATTTATATTTATATTATATTTATATTATATTTATATTTATATTTATATTTATATTTATATTTATATTTATATTTATATTTATATTTATATTTATATTTATATTTATATTTATATTATATTTATATTTATATTTATATTTATATTTATATTTATATTTATATTTATCAGAGCTCAGAAAAGATAACTGTTATCATGCATTTTCATTGTATTACAAATCTGTAAGAAAGGTCGTCTTGCAATGCTATTTATCGCGTCGAGATTGACCACGCGACATTTTCTAGTGCTAGAATCGTCGGAAATTTCCTTCCGTTCCGTCCCGTCAACACACGTTCTCAGGAGACAATTAACGCTCCATCTGTATTCTTAATAAATCATCACTATAAATATATATATATATATATATATATATATATATATATATATATATATATATATATATATATATATATATACATTTTTATAGGCATTTTTATACAATACAAGATTTAATTTCAGTCCACGTTGGGTATGTACAAAGATACCATACATTTAGGACCGGGTAAGGGTGGCTGTGTGGCGCTCACTGCCACAAAACCGGTGACCGTATTTACAATCGCATGCGTCACTTGGCTCGTGGAAGCCCTCAGTCCGACAGAGCGTAGTGTGAAATCTACGAACTGCGACAAGTACTACCATATATTATTCTATTCGTCTTGTCTGCTCCCTTCCATTCAGGCGTTCGTATAACCCCTGAGGTGTAAAATTCTGGATCAAGGTCAGCAATTTTTTTCTCACACTGCTCTCTGCACTCAATGAACTGGTGATACGCCAGGATCTCTGAAAGTGTAAACTGTTTCTATTCTGCTCTTTGAGTATAGACGAGGGTCTTGAAGTCTAGACGAGAAAATAAAATAGATCATTATATGCGGAAGTCTGTAAGCCTAGTGTCCATTTCAGAAAGGCAGGTTCTACGCGGTCAGGCACCGCTAGATGCAAGATACTTAGTTTCGCGCAAAGAAACAAAATGCCGTATAACGCAACTGTTGGTATTTTTTATATCAAAAAGGGCCAGCGCTGTCCTAAACCAAAACACCAGTGATATCGACGCAACTATTGCCTTCCGTGTCCTTTTTCTTCAAAGGACGTGCGCCGTAAATGTGTTGACTGAGGGAGTCAATTTGGTGCCTAGATATGTGAATCTATTTACAGACATTAGCTCCTGTCCATATAATATGAGCAGTTACTCTCTGTTAGTCGAGCTGCGTGTATAAATTATATGGCTTCCGTCTATTCGATATTGATCTCGAGGCCGACTTCCCTCATATAAGCTGCCTACACATGGTTAGGGCCTGCTGGAGGTGGAAGCTCCTGCCGTTGTAGAGTACTAGATCGTCCGCGTACAGAATGACCCCTACGGCTGAATATGCGGCTGGGTACGTTTGCGATCAGCAGCGCAAATAACAGTGTGCTAAGGTTGTCGTCCTGAGCAAAGCCGGTCCTACATTCTATACATGAGTGCTCTACTATTCCGTCGTCTATAATGATTTGAACGTTGCTTTGGGACCCCAATATCGACTGGCTTGAGCAGCGCACGTGCTTTTGATTGCTCCGAGTCGAACGCGGCATGAGAGTCCACAAACACACTGTACGAAAATTGGCATTTCCGTGGCAATGCCCGTTCACTGTCTATAAAGAGAATTGTACACGTCGTTAGCGTCGATCTCTGAGCTCTGAAACCATGTCTCGGAGTGTCTTTTTGTACTCGACAAGTCCGATTTGACAAACGGCCCATCAGAAAGTTCGCGAGCAGTTTTTCAAAACCAACGCGCAGATTTCCTTGACGATACCCCGTCAAGTCACCCAGTGCTTATTTGCCGCTGGGACATAGGCGACATGACGAACTGTCTCCTGGGCGCTACGGGGAGTTTTCCTGCATGAGGGCACCTATTGAAGAAGGCCGTCTAGTAAGACGCCACTGTCTGCTGCTTGTCACAGATGTTCGTTACAGATCCGGCCGTCCGGTCCGGGCGGGCGCTTTGCTTCTAAGACCTAATAGTCGCCGTGTGGCCTCCGCCAATTTCTCCGCACGGCGGAGTGACATCTATTTCGATGTAGGTATTATTGGACTGTGAAATTAGCCGTCCTCCCTTCATCAATGGTGATCCCCTCCTAAAAAACGCACGTACTTCTCCGATATGTTCCACACGCACACGGTGTGTTCCTGTTATACTGTTGATATTGTTGTAATGTTTGCTGGTGCTGTTGCGTTTGTTTCCGCGTTGTGGCGCTTATTAGCAGCATGTATGTTGCTATCTTACTGCTTACCTGTTTGCATTTTGTGCCATTTATGCGCTTTGCGCTTACTTGTTTTGTTTTAGCCGCTCTTGTAGACGTCGTTCTCGACGGCGTTGTTTTTTTAGAAGTCGTCGATGACGAACTCGCACTAGGAGCAAATGCCGTCGTTAAGGCAGCGACAGCTACCGAATGGCTGACTAGTTTCGCAATGGCGTTGAGTGACCTACCTCGTCAGGTACCACCACCAACGTTGTGTAATGTATGCCGCCGTGCCAAGCCTACAACTACTACCTGCGACAACTAGATGTTTCTTCGTGACAGCTGAGACGCAAGAATCAACGGATCGTTTCAACGGATGTGTCTCCAACCAATCGCATATCGATTCGTTTTTGATAACCGATGTTTCTGATCTGTCGCCATGATTTAGTCGGGCGGCCGCCGCTTCCTTTCATTTCGCCAGGAGACGTTGGTGGTCGGTGGTAGTATTGCAGATATGGTTTCGACGCTCGCTTTGATTTAGACACTGCTGCCAGTATGGTCAATTTGTCGATAGGAGTCGAAAACCTAATGCATGTGAACGGCCGTCTAGCTAGCTCCGTCCTATGTTGGGAGCGAATTTGATTGATTGGCGACACACACACATATATATATATATATATATATATATATATATATATAATGTATATATGTATATAATAATGATAATATATATATATATATATAATGTATATATGTATATAATAATGATAATAATATGTATATAATAAATAAAGTAAATATGTATATAATAATGTATATATGTATAATGTAAATAATGTAATATACAAAAAATAAATTTGAATACATATATATATATATATATATATATATATATATATATATTAACGTTCTTTTGCATGAACACACTAGTCCATATAACAATAGTATAGTATTTCAAGACTTACTGCCTGTGTTGTTTTTACAATAGCATGCAGCTATGATTACATATCATCATTACATCATTTGTGCATTTTCGTAACGGATGTCTTGCGAACATTGGTACACGATTCGAAGTTTTTTAGACTTTACATTTAATGCGGTAGCTCTTGTTTTGATCGAAACGCTGAGCCCACCGCCTTGACGATGGGTGAACGAGACGTTTCCCCAGACGAGCTAGCTATGAGTGACGAAGCGTGCAAACCACAGCGCTCAAAATTGGCACAAAGTAGTTCCAATTCTCAAGTTTGAGAATTGGAATACGATACGCTCCACTTGGTCGAGCTTCCTACGTTATCACTATGCTACCACTACGCACCTCGCCGAGTCTCAACCCGACCAACGAGCGTCATTAAACGTGTTCGGTACAGTTTGCCATTAAAGGCTATTGCTCAGAATGTTGACAAATCTCTACGATGCACTCAAACTTCACAATTGTAGATATGGAGACTTAATTATATTACTAAAATGCCAATATTTTTTGTATGTTAAATATTTATGTATGTTTTATATTATTATTATTATTATTATTATTATTATTATTTTTGATTATTATAAAAATGAAAAAAACGTCTACTCGCGTATCCAAAAACGCAGTGTGCACGTATCCTACAGCAATTGCCGAATGTTTTTGATTACTAGCAGTAAACACTTGACGAATACGCACACACACACACAGACACACACACACATAGTGGGTCATCGTAAGCTTACTATGCCGTTGGTTGGTTGTACCGATAGTCTGTCTGACAGCTCGCTGGCTGTTCAGCGCCTACACCGTATGGCCTGGGATGCTGCTGGACGAGGAAGAGGGGTGAGCCTGGCCGGGCGTCGGTGGAGGTCTGTGCCAGTGTCGTTTTCCAGCTTCTGGTCGTGATTCCCACGCAGCCAGGCGGCACAGTAAGCAGTATGAGCCGCCCCGAGGCCATTCGATGCGAAAGTTGGCCGCTAAGCGTCGCGTCTCGCCAGTCACTGTCCGGTTGCCATTGCGTATGGCTCACCGCACGGGTATGTACGTAGCCCCTGGAGCTCACTCGAAAAGTGCCCCATCACCCCTGAGAGAAAAGTGTCTCACTAAACCACCCCCCCGAGAAGCCCCTGAGAAGCCACTCACTGAAGCGGCGCCCTTTCTGCGGGACGTATGCCTCATGTTTTTGTGGCTGCATGACGAGGAGGCCGTGGTGAAGGACGGTGCTACTAACTAGGTATGGACCGTTGTCCACCTCTAATTAGTAGCACTGTCCTCGTAACTCGTGTCTCGTTCAGCATCGGTGAAGAAAGATAAAGGGCGCCAAAGGATGACGGAGGACGGAAGGGCGGCCGAACGGACTGACGATAGCCGTGGCCATAACTAGGACCAGGACGTAATTGTCCTCATTTGTTGTTGTTGTTGTTGGTTAGGGTCGACGATACGCCGCCGACCGTCGGAACATGCGAGTATATTCGAAGCCCGAAAGAAATCGCAACTTACAGGCTTGTAAAGGCCGAAGGATTCCTACGAGAATACTGGATAAATGGATAACCAAACAGAGAGACAGAGCGCAGAAGGGTAGTGCGTGAGAGATATAGGGCGGGCGGGGGTTGTGCCTGAGGGAGAGAGAGATACATAGCCAGAGAACTAATAGCATAATAAAACTTAATGTGTCACGTATGCATCGGTATGTATGTATGCAGGTATGTGCGCACGTGAGGGAATGATCACCTGCATGCATATGTAGGAATGTATGCATGCATGTGCTCACGTGAGGGTATAATCACCTGCATGCATATGTAGGAATGTATGTGCCGCGTATGTGTATTGTGATGCTATTTAATATCTGATGGTTCCATCCGTCGATCGGCTGACCGACCGACTACCGTGTTAGTAATAGAAGCTGAAAACCACGCTGTTCTCAGCTTTATCGCCGCCACCACCACCACCACCACCATCATCGTCATCATCATCATCACCATCACCACCACCATCATCATCGCCACCATAATCATCATCGTCATCATCATCATCATCATCGACATCATGGACATCATCGTATCGCTGTAACATGTATTCGATGGCAGCACATTTTGCCGCCGCCATTAGTTGTATCCCTCATTAACTGTGTAGTAGATTGTGGGCAAAATCAAATTCCTCATCTTTTTCTTCGTCGTCGTCGTCGTCGTTTTCTTCTTCTTCGGTTGTAATCGTCGGATCGGTACCTGCGTGGCGCTGCTGCCGCCACAACCGCCATCGCCGGAACCACGGGCGCTGGTGTCGCCGTGTGTACCAAGGCGGGCAGCCACGCAGCCTAGCCGGGTCACTTACCTCGCTCGCATGCACTCTCGCACCTAGGCGCACCTTGGCGTCATGGGTTTATTTTCCTTAGCTTCTGCTTGTCGTTCCGTCCTCGTCTTGCTTTTCGTGCTCTCTCCCCGCCTATATATCTATACATCTCTCTCTCTCTCTCTCTACCTGTACTTCTCTCTCTCTCCGCATGCGTTCTAGCGGCTCTTCTTTACCTTGTCGGTGTTCGGCGTTGCGTCGTTCCATCAGAGGACTGGCCGCGTGCGTGGCTCGCCAGAAACTGGATGCTAGATAGGGGGATGCAGTAGCACCAAATAGGGGAAACAGACCTAGTTCGTCTGTTGACAAACAACAACCAAACATAATTCAATACTACGTGGAAGAAATGCGTATATATGTATATATATATATATATATATATATATATAAATATATATTTTTATATATATATATATATATATATATATATAAGGGGGAGAGAGAGAGGGAGAAAGAACGACCCAGAGCGAGGGGGAAGAAGAGGAGAAAGATAGCGAGTGAAACAGTAGAAAGACGAGCAAAAAAGTCAAATGTCAGAACGCATACAAGCCGCTGTGTGTGAACATCTCTCTACTATGTGTCTGATTCGGCGGCTCCCGTGCGGCGTCTAGCAAAAAGTATGAGCGTTTCGTTTTTGCCGGTCCATTATTATCTGTGGAATAATAGAAAAGGGAGCATGCGAGCATGCGTTGCTATACGACTCTGCGCGGGCATAACGGCGGCGCGTTATGATGCGAGTCTGGAGCGACGGGCGAGTTACCGAGAGAGAGAGAGAGGTTGACCGAACGGCCGGCCTAAAGAACGAAAGCAGCCTGATGGTTGCTGCTGCTGCTACTGCTGTTGCTGCATAGAGACACGACTGGACAGACTGTGGACGAGAATGCAAAAGGAAACAGTTGACAGGGGGCAAGGAGTAGGGGACCAAGAAAGCCAGAGAGCCAGCACCGAAGAGGATACATGGAACATATGATATCAAAGACAAGCACGGACGACGGCACCACAACAACGACAACAACAGCAACAACAACGACAACAGCAACAACGACAACAGCAACAACAACAACGACAACAGCAACAACGACAACAGCAACAACAACAACAATAAAGTCCAAAGACCACGAACACTCTCGTGCCATTGCAATGGGAGCGCATATGAATGACCCCGATGGAAAAACGGAACGCTTTGAGCCGCGGGCACATGCATAGAAGCGAAGAAACATTGCGCTGGAAAAGCAGTCGTCTGCTATTCGTTCGTCGAGCATCGTGATACCATCATCTACGTTATCGTGGCCACCATGATTGTGATCGTTGCTACCGTAGTTGTCTGTCTTTGTCGTCGTTTTTGTCAGAATCATCAGCAGCATCATCATCCTCATCGCCCCCATTCCCATCATCACCCCCATAGCCATTGCCATTCCCATCCGCAACGCCACCCCTATTTCCATCATCACTATTATCATCGTCATTATTATAGTCGTCGTCGTCACCATCATCATCATCATACTGATCACTATCTCAGCAACAGACGGTCTGATTTTCTAATATTTTCTAAGAAAGAAAGCGAATTGTGCCGTTATCGTTTCGTATGGCCACGAAGGACATGCATGAATCGCTAGACAGGTATCGGACCCCTCCTCCCCCCTCCCCCAATCAGATGGTCCAGGATCATCCAGCTCGTGCATCATAGTCGTAGTGGTAGTAGTTCTCGTAGAGTAGTAATAGTAGAGGAGTGGTCCTGTAGTTGAGCCGGCCTTTCCTCCCTCCCCCTCTCTCTCTCTCTCGCCCTCTCGTCTGTCTCTTTGCCTGTTTTCCTGCCTGCCCGTTGTAGCCGCTCTCCAGCGGCTAATCCGTAACTAGGACTAGTAGGACACCGGCGCCACGACAGCAGGCTAACATTAGGCAGCCAATATCAATAGGCAACATCATCATCATCACCACCACCACCACCACCATCACCAGCACAACGAGGATCGTCAGGGCCGGCGGCATTAGACGCACAAGCAACAGTACCAACATCATCATAATCATCATTTGACGCATCATCATCATCATCATTGTTAGTATCATCATCATTTGTCTCATCATCGTCTTCATCATCATCATCATCATCACCACCACCACCACTATTGAGAAACCACCATCTTTACCTCCACCTCCAGCGAGATCAGCAGCAACAGCAGCATCAACATCCACACCAGCGACAAGGCGATGGTGGTGGAGGTGATCAACATCATCTGCTGTTTGCCGCTGTGTCGCTGGCCCGCGACGACATTAAGAAGAGTACGAAGACGCCGCCCGCCGATAGCCGTAGCTGCTTGCTACGACGACGACAACAACGAGGCGAGTACGGGCGAGCTTCCGAGCTTTCATGCGAGGCCGAGGCGGCGGCGGCTGTGGCCGTGGCGGTGGCATGCTCGGAAGTCGGAGGAGGCTTACTATTAGCACTAAGTAGCGAGCAACGACGAGGACGGAAGGACGGATGAATGGATAGGGGAAAGAGAGAGAGAGAGAGAGAGGGATGCATGCAGTCGTTGACGGTCTCTCTGTGGTCCTCTGGTTCGCTTAGTCGCTTTAGCAGCTTCGCTGTTTCGATTCCTCTCTCTCTCTCTCCTCTATCGCACTTCCTCTCCCTTCTTCCCTTCTCTCCCGTTAACTCTCTCCCATCTCCCCTCTCTCTCTCTTCCCTTCCATTATATATCTCTCTCTCTCTCTCGCGTTCTCTCTCTCTTCCCTTCCACTAAATATCTCTCTCTCTCGCTCTCTCCCTAACTCTTAAATGAAGGGCCCCATCCGTAAGTGTCTCTTCTGATCTATGCGTGCATGCGCGTTGTTGAAACGCTGTGTTTCCGAGCGCACGTGTGTCTGTCTGTCTGTCTGTCTGCCTTTTGGTTGGTCGTCTTTGGTCTGCTTGCTACCAGCGCCAGTGTTGTCGCCTGTCTCTACGCGCGCGGCTTTTGTGTGCGTGCGCATGTCGGAGTTTCGAGTCGGATGTCATCCGGTCATCTTGCCATATAAAGAAAGCTACAGACTGGGCCCCGCGTTCATGCGCGGTAGTCGACTTAGTGCCAGTAGCAACGATGAACAATAACAACGACGACAGCAACAACAACAACAGCAACAACAACAACAGCAGCAACAACAACAACAACAACTACAGCAACAACAACAACTACAGCAACAACAACAACAACAACAACAACAACAACAACAACAACAACAACAACAACAACAACAACAACAACAACAACAACAACGACGACGACGACGACGACGACGACGACGACGACGATCACCTCGCAGCGGAGCCAGCGCAACAAATCAGAGCAGTCCGTAACAGTAATTCTCGAAGCGACAGAAAAACATCTTAGGCCCCGCGACGGGGTCTGTCAATGCGTAACTGCGGCCCTAACTTAAATTCACAACAATAGCAACGGCAAACACAGCAACAAAAACAACCACAGCAGCAAAAATAGCTACAAAAACGACTACAGCAACAATATCAAAATAACTGGCACAAACAACAAAAACAGACATCTACGCATCTGTTTGTGTTCTTCGACGTTATGTCGCTATGTGTAATACGAGAGTTACACACTTGTGCCGTTTCGTCTATTTTTCATTTCGTTTATTCGCTTTAACGAACACGCTACAACCTGCTTTAACAGTCAATTTGCAGTTTGATCAACACGCTTATTTCACCACAGAAACGATACAATTTGTACTAGTATTACGGATTACATATGTCATACTTTATCTTACAAATATATATGTATATATATATATATATATATATATATATATATATATATATATATATATATATATACCACCATTTATGTATTTAAAAACCAGAAACAACAGACTGCACTCGGGTAACTCGGTGACGATGGTGACGACCATGACGATGAGGATATTATTGTTATTATTTCACGTCGAGCGTTGTCCTGTTTCACAAACCAATTTACGATGTGAATTAGCGTTCCTGTTCCACTTGTCTGTTGCTTGTCCAACGTATGGCCTGCGGCGAAGCGGCCGCTCGCCTCTAAGCGGAGATAATACCGGTGTAACGACAAGCGTGCGATCGTAAAAACAGTAGTCGTAGTGGTAGTAGTAATAATAATATTAGCAGCGCAACTGATCTAAGCTCTCTGCCCTTCCTTGCCCATGAACGCTTCAACGCCCCCCCCCGCGCCTCCCGCGCCTCCCGCCGGCCCGTCGTCGTGGCCCCCGACCGAAGAATCGAAGTTTATCCTTTCATGTTTACATAGCGAAAATGTCGTAGTGATAATTTTCGCTGAGATAGTTTTCGGCCTCTTGAGTTTCGAGAGACAACCAGCTTGCCAGCCAGCCAGCCAGAGATCCTCCTGCAGATCTTTGCCCCCGATCCGCTCGTTGCGCCTTGTTCCTCATCGTTTGAGCAAAATACAGGGCTGGAGACGGCCGTGTTTGTCTGTGCGGGCCTGTGTGATCACAACGTAGTTGTGTGGGTCGCACCAAACAGGCCGGCGGCAATTTGTCCCCCCTGCAGAAGAAAGGCGTACCGTTTGCTCAAGGACATTGCGCAAGAGTAACACCACTGTGTGGGGGGGGGGGAACACTCTTCGTCGAATTCACTGGTGGAAGGTGCAACCGGGGGTGCCCTGGGCCGGGGAAGGGGGGGGAGGGTGACAGTCGAGAAAATGTCGGTGAAGGAGATGAAGAAAGCGAGATCACAAGATCAACGGTGCCGACCGTTGTGTTGAGCATTGAACCTTGAGTTCGGTTTGAGAGCTTCACGTACACAAACAGCAGCTAAGTAAGCATCGTTCCCAGCCCTCGCAGGCAATTACGGAGTTTGGCCCAATACAGCAGCAGCAGCGACAGCAACAACGACAACAACCCCAGCAACGTACAGAAGGTTAAGATAGCGATAATCAGGAAATTTACCCCAGCCTACTGACACGAAAGAGAGATAAACGCAACAACAACGTGGTAGGTGAGTTTATTACGCTGGTAACATATGGTCGAAGTTTCTGTGTGTGTTTACTTACACATATATATATATATATATATATATATATATATATATATATATGATTACGGAAACATAGCGGGAGAAAGCTATGCCAATGGACAAGAAATTCCTCCGGGAGCTATTTATAATATGCAAGCACATCGGTGAATGGATGGATAAATAGGTGAACGTGTAGGTCGACGAATGTTAGATCTTTCGGCAGCGGCTGGTTGTAGGACCCTAATAGGCTCAGGCTAGGGCATCTTGCGTGCTTATTCCTACGAGCGTACGATTGCATTACGAATCTGTGAAGCCTTACGTTCGTTTTAGCTGGGGTATAGGGCCTGTGGTGCGGTGGGAATACCGTTCTGCAGCAGCATCTCCGGGTCGTGTCCAGGCTCGCGGGCAGGCTCGCGATGAGAAGTGACAATACCTGCTCGTGAGCGGCTCCGCTCACAAGAATCGGTCGCACGCATTTGACACTTGAATGACGAGGCATGCAGACACACAAGCACATATATATATATATATATATAATAAAGAAGAAAGCACGAAGAATGATGGCATGTATGTATATATATACAGACAAAAAACTGCAGAGATGGCGCTAAACAGAACATGAACAAAGAAAAGAAAAAATGACAGCGCTGATAATTGGCAGATCGAGCTACCGACCATCGTCGCCATGGCTAGAGGAGATGAATACAGATGGGAGGGCCAGATGAGGCAGCGCGAACTAGACAGATAGGCGTTGCACACATCCAACATACATGGACGTAGGCCCCGAGCAATGCGAAAAACAAACTGCCGGGAAACTTTTCATTTCGAGAATTTTCTCTCGGACGACAGTTCCTTTCGGTCCTAGGTTATTGGGCAATACATATATATATATATATATATATATATATAGAGAGAGAGAGAGAGTGAGGACACTATTATCTTATATATATATATATATATATATATATATGCATAAAGGGGACGCCTTAATTAAGCTGGACATATTTGGTGCTTTGCTGAGGTTAAGCCGGCTCAAGGTAAACCAGAACGGCCGCCTGAAAATTTTCGAGCACATCTGAGCATTTACTGCTACACAATGTCGTCGTTACGTACGGATGTGTGCGATAACTATTCGCTTCGGCGGAAACCATCCCAATTATTCCCTCGTGGAAGCAGGAAAAGTCGCAAACCATTGTGAGAATGATTGGTATGACAAATACCGCGCAATACGTAGATAGATCCTTTCTCTGTTACACACAAAAACTGCTTCTTCCACAATTAACTGAGCACTGCATGTGGGCCATCTCACGTAATTACCCTATATATACACACACACATATATATATATATATATATATATATATATATATAAATTATTTTTTTGTATTATAACATACATATTTATTAACCATATATTCAGTGCAAAACATGCTCGACGCTCGCAACGGGCCTTAAGGCCTGACACGGGCGGCGAACGCATACAAATATTAGTACGATAGTTCTATCCGCATAGTCTAAGCACTCAATCTGAGTCTGATATGCATACATAAGCTATAGGGTTTATATCTGAGATGTGGTGCATGGATGACCGCTTCAACAGGGGTTATTGAAATTTAGAGAAAAGTACGATCATTTCACGTTACATCATGCAGCAACCCCCGCACTGATAATGCATTGTTTTCAAGTTAAATAGTTGTTCTTGCTTATTTGCACTCCCATGACCTTTGTTGGTATTGTCGCGATTATTACAATTTCCACTGTCATATTTTATGTGCGTAGCTGTTGCCATTTAGGTTGTCCCTGTCAACATACATACACTATACGGGAGGGCTTCTAGATTTCTACGTGTTACCAAAATATCCTTTTGATCTTAAGCTATACCTCTGACTAAAACAGCCTCACATTTAAGAGACTTGAATAACTAATAGTCCGTCTCGTCCAAACTGCAGAACTGACCACCCCCGTCACGTTAATCGACCTATCAGACGTAAGATAATAGACGTTGAATAGGCGTTTTAAAAGTCAAATGTACTACTGAGACTATATAGAGTCGGACCGAGTTCTAGAGACGTGTTTTAGCATTCACCGTTGAAACAACCCCGTTAGCCTTGAGGCTAAATACCAAGGAAGGGAAGATCTCCATGACTTTGCTTATTCGGAAAAAACTGTCAATGAGTTTTATTTTTTGCCTTGCCTAGTGTCACAGCTCTCCTTACAGTGTTAGAAGCATTTAAAACACCCAATTTAACTGGTACCTCTTGTAGCGCACCCTGCTCCCAAGAAGGCTAGTGTTGTGGGCCTTCCTGGCCGGTCTATCACCGTTTACCACCGTTCCACCAGCCTTGAGAAGCGAGGTTCCACTACTGTCAGGATCGTTTTCTTAAATTTGCGGTTATGGCTATTTTCGTTGCCCTTTTATGCACGTTCAGACCCCAAACGATGGAGAGGGGAGAGGAAGAAAGGGGGGGGCAAAGGGGCACCGGGTCAAGCCCCGGGTTGATGGGATCCCTCAAATTGCGCGCGAATTGTGCGGATCAGGAAGGATTCGGTGAGCGGCTGCGTCAGACTGCTTGCCACTTCGATCTGAGCACAAGGTTCGAGCGAGTGTAGCGACACGCAGACTTGCAAACAGGGAGGTGCGGGCACGCAGGAATAACGCACGACGAGGGAAAAGACAGTGTAAAGGTGAGATAGCTTGAAATGGAACGAGCGCGAGAGTTAGAGAGAGAGAGAATGCTAGTGCAGAATTGCTAAGCAGGAAATGCCGCAGCAACAACAACAACAACAACAGCGCTGACGACCACAACCACTCCAGCAAGCGAACGGTACCCAGCCCTAATCCGTTGTGGACCCGGCCACCCTGATAAGCTACGCACCTTCTGCATCTTATTACTACTACTTCTATTACTACTACTAATAATAATAGGCCAACCACTGTCACTACTAATACACTACTACTACAACTACTGCTACTACTACTACTACTACTACTAGAATGGCGGCCGCAAACGGTACAGCTGCAAACGAACCGGCAACGTCTGGCCTTCATCGAGTTCTCTCGGCGTCCGAAGGCCTGAAGCAGATCGAAAGAGAGAGAGAGAGAGCCGCGGCTTCCGTCGAACCAGAAATAGATTTGCATTTAGAATGATTATCCTTGGACTTGGTATTGCTCACACGCAAATAGACGACGGCGCGATTGTCGGTCGTAATAACGATGTCTTCCTCAGACACCTCGGCTAAACGACGCCGCGACACAGGCGACCATCTGAAGACGACGATGTCCGGACGATGACGGCCGGGAAAATGATGCCGTTGCCACCGCCGAAGCCGAAGCCGAAGAAGATGACGTCGACGACGAAATGAATGGCCATGACAACGAAATGGCAACTATGCCTATCCAATCCTGAGCAAAGTAGACACAGAGACACAGATCTAGCAGCATTTTTTGCAGATGCCGTTGACAGAGGACGTTGGACGCCGCCAACGTCCAACTCTCGTCAACTCTCTCCGTTGCTATGGTTCAGTTACGAGAGCCGTCTTCAGGGTGGACCCCGGCGGTGCGGCAAACCTCCAAACGGGCCGTCACAAAGCCGGCGAGCGTTACCGCGACGCTTTGGTCGAGCGTTGAGCGATAGGCTAAACCTTCTTATCTGCTACTGCTGCCGATGTTGTGGTGTTGCTGCCTCAGACAGAAGCGATCCCTTCCGCTGCTGAACGCTTCCGTTCAAGGCGTACGATTCGAATGCAAAAAACAGCGAAGCGTCACCCTAGCATAGTAGTACCACGAGATTGGATTTCTCGCGCATATGTATATGTATATATATATATATATATATATATATATTGCCTTTGCTTAGCATCCGGTATGCAATAAAGAAGGGCCAATTGGTTCAATGTAGACAGGTGCCAACCCAGCAGCGATGTATATATATATATATATATATATATATATATATATTGCTATAGCTATTCGTGTTAGCAACGTTGTTGCATGTTCATACCCGCTGTGCGGTGTAACATGTAATACACGCATTCGGTGTTTACACAGGTGCAACGCACAACTTCACAGCGAAATTGACAACTTCCTAACAAATATGCATGCCGTGGATTTCGGCAAGCTCCCACTCTCCATTATGCTTGTCAAATGCCGCAGTGCGTGACAGTTTGTATATTCGCTTCAAACCTTTCCGGTGAGAAGAGGCGCTCTCCCTGAGGAGTTAGGCGAAACAGTTTTCCGTTGAACGTTCAAGTGCCAGCGTTCTGCTCAAAACGAACGCCCTGACGCGGTTCAACTTAAGATTTTAGTTCGAGATTCTGCGCGGTCATTATTCGTACATAGTAATATCTGCTCTGAACGCGGTCACCGGGGCAATCTTAAAATCCAACAGTACATGAAGCGACTTTATCTTTGGATTATTTATCTATGCAAGCTACTACTAGCGCAGGTTGCCTGAATGTTTTTAAATTATCTAGGTTTAGTGAAGTAATCACCGTCCTACAAAACGATAAGCTGTAGACACCTGTAGAAGCAGACGATGTGGTTAGCATTGGCACGGACTCGGAATATAAGGGGGCTGCTGGGCAACGGAAAAGTTGTTCTAGGCCGTTATCCCATTCTTTTTCCTCCACTCGTTCGAACCGCTTTGCATTTAAGCCAATTTATGCTTGACTAGACGTATATTGTAGGACAAACTGCAGGACATTGGGCATACGAACAAATCATACGCCTACCTATTTTTCGGTCTTGCTTTCGTAGACATCCGGAGCAGAGATCAACGACTTGCAGCCGACAGCAGGTAACTGTCAGCTTGTTCTGTCGTGGCAAAAACGCTGACGACGCGAACTACGCCATCATCGAACCTCCGTACCGTACGGAGGTCGCAGTTCTGTAGACGTGGGGTTGTGTGTCGATCTGGCATCACATTATTATTGTTGTTGTTGTTTTGTTGCTTTGTTGTTGTTGTTTTGTTGCTTTGTTGTTGTTCCTTGTTTTTGCTTCTGTTGTTATTGTTGTTCACGTTGCTGTTGTTGCTATCGTTATTGCAGTAGTTCTAGCAGTGCTAGTTCACACGCGCTACTGTATGCGAGCGGCTTTTCGCGTCTGTGTACATGGCCATGTCGGCACCGTGTATTTTTGGTCATCATTCGGCGGGGGACCGAGGGGGCGCAGAGGACAACCACGAGTCGTCGTTGTTGATGTGTCCGATGTCGACGGACGCTCTCTCGCCGGTCGCCAAGGATGACACGACCCGGCGAAGAGACACCGGCGTAGAGACGATGGTGGGCGTCGTAGGGTTCCAGCCACCGAATCTAACCGAATGCTAACCGAATTACGACACGACAACGACGACGATACAGACAGACAACGACGACGACAACGACACCAGACCCACGAAAACTCCAAGCAGCGAGCGACCAGCAAGTGAGCTTGACAAGGAGGCGGCTGTACAGGCAGGCGTTACGATTGTCTGCGTAGTTCTCGTTGTTGCCTGTGTGGTCGCTGTTGCTGTTGTTGTTGCTGCTGCTGCTGTGGTTGTATTTGTTGTTGGTGTTGTTGTAATTGTTGTTGTTGTTGGTGGCGTTGTTGTTGTTGCTGCTGCTGTGGTTGTAATTGTTGTTGGTGTTGGTGGCGTTGTTGTTGCTGTGGTTGTTGTTGTTGCTGCTGCTGCTGCTGTGGCTGTAATTGTTGTCGGCGTTGATGTAATTGTTGTTGTTGTTGTTGTTGCTGTGGTTGCTGTTGTTGCAGTGTTTGTTACTTGCCGTTGTAATTGTTGTTGGTGTTGGTGGCGTTGTTGTTGCTGTGGTTGTTGTTGCAGCGTTCGTTACTTGCCGCTGTTGTTGTTGTTGTTGTTGTTGTTGCTCTTGTTGTTCTTGTTACTGCTGTGATCGTTGTAGTTGTTGTTGTTGCTGCTGCTGCTGTGGTTTTTGTTGTTGCTGTTGTTGTTGTTTTTGTTTTTTTGCTGCTGATGGTTTTCTCTGACTGCTGCCGCTGCTTCCTGACAGTATGTGTTGAAAAACCATTGTGCGTCTTACAGACTTAATTAGATCTGCATAATTATTGCAATGATAAACATCATCGTTTTCATCATTTGATGATGATCATTACCATCACCATCATTGTCATCATCGTAGTGCAGTTGAAGCTGCAGCAGCAGCAGCAACACTTGCAGCAATCACGGTCGTGCCTGGCATTCATTCTCGTTACACTGATGTTCATTGTCACTATTACTAGTTATATGATTTTGATGATGCTGATGATGACGGTTATTATTATTATTATTATTAGTTTGGATAGTCGGTGTGCAGCAAGACGATCCACGCACTTGATCATGAGTGATAAGGGACGATTAGAGGCGGTCGCAACAGCGATCTGTGTTGGTCGATCGTTTTAGTTCGTTTTAGAGCGAAACATTTCCACTAACCGCGTCGGGATTACTCGAACAACAACCAACTGTTGAGTCGTTTGTCGTCGGCGGGTGGCTGGCTGGCTGGCAGCCAGGGGACTGTTTGAATGACGGGGAAAACAGCACATGGTGGAGGAAAAAAGAAGACGCACATCCGACTGAGCGAACCGGAGGAGCAGAAAGACAGAAAGAGGTGGAGAGGTATAGAGATAGAGGAGAGAGAGGATGTATATAAATAGAGAGGGAGAGAGAGGATCATAGAGGAAAAGATAGAGAGGGAATGATATTGTGGCTGGGAAGGACGAGATGTTCTTCGGTCTGTCTGCGGACAGCCTGATGAGTTTCCGAGGCAGGCCAGAGACGAGCCAAATTAAATAAAGACGACGATGAACGTGTGTGGCGGCTGTGCATGGACGAATGGTGAATGGTGTTCGGACCGCCGGGTGGTTGTCCGGGCAAGAGGTCGGCTGAGGATCGCGTGAGGAGTCGTCGTGTATGAATCGCGAACGTACGTGCTGTTAGAACGCAAAAGCGCTAAATGAAAACTAGAAGCTCGGAAGACGGAATGATGACGCTTGCGTGCGGTACCATTGCTCCTGCTGCTGTTGCTGTTGTTGCTGCTGCCGCGTCGATTGGAACTGTCTATGTATCATGTCTAGCCGACAATTTGATCACACTAGTAGTAGCAGCAGCAGCAGTAGCAGCTGCTACAGCTGGTTGGTGCTGCAATGCATATCTTGCCTAACGGTGTTGTGCCTTGTCTAGCGGGTGAAATGAGCAAAAACACCATAATGATGACGGACGCAGCCGGGTGGGCTGGCGGCCGACCGGCTATGCAGCCAGACATATTGGCTGCCCAGACGCATTGACGGCGGCGGCAGCCTCTGAATGCAACCTAGATTAAGTTCGTAGGATAGGAGGAGGAGTAGAAGGACAGCGAGCCCTGTAGCAAAAACAAAAACGGAAGCCAAAATAACGCAAACAAGAGCGAGAGAGAGAGAGAAAGGAAAATAAGGTTAAATATATATATATTGAAAGAGAGGACAGGAGAGAGGGGGAGAGAGGAATAGAGACAAGTGAAGCCGGCTACACCATGAATGTATGTCAACAACACCGGTTCTCTCTCTCTCTCTTCGACTGAAGTGTGTGTGTGTGTGTCTCTGTATGCGTGCCTGTGCCTATGCATGTGTTTGTTTGTTTATCCGTCTCTGTTCTATGTGTGTATTAGATTCTCTGTGTGCTATAGGCACGGGCTTGGAGGGCACTGAGAGGAATAGGGCCCAAAGGCGTATTCCTGGCCCTTGGCAGCTCTCTCTTGATCCTGTTGGTAGTACCGCGCGTATATGTATGGGCGTACGTGTGTACACTTTTGTGTCCTCGCGTTCCCCCACCGCACCCCGCAGGAGTTATGGCGTGAGGCCTGTTTGACGGTTGGGTGATGTGCTAGGGACATGCACCTTTAGCGGTTCCGCTTGATATCGGCGTTCAATCAGCCCAAGGCACTTCGAAGGCACTCCACCATCCACCCTGGCGACCTTGCGGCGTTAAGAGAACCTCATCGGCCCCATCGGGCCAAACAGAAAGTGCGAATATTTCGTACCCACTTCGGGGTAGCGGATCGTACCCAACTGCAGTTTGACTGATTGTGTACCACACATAGCCATTTGCTAGTAGCGGCTCAGGGTTATAGCAACTATAGTCCATCGAAGCGTAGTTAGGCCAAAAGTAATTTATCTATGCTGTACCCGTTTAGCTAGGGAAGGGTATCGGCAAACGTTCGCCGTCGTGGCAATGTTACTGTTTGCTTGCCCTTGCATGTTACATTTCAACTTTTAGCTGGACGCTTAGAATCACGCCGCTGTCTAAGCTGGAAACGTTTCATACACATTGCAGTTACATGACGGTGCGTCAAGTGTGGCGCCGACCTTGCCAAATAGTCGCTATACTATAGCAGGCTTCCGTATCTGGAACTGGTGCATACGGCTTTGTTCGTGACCTCTTTTAGTGTTGCAGTATTTGATTCGTTTCGCTTGTGATCCGCTGCCCGTCGTTCGTGAGCTCTTTGAGATGAAGTGCGACAAACACGCGCGAAACTGTGGCGTCTCTATAGCGCGACGTGACATTCCTAACAGGAAAAAAACAAACTTTTACACGTTACTGTTAGTCAGTAGCACTGCTGTCCGTTCTACTTTGCTACGTGCTTCAGAATTATTCACATACATTTAAAAGATATTATTTGTACATGAATAGTTTTTTTATTTTTATATTACCACGTTTACTGGCGTCTCACGTGTGCTTAAACTACTTCGTCTAGTACTCTAGTAATGCTACTATTGCCCTTCCGTGTCTACGGGTTCGTTTTGTTTTAATACTGCTTAATACTCTAGTCGTTATTTATCTTCATTTTTTTTATTTACAGGAACATGCGTATACATTTTGGCATTTTCCGGCCAATTGGTCGTCAGATTGCGCGGCCAATCGACCGCAAAGCACCCAGCCATCTGTATGTGAACCTGGGCACGGTGGGAATCATAGTGGAGCTAGCCGAAATGCTTGACCCACCAAGGCAATGGGCACGGCACTCGATACCTTCTGTATTCCTGCTCGTTCAACTTGTCAGGCTCTCTATATTTCCTTCCTTGTGGTTTATTTTTAAAATGTGCATAGTTTAATGCACACTTGAAATTGCTACTCCCGACTGCATAGATTCTACAAACGCATCTAAATCAACCTCTGTACATTTGATGTTATACTTTTATACGAAACGAATGGTTAGGTGAAAGTGTATCAGGTAGAGGCTAGGCTTGCGCTAACAGACACTCGGTCGTACGTTACGACCATAACTCCAGAGGCAGTGGAATTTGTAGAATTACTGAGAAAATATCTTTAATATTGTCATGTTATATTAGTTAGCAACTCAGATGCCGTTGGTGTTGATATATACTCAATATGGGTTTTCTCGATTCGTGTGTTTCTGTACAAAAAGTGCCGGCATATTGGTGGAATGCAAAGGACGCATGAGATGCATTTTATACTATTTGTCATATATTCAGGCCTATGGGATTTTAACCTTTCCAACAAAGACTGCCTTAATATTGCCCTATCGGATTCTGGTACTATGGAAACAAGGTCTATAATTTTCTGCGTGTACAATGGGGTACAGGTACAAATGGTAGGAGAAACCTGCCCCCATCCTAGTAGAAGTATGAGAGCTTGAAATGAAATAAACGACCCATTGGGCACACTAATTGGTTTGATTTAAACCACTGAGCCGCAGACAATTGAGAAACGTTTAGTATTCACCTTCTCCGCTCCTTCTGGTCCCAATACGATTTCATTCACCTTTTAAGGTCAATCCGAAGTCCCATCCAACCATATGGAGCTTAACTTTCGGAAAAGTAACTATAAGGTGGCCAACGCAAAGCTTTTTCGAATCGCCTGGCAAAATCTATCTTTATTTGTTGTTTGCCATTATCTATGATCAAACAATTAAACATGATATCACACATTGATTGGATTGCATTTTCTTGAATCAGATTTATCTAGCTATTAATGACTGCATACTCTATAGATATGATGAATATCAAGGACGTGAAACTTAGGGATTAAGTGAATTAACTGAAATCACTAATGGAGCAGAGCTTAGCTTTTGCAATGAATTGTGCGCACCAGGTTACAAATCCTTGAAAAAGTCAAACTCGATTTATGATTCAGATTTCGGATTCAAATGTTTTTGCAAATATGTAAACGGACGACTTACGGGGAAAGAAAAAATAAATACGATACATTTTAATGACACTTGAATTATATGTTAAAAAACGTATTTTCGTCCGTTTTTGTTGCGCATGACAATGCCACGAGAAAATAGCGGACTGTTCTAAATCGCTTTTAAACTGCCCGTATATGCTTCTAACTAAACAAAAACATGTTTAAAGATAACTAGAAACCGGTTGCTCAATCATCAATAGCCCATATACTTTCTGAAAAATTGCAAGTATATAATCTGTTTATTTATTGTCATCAAAAGGCTTGTTAGGTAAGAACCAACATAGCTTCGTAATGGGAACACTTATAACAACCCAGTTAGTTGATATGGCCCAGATTGAGCTATTCATATTACTAATCGTTACCTTCGCCTGCATTTATTTTTATTTGTCTAAAGCATTTGATAGAGCAAATCACTTAGCGTTGTTAAACGAGTTTAAGCGCCTAAATTCAGATAGGTGTATCGGCTTCTATACCTTTAGACTATATAATTCATATCCGTACCAAGGCGAACTTACGGATGTACAATCGTAATAAAAATTCGGAAGATGTCTCTAACCATTTCATAACTTGCACTAATTATCGAATACGTTCTCGCACCAAGTCCATACTCTAATAGCCAATTCGAGTCGAATCCGTGATGTATTTTCAGGGCACATATCAAACAGCTAAGATAGTTGCTGACTTTAATGTATTACCATTGTACGCAACTGTTAGCTGCACCAAATATCGTTTTATGTCATTAGTGCTGCTTACAGTGGCGACATAGGCAGCTACTGCTCATTTCTTTAAAAACAAACACGCGCTGCCATGCGCAGAATCAAATCCTGCACGGACAGGCTCTTTTTCGTCTTCTTTTTTCTTGACTTCTGTATCGGTGCTTGAGTCTTGTCACTGGTCTGCTGTTACATTCGTCTGCTGGAGAACGAAGTGTGAGTTGCCCAGAGTGTCCAGCTAAATGTGGCTACAAAAACGGTAAATGAATCGAATGACGAAATGATGGCAGGGACACATTGTAGACTGATACAGAGCCAACACTCTGAATAAACGACCTCGATTATGCATAGAGCTTCCCACATCGCACTCCTCTTGCCCCCTCCCCAGGCGCCCTTTGACAAACATTGACGTACTACACGGTTGTACTGAGGAGGAGAGTCGAATCATATATAGGGCGCAGGGGGAAGGGGGGGGGTTCGCGGTGAGAGTTTTTAGCCCGGTGTAAAAACTTGATTGCCAGGCAAGCTGCGGCCAGTTGTCCAGGGCATGCTCGATATGATTGATCATCTATCTCTGTACTGTCTCAAGGGCAGCCAAGCAAGCAAACAAGCAACCAGCGCTGGAAGCCCATAAAAGTAGTAATAGTTATACTTGTAGTGGCGTAGTACTAGCGCGAATAGGGGGGAAGGGGGGTAACAGGAGCGGATGGAGGCCATAGCGGGAGTAGTCGTGGTCGTAGTCTTGGGGGTACGCGGCCGTCGCCCAAACAGAGATTGGAAAAATATTGCTTCTGCATTGGATGATGGTGAGGAGGAGGATGGTGGGGGAAGGTGATGATGGTGATGATCATCATGATGACGATGAGGAGGAATAGAGATATCCGATTTTTGAACAGCCGCTGCCGTCGCATCAACATCATCGTCGTCGTCATCATCAACAACAACAACGTAACCTTAGAAGGGCATATTAATGTCACCCTTGCCCAGAAGGACCATGTGCGGGGGGGTAGCACAAGTCCAAAGGCAGCGCAAGCTTCCGAAGGGCAATCGGGGTCTGGTACTTGCAAGGAGCTGGTAGGCTGGTAGCTGGCCTGCCTACTAATAAAAGGTCGCATTTCAATCCGCAGACATAGATTGAAAGATAGATAGACAGATAGATGTGAGGTGGTGTTTGCTTGGGTACACATAACGCTGCCATTGGTGCCTGCACAGTTACCGTTATTCGCTCCGTTGAGGCCTCGCGTTCGTGCCGCAGAGGGAGGCGTACTAAATAACACAATTCATACGACAAGTACTTGTTTTGCTAGTATTATTATCATCAGTATATATATACTATATACTATAGTAAAATAAAATTTTGGGTAAATTTCATTAGCAAGTTGTTTTGGCTGCGATGAGCCACTGCCACTGGCTCAGAAACACTCAATGTTCACAGACAGACGTATACGTCACCTTCGCTATCAGTTATATTACACGCTGTTCTTACTGTTGCCATATATATATATATATATATATATATACAAAATTTTATTTTTTTACTATCATTCATTTAAATCTGCAAGTGTTGACAAATATTATTGTGATATGAGCATGTATCGAGTCGGCGACATTGAACCCGTGACCTCGGGTGAGCCTGAGTTGCCGGCTACCTTTTTATAGTTCGTCTTCTAGACCACGAAATATGGGCTATCATTTACTAGAGCGGACGCTGTTCACCACAGCGATGTTCTTTCTCTATGTGTCTCGCCGACAAGATTCACGAACCGATACAACAGCCAACCGGACGGAAACAGGCAATATGTCGAGATTTGGAGAGAGGGAAAGACACGTAGACGGCGAGTAATAAAGACACAAACACACCGACAAAAAAAGAAAAAAGAAGGAAGAGCTGGCGAGCGCATCGAGCGTGAGTTGAGCAGGCACAAGTGGAACAAGTAGAATGAGGAAATGATCGTTTTCATCTCTCGTCCGACGGCTGGGGACGAAGAACGAGGTCGGAATCTTAGCGTAACGGCGCGACGGAGCAGGGGTAGTAATAACACTGGCGCCAGTGGGGACTACAAGAGTCAGGAAAAGGGCTTATGGCAGCGGTGATATGTCGGGCAGGAGTGGATTTGAGATATGTATTCATTTCAAGGGGTAAAAGGAGGCGAAAACACGCCGTGCTCGTCGCCATTGTGGTCGTTTTTTGCTTTCGTTTCTATGATGATGATGATGACAATACTGGCGATGATGATGATGGTGATGATGAAGTCGTCGTTGACGAAGACACGGCTCATGCGTTATGTGTGCTCCTAGACCTCCGTCACACGTTCTTTGCCTGTTCCTTCTCGCGGTGTATGGGAGACTTTCGTCACAGCATACCGACGGATGAACGATACGAGCCACAACAACGACAGCAACAACAGCAACAGCGGCAACAACAACAACAACAACGACAGCAGCAACAGCAACAATGGCAACAACAACAACAACAATAGCAAGAACAACAACGACAGCAGCAACAACAGCAACAACCCTGAGACCATAAGGATAGTAGCAAGCCGACGACGCGCCAGCCGTGACATTGACCCAGCCGGTTCGCCAAAGTCAAAAGGCCCTAGAGTCGCATCGCACTGCTATTATTACTACTAGCACAGAGCTACGGCTATCTGTGTAACTATTCCAGACTTCTGCTTTTACAACAACAACAACAACAACAACAATAATAATCTGTATTACTACTAGTTCCACTTCTGCCACTGTGACGCGACTATTTGCTGAGCCCGCAATGACTGTTTCTGCTTCTGCGCTGCTCACTCATAGTCGCAACCGCCGCCGCCGCCGCCGCCGCTACCGCCACAGTCACCACTAATATTAGGCCAACCGACCAACCCACCTACTAACAAAGACGACGACGACGACGGCCAAGCATTCGAAATGCCGCCGCTCTTGCCACCACCTCGAGGTCGACAGCGGTGAGGAAAACGATGACGATCACGACGACGACGTAGACATCAACATCAACAACAACAAAAGCCATGGCTGTTGCTACGAACACCACGACGGCCAACAGCATCATCATCATCATCATCATCGGCGCCGCTACCACCACTATGACCACCACCACCACCACCATGAGCCAGCGGCCTGAGTTTATGAGTTTGACGCCTCCGCAGACCCCACCGCCTTTTAGCGCTCCCTCCTCCTCCTCCTTCCCCCCATTGACGGAGTCACCAGAACCATCATAGTATATGTTAGCTCGCCGAAGCAGCAGAAAGCAGTCAGTTCCAGACCAACCAAGGGTGCAGCAGCAGCAACAGCAACAATCACACACAGCACTAGCAACAATCACACACAGCACTAGCAACAGCAGCGTGTAGAAAGGAATCGTAGAAAAGTGAGTAGTCCCCATCAGCCCGGTTCTCCCGAGGTTGAGCGACAACTCGCCTGGCCTCGCTGGGCTGAGTCACTCCAAGGGCCAAATGCCGCCGCTGGTGCTGCTGCTGCCGTGGCCGCCAACTCCCTTTTCTTTGCCGAGTAGAAATGAAGGGCGACTTCACTCGTTTTCCTCGTTGTCAGCACAGTAGTTCTCGTCGTCGTCGTCGTCAACAACGTCATTTCAACGCTCAACCCCACTACCCCTCACCCCCAGAAGCACGCCCACCACCACCACCACCACCACTACTACTACTACTACTACTACTACTACTATTACTACCCCCGCCTCAAGCGCCACGACCACGACCATGACCGTCTCGATCATCATCTACTCTTACCCTTGCGTTTGTTTTTTTCCTCTTTCCAGGCGTCGCTTAGCTGCCCAAGGCGTCGGCCGTCAGAGGCAGAGAAGGCAGAGTTGCCGGTCGGCGTCGTTTTGATAGCTTCAACACATGTTTGGGGCGGGGGGCGGATCGGGGGGGACAAAGATTACAACACTTGCGGATTCCATCTTGTGTTCACCTACATTGCCCATTGCCCATACTACTCAGCTATTGAACTGTGCAGCTGAGCGTTCGTTGGACGTTTAATTGCTGGCCGCGCACCTTTCTATCGGCCGCGCTTGTTCGCGCGCTACATATTGTAAACATGGACGTTTCATGGGGGACCCCGTGCCATGACGGCCTCCATTGCTCCACCATGGTGGGATGACGCGTGCGTACAGACGGATAGTAGACCTCAGCGAGGGGGCACCCGCATGCCCCCTACATACCACGCGCATCTGACCCGAGCGCAATTAAACGGAGGACTGAGGACAGGACGTACGTCAGTCTGTCGTTATTGATCGCAGTAAAAACGCAGAAAGAGGGAGAGAGAGAGAGGTAGATAAAAAGAGAGGGGGCAAAGCGCGCACCGATCTTACATACATTTTTAGATCCATGTCTCGAAGCACACATCTAGGTCGCGTTTGATATAAAAGACCTTCACGTCGTTTTCCGCTTTCCACCCCGACGGCACCGACTTGTGTGAATTGCGTTTTTTTCACGTTTAATATTTTCAAAAAAATAAGAAAATCGCACATTTTGACGAGACTCGGCGACCAGGCATAATATTTCCGTCGCGTTATGCAGCATACAAGCATTCATCGCATAAATTGGGTTGAAGCCCTCAATATTCCTCTACGATGGCGTCAAAATGAAGCGTTTGTGCGTACGGGCATATGCTGCGAGCCTCACTGATAAATGTGAGGCTGAATAGGTGCGTAATAAAACAGGCAAACCTACTTTATTTATTTATTACCTATTTATAAATCTAATAAATATAATACGTTTCTCTACTTAAAGGCGTTCAACAACAATATATATATATATATATATATATATATATATATATATATATATATATATATATATATGCATTTGTCACCGAGCGTTACTGCTGTGGCCGTTCGTGATCGTGATATTTCCATTATCTATTCATATGACCTCTACCCATAGTAGTGTGGATGTTAATTGTTTTTGTGTGTGGGCATTAATTGTTTGTCTAAATATTATTGTTGTCTTTGTTGTTGCTTCCGTTTTTGTTGTAAGTATTGTTCTTTTTCCTAAGTTTTCGTAACTGGCGCAGTGCGACATCGGTAGCCGATGTCGCACTGCGCCAGTTACGGTCGCTGTTAACGAAAAGTTGTTATGGTTGAGATCGTTGTCTTTGTCGTTGTTGATCCTACTGTTGGTAAGTGTCTCACACATTGGTTAGACCGCTAGGCTATTCACCCTTTTAGCGCTGTTGACACCATAAGACAAGGGAGGGACGATGGAGAAGAAGGCTTCGCCAGTCAACTCAAGGCTGTGACTGTGACAGTATGGTATGGCTGTCGTGGGTGCTGTTATCGACAACAACGACAGGCCACGTGTGTATTCATCCTTTCAACAGTCTGCAGTAGCAGAGGCGGCACCAACAACAACAGCAGTAACAACAACAACAGCATCAGCAACAACAACAACAGCATCAGCAACAACAGCAACAACAACAACAACAACAACAACAACAACAACAACAACAACAACAACAACAACAACAACAACAACAACAGCAGCAGCAGCAGCAGCAGCAGCAGCAACAACAACAACAACAACAGCAACAACAACAACATCAGCAACAACAACAGCATCAGCAACAACAGCAACGACATTAACAAAAACAACACCAACTAACCGGCCGCAGCCCCGTAACCATTGGCCGCTGTTGTTGTTGCTGAGTGATCGCTCGATACCGACAGCTCGATGCGACAAACAGCATACGCGCAGATCGGTCGGTCATCGACGGTCGGAGAGCCTTATCCATTTAAAGATGCGGTGGGACCAGAGGAAACTGCTCAAGGAACCAACTCTTCTTCCGGGCGTAGGCCGGCCAGCCAGCCCATTCCATGCCGTTCTATGACTGACAGAGCATGTGCAGCCGGCCGCTGCCGCATCATCTCGTGTTGTCGATGTGATCCGTGGTGACAATTCCGTGGCACATCGATTACATCGATGTGCCCGCATATGGACAACAAACATCCCTTCGCACACACATCAACGACGACTCGCCGAAACAACGGTAACAACCGTAACAACAACAGCAGCAGCAGCAGCAGCAACGGCGGCGGCAACAAAACCAACAAAACATTATGCACGTACATACATGGACACACACACACGCAACACAATCATACTGATACAAACACCCACGAACACAGGGTACAGACAACATGCACAAAACCGACTAGCAGAGACTTGCTTCGAGCGACGCAGCGACCTCGCGCGATCGGTCTACGGGGCCCATCAGCTGGACGCTTTGTCTGCAATAGAAACGCTTGTCATCGCATTGTGCTCGTTGTAGCCGGAGTTGTATGTGTCGCCGTAGTAATTGTCAAAGTAGTCATGCAGGAGGCATGCATGTTAAAGGCATGTATATTTGGCTGTGGGGCTGATGCAGATGTGGCTGCATTAGCTGAGCCAGAAGCGAACACACAGATTTACTTAGTCAAGCCCGTTCATAGGGGAATAGACGCCCAAAGCACTCATGTACTTCTCCCGCAACGCACCCACACCTATATACATATATATGTATATATATATATATATATATATATATATATATATATATATATATATATATATATATATATATATATATATATATATATATATATATATATATATATATAAAACAAATATATATAAAGCCGGTAGGGTGACAATTCCAAACTTGCAAACCTTATTCCTTATCATAAATATTAAGCGACGTAGCGATGACAACGACAATAGTGATAACATATATTAAAACAGAATATGTAAAAATATTACAAAAAAAAAACGTTTATGTCTGATTACATTATTACAATTTACCGTAATTAGTCTTGATCACACCAGTGAGAGCTCTAAGCAGGCGCCAGTGTTTCTCCGAACTTCCTCTTGATTGTACTTGAGCGATCGCCCCCCTTTTGTATGCAGGCAGCACTTTGCGCTTACATATATGGCTAGTCACAGAAGCTGCTCAATAAAAATCGTATTTTTTTGCTACACTAGCCTTGGCAACTATGGCAATCGACACGATATAAGAGCTCTTTTTTGTCAAATTCTGTCTGATTTGCAATTTATCTGTGAGTTAAATTGGGCGATGACATAAATAGAATAAATCTATAGTATATGAAATCGTGACACCCCAAAGTAAAGGTTGTTATTACAAATTTGTTGTTCTCGCTTTTGTTGTTGTCGCAGTAGTAGCTACAAAAGACGCGGTAATTACGACCGCGTCTTTTGTAGCTACTACTACACGCTATGAGTGCTTGGATACGCAATAGTTTTCATGCAGCTTTAGGATGGTCTGGCGACTAGATTCCGGAGTGGGCTCTAGGGGGACAGACACCGTGTCTGTGTGAACACAAAAGTCTTTTGGGGAGAAGTTTAGCGTGGGCAGAGTTTTGTGTGTCGAACGATATCGGCTTTCCTTGAAACTGTTTTTGTATCAATCGAAATGAGAGAATATAATAACGAGTAATAGTTTCGAGAAAAAACAATGCAAGTTACAGCTCGGCAACCGTGCTGCACATGGAAGCGGGTGTGGGTGAAAACATTAATATATCTATATATATATATATATATATATATATATATATATATATATATATATATATATATATATATATATATATATATATATATATATATTAATGTTAATTAACTTTTCTTTTATTTCTTTATAAATTAGCTCTATAAATATGTTTATATCCAAAACTATGAGCAAATTACGGTAAAAGCGCAACTCGCATATATATAGGGCTATCTTTCATCTTGGTCTTTTAGTTCCAGTGGCTGTAATTCTTGTTGCGACGATTTTTGCGGCTGCTGTTTTTGTTTCGCTTTATCGTTGTTACTGTATGACTGTCGATGTATTTGTTGTGGCCACGTTGTCATCACCATTATCATCATCATCATATTATTGTTATTATTATTATTATTATTATTATTATTATTAGTACAACTCGTCTATTGCCCTGCACGTTACGCCACAGCGACGGTGACAAAGCCTAACTGACAAACCAGTGGGCTGGCTGGACGGCGGTGCTACGAGAGCTACGAGAATGCAGGCGAATATAGACGAGGAGGAAGCGAATATAGTAGACGGGTAGCGGGATGCGGGATCGGCGGTCGGAATAGCACGGGTTATGGGGCGCGGTGGGCTAGTATTTGTTTCGTCGTGCGCGTCGGTGTTTTCTTCATCCGGCTGCTCAGCGGCCTGTACGCTGTACCTTGTTTGCTGATGCTCGGTAATAGATCTGCGTAGGAGCGCCACGAGTCGCGTTCTGCTGTTGTTGTTGTTGTCGCTGCTGTTGTCACAGACACACGCCGCAACGGCCTCGGCGATTGGCCCTTCATCGTTGGCTGGCGACCTTTTTATGGCTGTCTATACGCGCACATCGAGGGAGGAGGCGGGACAAGTCCCTCTTGCCTGCTATCCAACCCAACAGCCGCCGCGAATCTCTTCTCTGCATCGCGCGGTAGTGATCTCCTCTTTTTTTCCTCCGCCCCCATTGCATGCTTCCCTTCTCTGCTTTTCCCCCGCCACGCACCGAAACACCGAAGAAGCGTTTTTCTCTCATTGTCGGCCACTTTCACTCTCTCGTTTGATGTCGATTGCGTCGGTTGGCGGCACCGGCAGAAACAAGGTTGGGACTGGGGGAGGCGATGGGGGGAACAACTACGGTAAGGCCAACGCGCTCGGGTACAGGCTTGGGCTCCTAGTGGTACTTGAAACGAAGCAGGGGGGGGGGGGGGGGCGAGCAAGTCGAAAGACGCTGGGAGGGCGCTGTCGATGGAAGATCTGGATGGACTACCTCCTCGTAGAGACAGGGTCAGGCAAGGAGAGGCTGCTCCGGCTGGCTTCTGGGTTCTAAACGGGCGGACGCCAAACGGCTGCCGCTGCTGCTGCTGCTACTTTGCCTGGGCTATCCTTTTGTCATCGTCATCATGATTGTCAGCTTTCTGTTGGTCCTGTTGTTCTACTTATTTTTCCCTCCTCTCCTCTTCCTCTTCATCTACTTATTATTCTTGTTTTTCTTTTCCTCTTCGTTCTTCTTCTTCTTCATCCTTTTTCTTGCTGGTCGTTCTGGTCTGACTTTCTTCCTTTTAGTTTTTCCTGCGTCATCTCTAGCGGGTCTCAGCGTTGCCGTCATCGCCTAGCAATTCGATTGTAGAACGCTGCAGTCAGTTTTCAGCCAGGCGGCTAAAAGCCGAAAACCGACACAAGCAACAACAACAGCAACAACAACAGCAACAGCAACAACAACAGCAACAACAACAGCAACAACAAAAACAACAACAACAAAAACGACACCAACGAAGAAGCGACCGGTTCATTGCCGATCGGTCAGACAAACAGACGGATTTTCCGCCGCTGCTGTTGCTGCCGCTGCTTTTGCTGATCGAGCAACCGAATTGGCGTCGAGGATGGCGTCGGCCAACATATCTTCCGCCTTCCTCTCTTCTATGTCGCAAACGAAACAAAAAGCGAAGAGAAGCGAACTGCAGAATTAAATGGGTGCGGAATAGGAACAGATGAAGACACGAGAAGACGAAGGGAAAGAGTCATAGAGTGGCAGAGATATAATAGATCGGAAAATTGATGACGAAGAAGAGAGAAAGGCCGACAGAGGCGGAACAGAGTCGAACAGGGAATCGGCGAGCGAGAACGTTTTTCTTCGCTGGCCTGCTCACGTGTCGACCGACAGGCAGCCCTGGGCGTACTCGAGTATGTAGTGTATACTGGGTCTGTTTCTGAGTGCGCCTATCTCTGTATGATTATAAAATGTGTACGCAGCTGATGGTGGTGGACTGAAGAAACGGACGGACGAATGAACAACGTATGTCTGCATAGATGGTTGTTTGCTTGTCTACTTCGTGGATGGATCGTTTGATGACCGCACCACTGTGTGTGTGCGGATAGACGAAGCTGCGCGCGTCGCGTGTGCTGCTGACTCTGTGGTAGCATGCCTAGTGGTTCGCACGCACTATGACACGACACCACAACTCATTCTATTATTATTATTTTTATCATGTATTTATTGTCATTCAGTTATTACAATTGTGAGGTATGAACGTTTATGCCAGGTTGATCCTGCTCCGGTCGCTTTCTAGTTTTTCTAGGTTTTCTTTATTATTATTATTATTATTATTATTATTATTATTATTATTATTATTATTATTATTATTATTATTATTATTATTATTATTATTATTATTATATGACCACTAACCACTGCAGCAAGTACCACCATTGCTACTAAAGGATCATATTTTTAGCGCTGTTAGCTATTGGTGGCGACGGCTGTGGTAGTGGTAATGGTGATGGTGGTGGTGGTTGTGGCGGTGGTGGTGAAATCCGACGTGTGGGCCGACCGAGGCGGAAGAGCATGCAGAGTACAAAGGGTATCTGCTTAAACTTGGTTGGGTGTGCGGGCTTCTAAATGGGAATCGTTGCCGGTCTTTTGGTCGGTCTGTTCATGCAGTACAGGCATGATAGCATAGTGGCATCTCGTCGTGCTGTTTTTTTGCTTCAGGTCATCTTAGTTTTTTTTTGCTCCGGGCTATTTCAGTATCGGTGGCAGAGTGGATGCATTCGCCTGCGCCTTGCGACCAAAGGAGAGTGCGGGTTCGAGCCCCACCGTTGCACATTTGTATTTATGGAGGTCCGAGGAGGTATGAAGCACCGCGAAAAGCAGTCCCGTGGACGTTAAATCTTGGCTGAGGGTCAGCCCGAGGAAAATTTTATTTAGGTACTCTCAGTTTGTTGATTTACTCGTTGAACTAAGGTGTCCAACATGCGTCGATGACAACGACGCCACCATGTGCTGCACGACTACTTTAGAGGCCAATAGTCGTTAAGAAGGCCGGACCGAACTAAGATCAGTGGACAAACGAGAAAAAGAACATTCCTGACATTTCGAGCGAGAACGATTTGACGCGGCATCACTGCTGCGGCAGTGCAGGTTCTCGAGCCGGTGTCATGGGTCAGTAGAAGGAAAGGACAGATATGCTTATCTGTTCGTTGGTTGTGACACGTTAGCTGACAGGGCTCAGTGCGGTTCAACAATTACAGAGAGGTACTAAGGAGAGCACAGAGGCTCGAGGCTGCGGATGCTGTTGCCGGTTTGTTTCAATGATACCAACAGCCAGCTTGGCGGTGCGTTTCATTGTAACAATCACAGCAACGTCAAATAAATACAAAAGGATACTAGCATTAGGCATTTGTTACAGTTACCCTGTGCGATACCATCACATCGGGAACCTTTATTCTCGTACGCTCGTTGCGACCGGAGGAGACACCTAGGTGCACGGGTTTAATCCCCGCAGTTGCACATCTAAATTTATCGAGTCCGTCTTATTAAGCATTGCAAAGGCACTATAGTGGACGTTAAATGTTGGCTGAGAGTCAGCCCAGATACGCTGCGCACAGGGGTGACTCAGAACAGGGTTAACGGCGACGGGCGAGAGTGTATGCAGCGCATCTATGTGTGCTAGTGTTTTCGCATGTGGGTAATGCTGGTACGACCCGCTGCTTCGTTTACCCATTTCCATTATAGACTGCGTGCGTTGAAAATATTGTTCACAAGTCATACAAGTACGTTTATTATTATTATTATTATCATTATTTATTATTATCATCATCATCATTATTGCAGGTAAAACACAAAAAACCCTAGCTCTGATATGTACGATAGGTAAGTTGGCAAAACATTAGCATATATCTCGCTATTTGTGGCGAAGCAAACGCGCTATTCAGTAGTTGTCGATGTCAATGTGGCATGTGTTGTGTAGCTATTCGTCGACGCGCCTGTACCCTGTAGAAGGAAAACTGTCGGCGGGTCGTCTAGTGGAAAGTCTTAGTTAGACTCAGGAGGGAGATTCGGAGGTTCGTCTTCGACGGAATAGGAAAAAAGCCCGACAGACAAAGAGAGAAGGAACGAGCATTACCGTTAGTCGGCGTTGCTCACCGGGACGGTGTCTAGCTTGAACATCTGGCCGTACGACGAGGGTACGTTCGTACTCTAGCGACCCTCGTGAACTAGCTCATGAGGGTCGCACTCGGGGGTGGCACTCAGCAACTACAACCACGAATCGAAGCAATACAGGAAGGCTAGATAAAAGGCAGTGGAGCGTTGGCCAACCAAAGGGTGATCGACACAATCGAGAGCAGCCCGAGCGGAGGCATAACGAATAGAAGACAAACGGAATCCTTGGATCTCTCTAGAACCGAAGAAGCGGAAGAACAAACTAATTGCCCAAGAAGAAATAGAGGCAGCTAAGCACAGCGAGGTAAACAAATGAAAAGATAGTGAAAGCAGGAAGATAAGAGGGCATGAAAAAGTAAAAGTGCATAGAAGAGGAAAAGGGAAGAAAAGAACATAAAAACGAATAGATACAGGGAGTTGACAGAGAGATATAGAAACAGATAGAAAGAAAAAAGAGAGAGAGCCGGTATACGGTATGAAGAACAGAGAAGCTAAAGTACATGTGGACAGATCGATATTCCGCCTACCTTTGGGGAGTAGACTTCTCTCCCGTAAACGGAGAACGTCACACAAGAGGGCGCCCGTAGATGTTGGCCAAACTGAAACGACTTCGCAGTGGCTGGTCGCAGCATTGGAAGGGCTTCGTGCTTGCTTGTGCCGGTGCCAAGAGAGTGTAGAACCGAGTGGGGCAGAGCGAACCAGCAAGCACGTAGCTTACTGGATATCGATGGATATTTTTCTGGAATCAAGGTGTCCTTTACATTCGCAGCTCCACCGAGCTTACCCTTTTCGCCCCGACGTCCCCCTTTGCAACGCCCTCGTTAAGCCGGTCAACTTGGTCGGTCTTGTTGGGTGGCACCGAAGTTGACACCGGTTGGCCGTTCCAGTCTAGAGCTCGGTCTTGCCTCTCAACACTCGTCTTATTCCTCGACCTTCCCCCGTATTAATGATACCAAGACCCGGCGAGCGGTTGCCAGGCTGTGAGCTGTCGATTCGATAGGCTTGTACGTGCGATGTGCAATGGCCCCTTCACCAAACAGCAGAGGGGGTCATTGCACACCGCTGGCTCATCGCCATCGTGTGCTGTACATTCCCGTTCACCGTTAACGGGTACACGAGTGACAAGTGACGTAGTTGGCTGTGAATGAATACAGGAATTATTGGAATCGTCATCAATATGCAACGGACATGCAGGCAAGATGCAAACAGAATATGCATTTGATTACAGACAAGATACAACAGTACTCACAGTCAAAACAGGTGTGTGTGTGAGTCCTGAAGTTTGTAATGTTTGGGGGCCCCGTGGGGCGCATACTCGACAGTCGAGAGCATTGTAACAAAAAAAGGGTATAAGATCGGCGTAGATGATTGACTTTGCTACTGTTGTTAAATATGTTTTCAATATACGTGCTTCTCAACGTATTGGTTTAATTGTGCGCAATATGAATTACATACTAAACACGCCCAGTAGGATTTAGCGTGCATGTGTAGTAGATCTAGATATACACCGGAATCCCAAGGCTTGTGTATAGAGCGATTGATTGTGCTAAAGTGCAGCGCTACACATGTGTACATATTTGTGTTTTGGTCTGTTAGAATGCTAATGTCGGAGCAACAGATTATATCGCGATTGTAAACTGGAGCTGCATGCACTTATTTGACAAGGAAGCAGCTAGATATTTAGCATAACAAGGACGTCAAAGAAGAATACGGAGGGCAGACTCTTAAATACTGATATCAGCGCCAAAGTTCTTGACCGCCGTAGTGATTATTACTTATTCTATTAACGCTTACAAGAAGCTTAGAAGAGAAGAAACAGAGCAAATAGGCATTACACGGACGCTGTCCGAATGTTTACATAGGCTGACACTAAATTTCAACTCCTCGGACAGGGTTAAAACATCGTGCCTAGAGTGCACAGCTGGGTCATTGAGAAACGCGCTGTCTACCCTTATGAGCAAAAGTGGTATTGTAGAGATGCTTATCTGGGGCGGATGACACGGTTCGACAAACACTTTGAAAAGCTTTACGGAAACTGTGGCAAGAGTCGGATGATTTGTAGTCCATAGCTCTTTTAGGGTATAAAACATAAGGAAGGGTTTGTTTTTGAAGCAGTTTACGACAGACTGGTCGTATATTGCTTTAAGAAAAACAAGTAAGCAAGTTTTATTTTGAAAAAGTAAGACTTCTTTGAAAGAATAAAAAGTACTTTGAAAAAGCTTTCGAAAGAAAAAGTTTTCGAAAAGAGTGAAAAGTATTTTTAAAAAGCGATACGTTTTTTGCATCCGTAAGAATCTTATTTGCGTACAATATATATAGGAGTACTGGCGACTCCACTCATATGCCGCGCCCTTTAAGTGAGAGAAATGCGAGTAAAGAGTATATAACATGTGAATTTATTTTTGCAAACACCATGGGTATGATTTTACAAATCTTACTACGCAAGGCAAGCTTTTACTTCTCGTCTCATTTCCAGCCGCTTCGATTAGACATCGTGAATCATCAACAATTGTCTTAGCGTCAACGTAAATAATCTTGAATTTTCATATATATATATATATATATATATATATATATATATGTATATATATATATATATATATATATATATATATATATATATATATATATATATATATATATAAACATTTTTAAGGTCGCAAAGTCAATATTACAACTGCTAGTGAAGCATTCGTTCATGTCACGATTTCTCTAGGTAAGGCATAGAAAAAGCTCGTATAATTGACGTAGCTTTAGGCGACAGCATTTCAAAGGTTACCTTTTTGCCGCTATCCTTGTTTACATCGTATTGAACGGATCGTTTACCCCAGATATAAGAAGGTAATCAGTATTTAGATACACATGCTAAGCGAATAATAATAAATTAAAAATTAATTTACGTGAGACTGCTTTGTGTTTGCTAACGTTCTACCAAGGAATACAGTAACGGGCAATACTATACTACAGAATTCCTAACACAGTTTATCACTTCGCTTACCAGAAAGTGCTTCAACACATCTGCGTTTTATTAATAACATGTACGATGACCATGACTTCATTTTTTCCGGTCAAGCTAATGCCCGCGTATCTGCTGAAAACATCGGGCTGACAACACTAAGGCCTTTCTTGCTGAAGTCACCTGAAGTCATCGGCGCTGGCAAAGCACCCAGCAGAAACGAAAATATGCATATAAAAGAAATTGCAAAAACGTTACCAGGTTCCAAGTGTGTGCCCCAAAACGATGCAGGTGATCGTCGACTTCAATACAAAGAGCGGCGGGTTCGATGTCGGGGCAACACAAACCCGATACATTATTCTTTTAATTTGCTTATTCAGGCGAAAATAGTGCAAATGCGGCACACTTACCAATGTGCTTAACAATAATATATATACAAACAGGAAAAGTTGAGCTCCTCCATCACTGACCGATGCGCAAAGTCCGAGCCTTTGTCGACTTGCCTTTTTCTGCTGCGGCGCCAGTCTCATTAGATAATTTAAATCGGTCACATTTGAGAAGAAGTTGTTCTAATAAACGAATAAACGAAGCTTTATGATTAAACACCAAAAGAGCAGACTGTCCTGGCATACTCAACGCAAAAAAATATTTGCGCATGTGTCTGACAGACCAGCGAAGGCGGGTAGAGTGTTACTGTAGAGGACAATGTAAGAAATTTTATTTCTTTTTGTTGTGTGAGTGCCAGGCTAGACATTTCAACTAAAACAGAATTCATTAGTTGCCATATGGAAGAAGAAAATGTATAGCTATTGAGGAAGGCTACTTTTTATATACAAATTGTAAGAATTCAACTCGTTACAACTGATTTAAAACAAACGATTTTGTCTAGATTCAATATATATATATATATATATATATGCATAGCCCAAATGTGAAACTAGCTTAAGCATATATACACATACACATTTAAGCTAGTTTCTCGTGTAGGCCCCACAAACGTAGATAAAGTAAGAGAGATAC
>QVRM01004885.1:0-105000 GCA_003439945.1 Dermanyssus gallinae | reverse complement strand
TATTCGTGGTAATATTGTTTTGCTCAGTGATTGCTTAGGTAGAAAAGAAGGTTTCCACCGAAAACAAATCTCTATTTTGAACCACTCACATTAAGATGATACGACAAATAATTAGCGAGAGAGGAACAGATCGACCCGTGATTGAAAGGAGAAAAAAAGGGAAAAGTAGGAGAATAAGCTACTATTTAGAGTCCCGCCAGGCGTTCTTCATCAAGATCGGGTTGTCTTTGACGCACCGCCATCATATTCGTCTTTCAGTCATTTTCATTTTTATCAACCACTCTGCTTTCTGTTGCTGAAACCACGCTCTATAGCTAACCTTGTCGCAATATTCACAACTCATTTGCCGGGAGGATTGCACGTCGTTCACAGATTCGAAACGGCTTTGTTTCTATTGTAATACACCTTTTTTCTATAAAGGTGATATGATATGAATATCGCAGTTTACCTCCTAGCTCTACCTCCTGTGAATGTGGAGTTTGGCCGATGACGAGGCGGGTCTCGTATCTTTCATGCCGCGAAGTCGCGCTTGTTGTGAAGCTGCGTGGCGGCTGCCTGGGACCTTACTGTTTTTATGATTTATTTTTTTTTTACCTCCAGCCCTTTTTCGAGACGTTTTCATCAGCCGCCGTTTGCTGAGTACTTGTTTGGCTCTCTCTCTCTCTCTGTTCTTATCATCGTGCTCCCTACTCCGCCTCAACCTCATGTTCATCTGTGCTCAGCTTGACGTTGACGACGTCTACTGACATTGCTTGGCGGCCATGAAGGCGGAACTTTGGTCCGTCAGGTTGGCCAACAACACCGGTTGCCTGCGCTAGACTGAAAGCTGTACGGGGGCTAATTTGAGAGGGGTGCGCTGCATCTGTGAGCCGTCGAAGTGAGTGTGCAAGTGCAGCAACGGAATGCTTAGGCTCAATCTAGCAGTGCCGGTCGCCTACGCGGCCGCTGCCGCTAACATCATTTCACGTTCATATTGTTGTTATTGTATTGCATTTGTTGTTGTTGATGATAGCTCATATCCCTATTCTTCCCTTTTCACTCATTTTAAGCATGGGTCGTTCCTCTCCCTCTCTCGCTAATTACTCGCAACATAGTGAGGTGAGTGGTTCAAAATAGGGATTTGATGCTGTCGATGTTGTTGTGGTTGTAAGCTCGTCGTTGTTCCCATGTGTTTGCTGCGTTTTGGCACTCGCGATTATCGTGTTTAGTACCCGTAAGCTCTACATGAAGCTATATATGAGAATCTACTATTATTATAATGACTACGACTTTAGTAAATAGTACTGTTACGGGTTCTACTTTCAGTATACTCGGCGCCCGCGAGCCGTTTTTGCACCGCTCTACGAGCAGCTCAAGCCTAAGCATAGCTCTCTCTTTCTTATTCAAGTCGGAGCCAGTCGATGCAGCAGTCAGTCTGTTGGCGGTTAATAGACGCGTATGGCGCGTTTAACGCTGGCGCTACTTACAATGACGACCTAGGTTTATAGCTAATCGGCGTTCGTATCTCTCTCGCTCGCTCTCTGATTGATCGCTCTCTCCCTATTTGTCGTTTTCCCTTCCTCTCTCTCTATATATATAGCTCTCCCTTTATATCGCTCTTTCCATTTCTCCCGTCCTTTGGGTCGGCATAAATCCTATTGTTGATAGCAAACAGTAGTGGTACGGATTTCGTCGCGGTAAGCGTCCATCCTCAGCTGTTACGTCCAGTAAGGGCAGTTGTTTCCGCTGCCGATCTCTCGAGCCACGCGAATCATCGTACATGATAGTTTGGGAATATATCATATATATATTTTTTTAGATATACTTATCCAAATGTGATAATAACTAAACGAAAATAAAAACTCGGAGACCGTGCCGATTCGGTTTCTTTTTTTTTTGCACGATGCATTTATGGCTTGCTATGATGGTTAATATCTTTGCTGTGCTAGTTCTAATTGTTGGTAATGTTGTTGTTCTTGTTGTTGCTGCTGCTGTTATTGTTGTTGTTGTTGCTGTTATTTTTGTAGGCCTAGAGGTTAGTGTTGTTGCTGCTGCTGCTGCGGTTGGGTGAATTCGGATAATGCGGTCTTTACCGCTGTTGTTGGTATAACGGCGGTTATTGCTGATTGTTTCTATGTATGCACAATGCACCGACAACCTGCACCCAACCAGCACCGCATTTCCACGAAGAGTTAGTTGTCCGTCTCGCATGTGCTCACCGCACCGAAGCGCGAATCCGAACCTCAATAATAATAATAATAATACTCGGTGTTACTGTGTCGGCACTGTAAATGAGCGAATCATTCATCGGGCACTTTCGCAATATGGCTGCGAGTGGCGGCGGCGGCGGCCGTGGTGGCAGAGAGTCGCGCATTTGTCACTACCGCTGCATACGTCTATATATTGCGTATGGCGAATACGGCCTAGATATCGCGCTCGGCCCAGTCGTCTGCGGGAGACTGTCATCTCTGCTGCGCATGTCATCTCCAAGTCTCCCTAAGCCTGTGTGGGTGGGTCGTTTGTGTGTATATATATATATAAATATATATATATATATATATATATATATATATTTTTTTTTTTGCTTACACACACGTATGACTTATTGTACTCCTACGCAGGTATGTATGTATGCCGTAGTGTATGTACAGATAGGTAAGAAGAGCTTAGAACGACTTTCAATTTCGGCCACGCTGAACTCCTCTGTCGCGTGGTCTCTCTGAGACGCCGACAGATCAACCACGACATGAGCGTGGCAGGCTCGGTTCGGCTCAGCCTTGCCACGCTTCGAGAGCAGAAGGCCATCTATGTACGCCACCGCCGCTGCTGCTACTGCCACCGCCACTGCATCACAACCAACCCGAGTCCGAATGCCGAATGAAGACTCGAATGGAGTGACAAAAGCCAACGGCGGTGTCAACGGCGTCATGTCCCGGCGCCTTCCTTTGGCCAAATCCGGTATGCGGGCTCTCGGCAGGCGGCGGCTCGGAAATCTTCTTTTTGATGACCGCTTTGGCTGAACGGGTGGGCGCTCGCTTGATGATCCCGCGAGAGCCCCACGCGAGTCAGACGCGACTGTCGGCGGCTATTGCTGGTAATGCTGCTGCTTCTGCCCGATGGTTGTTGCTGCACAGCATGACGACAACGTCGCTGCTGCTGCTGTTGTTGTTGTTGTTGTTGTTGTTGCTGCTGCTACTGCTGCTGTTGCTTGTTGCTATTTTGCTTCAAGTTGTTGCTATGCTGTTTCTAATTGTTGCTAATATTCTTGTTGTTGTTGTAATTCTTGTTGACGTTATGGCTAATATTGTTGTAATTCTAGTTGACGTCACGGCGAATGTAGTTGTAATTCTTGTTGTTTTTGCTGCTGTTGTTGCTGTTGTTGTTATTGTTGCTCTTGTAGACTCTTTTTGTGTCTACACCACAAAGAGTTCTCGGACTCGCATGCTCACCGCACCAAGGCGGCCAGACTCTGCATCAACATAGCCGGGCTTAATCACAATGGCCGGCGGGTAGTGTGAATGGACAAATATATATACACACACACATATATATGTATGTATATATATATATATATATATACACATATACATATATATACATATACATATATATATAGCATGGTTTATTATGGCGAGCGAGTGAGTCACTATGAGGCGGATAGATCATTTAGGATGATTATGGTGGCGGTCATGATGACGATGGTGACGCCTCATGTTTGACAAACCAGAGTCATGACTCGATTGGCCGTTGCCACACAGGCTGTCAGAAAAGTCATCGTAGAGGAATAAGACGTCAATCAGACTTCAGAAATCGGATCAATCAGCTGAAACGGTTAGTCGGATGGATCAATCGCTGGTCCGTCAAGGATTACGGGTCGACTCAACTAACCTAAGTCAGTCGTGTTTCGCTCAAATCGTTTGTAGAGTCGACGGGAAGGGATTTCCCGAAAACGGGTGGAAAACAACGCCAGCTCTTTGGGTCATGCGGTAGCGATTTGTTGTGCCAGAAACCAGAAGTGTTGGGTGGCGAATGACGTTGGCATGACTCGTCCAACATGAGCAATGACTTTGTTGTTGTTGTTGTTGTTGTTGTGTTGTTTTTATTCTTGTTACTGTCGTTGTTATTGCTGTTACTGTCGTTGTTGCTATCGCTGTGGTTGTTGTCGCTATTATTGCTATAACTGTTATTATGTTTGCTGTTATTTTCGTTACTCTTATTAAATTGACTTTGTCGTTCTGCCTGTTTGTAGTAAGCGTACCGTAATATTATTATAATGATAATTAGAATGAAAACGCCTCTACACGTAGGATAAAAGGTTTTTTTTAGTTAAGACTAATTGTAAAATTCTTACTTTCGTGCATCGGTTCCGGCAGATAATATGTCTACTATGAAACAGCGACTTACGTAGGCAATGTTCGTGCAAAATAATTCTTTACATTTTAAATGATAATCATATTACATTACGTATACGCAGTGCGCAGTACAATACATGCGCTAAACCTTGGCGTAGTAACAAGCCGATCGAGCAGCAAATCCCTTTGTTGTTCTCTTTCTATTTTTTTCACTACGAGTACTATGCGACTACGACTTGTATTACTACTATTACTATAAAATAAAAAAAATATACTTTTCAGGCTGACCACTACTACTCCTACTCCTACTACTACTATAACAACAAAAACAACAACAACAACCATTACAACAACGGTGACCCATTTTTATTCTGTAACAAAATAAACAAACATTCGTTCGTATCTTTGGCCGCATGGCGTATGTCCGCTAGTCGAAAGCGAGTTTGAAACGCATAATTGTCGTAAATATCATCCGCTTTCGAACCCTGCTACTGGTTGGTTGTTGCTGTGGTTGTTGCCCTTATTGTTGCTCTGCGCTCATTAATTGTTTGTGTTACGGTTCGGCTCTTGATCAGGCGCGTTTAGCGTTTGCATACTAGCTACGTATGCATGTGCGCCGAGACCACACCGTATGCGCGCTTTCATAACAATCAATGTTGCCATCATCATTAATTGTAAATAGAAATAAGAACGTTACACTGCGTCCCGTAATACTTTGTTTTCTTTTTTTATAGACTGCTATCAATGTAAACCTCTGAGGGGTATGGCAGGACCGCTTCTCTGTCGAACTCCGACGCCGGTGGTTCAACTCAGCCAGACGGTTGGCTCAAACGCGTAGAAACGCGCGTTAATCACAAACTCGATCCAACCCCGTGTGTCAATAAATTTAACCCTCCTTTATCGACCTTTGTCTGAATATCGTGTGATCATAGATTCCGAGGTGGAGTTGATATGTGTTTCGACACGCCTAAAGAAGTATGTTCACTATGTCGAAAAACAAGCAGTGCTTACGCCGCAATACAAACATGGCACTTATTATTACACGGTTATTGTAGTAATACTAGAATTTGTATTGTAAACACAACATGTTTGCCCATATGTTGTATGCCAATTGTGTATGCTGACTTACAGCTTTGATGTGTACATACTTACCAGTGTATGTGCACATCAAATCAAAGAAATTTAAATACAAAATAAACAAAAGTCGTTTTTTTTATTTATTTTGTATTTAAATCTTATGGATACATTGAGCAAAGGCATGTACGCTTCTGTATACTTTGGATGTTCCATCCGTATAATAGGTATCGGTATAGGGTCGCTGAAGGTATGTATGCCGTCCCGTACGACAGTCCCAAGTCCGTAGGGAATGGAGGACAGTCAATAAATAAAAAACAACCTTCCAAAAAGTGTTTTTAATTCTAGGGCCAGACACGATCAAAGCTGCCTGCTGCGACGTTCAGTTGATGCTTAATTACATCTATGTTGTATCGCAAAAATCGCTCAGCGTCCAACATAGGTACATTCAGCGGTAGAACCGTTGCCGGCATCATAGCCATGAGGTCACATAATGTACGCGAAGCTATGTTTGTCCCACGCTCTCAGCGGCGGCGACGACACCGACGACGACGAAGACAAGAGGCTACACAAAAGAAAGCTGTTTCAGACGTTCAAGCGCACTTAGTCTAGCTAGAAGAGTGTAACCAAAACAGAACAAAAACACAGCTGTCTGGCCCAAAGAGCCTCACTTGAGATAGCAAGCACCATGAGGCTTTAGGCAGGTAGACGGTGGACATGAGGGATAAACAACAACAACGCGGAGGCAGTTGACTTCATTGACAAAAAACATGAGAGCTGTGCGGGTGGGTGAGGGCGAGCGGACGAAGCAGGACAAACAGGCCATTCGACGTCGAGCAGCAGCAGCTAGAAAATCGAAATAAACAAGAACTTTGTGTCGCTACTGCAAGCCTGTCCCAGTCGTCGTACAGGTTCCAGCGCTCGTAGCTCGTAGCAGCGCAGGCAAATAATAGAGTAGAAATTGAATTAAAATTTGCTTTATAATAAGCGGTCGTTGTGGTAATATGTGGGCGCGTTCAATAAAAATAAAATAAAAAAACTAGCTAAGACGACGCAATGTCACCCCCCCCCCCCCACCGGAGTTAGTTCGGAGCAAGAAAGAATCAGAGAGAGAACGCGCGCGCGAGAGAAAGATAGAGAGAGAGAGGAAGGGGGGTTAGAGGCGACACGCGACCCATTCGCCTTACCACCTCTAGACAAATTCATTAATTATGTGACGCGTTATGATACATCAGGCGACATGAGAATGCTGCCGCAGTGCCGCGCTCTCTTAGTAGGCGGCGGTGCATGCCGGTGGTGGCTCACTAAACAGACACATGCCGCGCGTTATGCCCGTGACGCGTGAGTCGGCAGTCAGTTGGAAGGAATTCGGTTGGGGACGGTTCGTGGGGTGCGGGGGTTTGTTGTGGGTCGTCGTCGTCGCATACTGGTCGCAGCGATCTGCCGCCAGCAGCCACACCAGAGCGGTGGCCAGTGACACATGTGCATTACGCATTCCGTACCCCCACCCCCGACCCCCCCCCGCCCCGAAACGAAATCTCCCATAGGATCAAAAAACCCACACACAGACACAACGACCAACCCACCCGCCCATCCACACAAAGTACGTCGTGCTCTAGAGGGTCTCATGCGTCCATGCACGCACGCACGCATTCATACATACATGCCTGCTTGCATGCATGCATCGGTGCATGCATGGGTGCGTACGGGCAACCAAACGCCTAAGTAACGTCAGCGGCATATGATCAAATACAAGTCAACGTTCAGCGTCGTCTTTGCTGCTGCCGGTGCTGCTGCTGCAAAGCCATAGTCAGGAGTTGTCAAACGATCGCGGATTTCTGCGGGCAGTGTCTGCCGTAGCGGTAATGGCCCGCTCTCCGTGCTTTGTGAGGCCGCCCTTGTGCCTTCGGTTTCGTCCGTCGAGCGGTTTCGTCGTAAATTCAGGCTTCGCTGCACGTTCGTGTCGGACGTCCCGATATGTTGTCTCTGTTCCGTGTAGGCGGGTTCCGTGCACACACATTCACCCACACATACATGCATACATTCACCCATACATACATACATACATACATATATACATATATACGGAGTGCACATGCACTAGTGGCGTGCTGGTAGTGGCAAATCGCTAGCGTGTGGTTTGCCGCCGTCAACGAGAACTGAAACAGCCGCGCAACGGAATGTGGTGGTTTCTCTGCAATGACGATGTTGCTACGCAGCCGTAATGCCGGCCCCGACGTGAATATGTCGTCGTTGAAATATGATTTCTTTTGCGTTACGCACCATACATGCCTGCACACACACATATATATATATATATATATATATATATATATATGTATATATATATAAATATTTATATATATATATATATATATATGTATATATATATAAATATTTATATATATATATATATATATATATATATATATATATATATATATATATATGTATACATACATAAGGTCGGTTGCCTTTGTACCCTGCAAAGTAAATACGAACAGCGAGGCCGGTCAATGAGCAGTCCACCATTTGGCATAACAACCACGGCGATAACGGGGGCTACGACAACAACACCAGCAACACCTGCAGCAACAACAACAGCAACAACAACAACATTAACAACAACAACAACAAAAACAACAACAACAGTGCTTGCAGTAGGGGAGTAGCGGTAGCAGTCATCCCGGATTAAGAGAGCATACAATCCGGGGGAATGGGGCAACGTAGAGGGAGGAGAATCGCGAGGCGTGTTTCACTTCCCAGTGGTCGTAGTCGGACTCTATGTGGTAGTATGCAGTTGCACTCATAGTTCTAGTAGTAATAGTAGTAGTAGTATAACTAGACATATTCATCTCTCCGTAATACCGGGCGGCGCCGCAGAAGACCACCGGCCGAGACAGCTGCGGGGTCAGCCGCGTCTTCGTACGATTGCGTGGCCAGTGTGCGAATGTCCTGACTGTCATCACACAGTTCACATACAGTCCACTGGCTGCGGTTTGCTGTTGGCGAGGTGCGGTTCAAGTGATTTGCATGTCGTAATGAGCGCATGTCCACTACCATTACTAGCACAAAAACAACAGCAACAACAACAACAGCAACAACAACAACTACAGCAACAACAACAACAACAACAACAACAACAACAAGTCAAGGGGACGTACGTGTAGACGTAAACGCACGGTAGGCGACATGCAGGAGTACGCATCTACTATGCGCAGCTTCTGTCTGCTGGCTAGCTAGGACGGAGTGGCGCCACACTCCGTCCAGCCATCTGTGCGGCGTTGCGTTGGTCTGCACTTTGTTCTACGCGTCAGGCTACGCTGGGGTCGAACCGAGTGCACCACGACCACCACCGCCACCAGGACCATGACCACCACCACCACCACCACATGATACGTGAACGCTAACGATTTCGCACTCGTTTGCGCTGGCCAGTTGATCGCTGCATTGACGCGCGTACGCACCCTGCCTTGCCTCTACCGCTACCGCTATCGGGCGCTACCATGTGACGTCCTGTCGGCTCTGGTCCGCAGCTGTCCTGAATAACCCGGCGCCATTGGTGCCCGTCAATGAGGGGGTCGACGGCAAACGACCGGTCAGGCCACTCTAGAGATGACTGGAGGTTCGGATCGCTCCCAAAAGGCCGGTGGGTGGGACTTTGCCACCAACCGACAACCAAGCAACCAACCAGCAAAGCCTATCCGCCTCTTGGGAGCGATCCAAACCGCTAGGCATCTCTTTGCGCGCTCGCGGACTCACGCATTCTAGCTAGCTGGATTGTGCAGTCAGCATGTGTCGGGCTATTTGTGTGTGACTATGTGTCTGGTGGTACTATTACTACTACTTCTACACGCAGTTTGTTGTCGTCCGGTTCGACTCTTCCTGGACAACACTGGTATCATTATCGTGTCCTGCGGTTGCAAGCATCATCTCAATATTGAGAGGAAGAAGAGTGACAATAACATTAACGGTAGCAACAACAACTACGCGTAGCGACGACATAATGCCAACATCTAGAGGAGCCGAGCGCAGCAACAACAACAACAACAACAACCGAATGACAGTAGCCACCGAAGAACAGTGGAACAACACCAACAACGGACGAGTAACAATGACAACGCCAACGACAACAAGTACAACAACAATCACAAGCAAACGAAAATATTAAATAAATATAACAACAATAAACAACACAACAACAGCACCCAACACGGGCAAACACCTACAGCAACAACGCGTAACAGCAGCAACAACGCGTAACAACAACAACAAAAGCAACAACAGTTAGGTTCTGCGGCAGAAACGTCGACTGGAATTCCTCCTCGGATGGAGGTCCGTTTTGCGTTGGGTGACAGCTAGAGCCCACGAACACGATGGCCTCCACCGCCTAATGGGGTCCTCATTTCCATCGTTTGAGGCAGCCAAACATCGCGCTTAGCGAGATTCGGCTGGCTTTTTTTTGTTAACGCGAGGCCTATTGATCTTCGGATGGCACCGAAGTTGTGTGTTGTCGTGGTTGTCGTCGCAGCAAGCAGAAAAGAACATTGCGAGACAAAGAGAGAAAGAGCGAGTCAGAGAAAGAAAGAGAGAGGAATAGAGAGAGAGCGGGACGCAGAGCGTACAAACGGAGACACGACTCAAGGATCGCTCGGTAGAGGATCAGGGTTAGGCCAGGTAGCAAGGCACTGTACGTGCTGGACTGAACTTGCAGCCGAGACATTCACATGACGCGTGGGCATAGTTAGAGTTAAGCCTGAGCACCGAACCCCCCCCCCCCCTATCCTGACGCGTTGTCGTCTGTTTGCGTGCAGCCGACCTCAGCGAGTCGGCGATGACCCACGAGGCAGGCGGCATTCTTTTGCTGGCGCGTGTTTCGCCATGAGGCCCTTGTTCGAAACGACTTCTGTTGCGCCTGCGGCTGGTTGCTGTGTCGCTATATAGCTACAACGAGTATTCTTCTTTTTACTACTGTAGCACCGTGAGCTATCTTGCGTCCGTCTGCCGTCACCTTGGCCGGGAAGCTGGCGGGACGCGATTTGAATGTGTACCAACTTCATGAAGCTACACGCCCGCACGGGACAGAACCGCGTCATTCATCAATGCAGGTGCAGCACTTCAGCGTGCACCGTCATGATTCAGCCTCATGCGCCTAAGAGGTCTGGCTTGACTCTCGTATGACTGCCGTCGATTAGCAAGTATATACTTGCTTTACAGTGAAACGCCTCAACAGTGTTGTCAAACTCGTTTAAACATATAGCTTGTGTTGTCTGTTGACACTCTCAACATTTGCCTTAAATGTGCAATTACTTCCAATAACAGCCATCGAGACAGCAAGAAAGCAAAAAAAAAGCTAGTAATACTGAAAGAGGCAGCAACGAATACTTCCTCTTCTATGATTGAGAAAGGCTACATAAATTCGTCGACCTGTCGGAACTAATTGATCCTGATGCTCTAAATTAAGATGTGAACTAGCATACGCACAACATTACTGAATCTTCCTGAGATCCCAGCCAAAAAATATTGGCTGATGCAAGGCGTATAGAAGATACCTATATGTATTTTGGACATCAATTTCGGCTAAAGTCGACCATAATACGATGTTTAAGAAAAGCGTAGATGCCTGAATCGCTAGAATCGCTCAAGCTCTCGGGTCGGCGAATAATGAATTCGATTGAGTAGCCATTTGTCTTTAGTCGTGGACATAGAATGGTGTTTTTTGTGCAATCTGCAATCGAATTTGCAAACCTTTCGCTTCTGCGTCCGGATTGGCAGTGAAATCAAAACAAGCGCGCAAAAAAATACGTCACTAGACCAATCTTGAAAAGAAGAGCACTTGATTGCGGTAGCAATAGGGAGCAATGTCAGGGGCAATGAAATAGCATAATTTATCCGAGATTTCAGCATGCGATGAGATGAAGTGATTCGTGGCAAGCCCTTGGGAAACGGATTGGAAAGATCACTGAGCTCTCTCGCAGTGAGTAGCAAGAACGTTTCTTCTTTAGCTATCACATATGACAGTTAACTTGCTAGTTAATACTGTGAGACAGCTTGAGAGTCGTCGCTATATTTTGACCACATTTATTTGTACATCATCTTATGCCCAAGAAGTGGGGCCAAAGGCCGGCATTTGGCGATGTACTCTTTTTAGACATTTGCGCTACTACTAAAAACAATTACGATGAGCAAGATGAAGTATAGTGCCGTCCGCTACGACTTTGATCTATAATACGTTAACATGACGTCACTCCACTCGCCCGGCCGATTACAGCATTTGTGTCTCTCTCTCTATGAAGTAGATAAGCCGATAGCTTCCTGCAGAGAAGTTAATTTTCAGTGACCAAAGCCGACCATCATTATGGTAATCGCGACTGTAAAACGCGTGCGTTTGACACCTACTACATATACTTGACGCTCAGACGCGTGGCACGACGGAAACCTATTGAGAAAGGCCAATGCCGGTCGGGTGCAATCGGCCAGCATTAGGAGCGCCTCAGGGGCCTGAACTGTGGACAGTTCGTTTGTAGTGGTGCTGGTAGTGAAACAAAAAATAGGGGGGCCTCGTGTCCTCAATTGTAGTTTTATCTAGTTTGGACATGTGTATATTATTATTATGAGAACAATACAATTGTGAAGTGAATGAATGTGCATCCTCGTCATTTCATGGTTTCCACATAGCTATTCTCAGCCCATCGCACCTCATATCGACGCGGCATTTCCTCTGCAAACTGTCAGTCAAAGCAGCTGTCTCAGAACTCGACGGAACGAGACTTTTTTTTATATTGTATATAAAGGTTGTGACGTGAAGTTAGGTGTTATTTAAATTATTTAGCTGGCTCTAGGGCTACCAATTTCAGTTTATGTATTTAGGATATATTTATTTTGTGTCTTTAAAAATACAATTGTCTTGTATGAACGTTTCAAGTAATTATAGAAATATTAAAAGCGGTTAAAGCTAACCTCCTGTGCGTCCGCACCTTGACTGCGCCGAGTCGCATCTGATAGGCTATTCAACGACGGTACCGCAGCACACGATGCCGCGTGGTACCTGGGGCATCTTTCACCGCATCTTGTACAGATACATGTATATGCAGGTGCATGAAACCCCCCCGTCCCGCATAAAACGTGATGAAAGCCATGAACAGCAAAGCGCGTGAGAACGTGTCGGTTCGTTCGTCCGGCCTGTTTCCATATTTCAGAGGTAATCGCACCCGTGCTATAGAAATCAGGATCGATCTCCGCCATTTTCTCGTCCCAAGAGCTGATAAATTGCACGTAGGCCGGAGTGGAATGGAGCTTGAATCTACGCTTTAGGTCCTCTATAAGCAACGGCGTGTCACATAGCAGATAAACGTATCTGTTTAGCGATGTACGATGCAGACCTAGATCTCGTTTCAGGAATGCAGGCTTAATCCGCTCGAGCTTTTCGAGTTGCGCCGACGAGAGATAATCCCAGATGACCTGTATTCCGTAGGAGGCGACTGGCGCTACCTTCATGTTGAACAAAGACAGCGTCGTTCGTAGGGATAGTCTCGAAGGAGTTCGTATACTAACACTCGCAACCAGCGCTCGGCGCGCTCTGTCCGTAATGTGCTCCACGAAGGACCGACCGTTTGTAGGGAGTATCATCCCTAGATATTTGAAGTTGTTTACATATTTCAGGGATGTCCTGTTTATATGCAGAGCATCAGAAGCCGCAAGACGGCCACCACGTCGGAATTTCATGGCTTCTGTCTTGTCCATATTAATCAATAGGCCAGCCTCTTCCACATACCCCGACAGCCTTGCCAGCGCCTGCTGAACGTGAAACCGACTTCTTCCAACAATCACAAGATCATCGGCATATAGCAGAGTTTTCACGTGTCCCGACGGATCCTGAACGCGTCGTGGCAAATCGCTCAGCAATAGGGAGAAAAGTAGCGGGCTCAGGTTGTCACCCTGTGCTACACCCGTGGACTGAACAAACGGGTCTAGAAGGGCTACTCCGTCGTCTATGCTCACTGAATTCTCCTGCAGTATGGCCTTAATCCGCAGTAGCATGTTTTCAGGAACCCCGCTTTGAGCAAGTTTTATTAAAATCTTGTCACGTGGCGCCATATCGAACGCAGATTTAAAATCTACAAACACCGCAAATAGTGCTTGTTTTGGCCTCCGGATCGCCTGATGCACCTCTTGAAGCAAGATCTCACACGCGGTCATGGTGCAGTGACCTGCACGAAATCCATGCTGCTCAGGCGGGATACAGGAGCAAGCCTCCAGGTACCTTGTCAACCGCCGAGTGATGAGAAGAGCCAGCAGCTTGTAGCAGCAGCTCTTCTTCGCGATCGCCCGCCATGAGGATGCGTCATGAGGGCTGCCTTTGTTTTTCGGGATGATGTTAAGGAGAGCAATTTCAGCTTATGTAAACGTAGACAACGTCCTTATTCAACAATCCGCAATTGAGTAGCGTTACGAAGACTCAAAACTGTAAGCGCGTAGCTGTGCGCCCTGAGCATTAATTTAGGAATGCCTATGCTATCCATTTGCAATTGGCAATTGCAACGATGGTCATCAAACACTATCATTTGTTAACGTTTCTTCTGGTGTTATTACCGATCTGCAACAATCAGAGTTTACGATAATGCGATGTTAAATCGAACAACTCTACTATTTCAGGATGCAAGCCATGAATGGCCTTCTAGGTAAAAGACCGAGAGACAGTCCATCCAATTTCACACACAACTTTACCTATGTATCCCGTCGTTTCGATCAAGCGATAATCGATGATATAAGATTTAGTCAGCGTACTAGTAAGTAATACCATAGTAATCGTCTACCCACCTGTCAGATCCTAGAGCTGTGCTGATCTAATTGAAAAATCGATACGAAAGTTGGTATAACGTTGTCTGCAAATTAACAGGCAATTTTTCAAAGGCAATTTTTGAAGCCACTGTTCAAGTTACTCGCCGTAGAACAAGCTGTTTGCCCTCCAGTCAGGTCTCCGACTCTCTTCCGGGTATACAACATTAATAGGCGACATGAGCAGAAGCTTGCAGTTGTTCCAGCTGCTCTAGGGCACTAGGCAAAGTTGAAGCAGAACGGCGTATCTGTCTTCCATAGCCCTGACTAGATGACGGGAGCAGAGCTGCTAGTGGGTCTTGGTTACGAACTGTTCTTACCTTAACTTGTTTAGATTGAGCTTGTGCTGCTCAGTGGTCTTATTAATGGTGACTTTTTGCACAGTGTTTTGGACTGCAAAACAGCAGTAACCTCTTGCAGGTCAGGATTAACGTACTCGCTAATTTGGGTTCAGCGTTCTTGAAAAAATTTAGAGGCCCGGTTAACGTCTAAGCCTCGGGTTACAATTTTGAATATGGCAAAGACAGCATATTCAGAGATGTTCTTAAAGAAAGTCTGGCGAAGATTTTTATTGACGCAGCATCCATGACAAAAACAGATTTCCCGCGCACTCTCAAAGTTTGTATGGTCACAAAAAGTCACAGAGAAGAACGCCTAACAGGTCACTACTAGAGTGACTTAAGCAGTCATAAAAACCTGGTCCAGCAAATGAAATAAACAGAAATCAGTGAGGCACCGCTTGTCTTAAAAATGTTTATTATACTTATTTAGTTCACTCATATTGAGTAAGCAATTACATGAATAATCGGATGAGATGTAAAAGGCACTAAGTATATCCATTTCTCCAAAATCGTCGGGTTTAAGTTTCCTCTTCTAAAGGAAAGCTTTCGAGGGGTACTGTACCAGCGTTCTCAATTTAAATCCATTTTTTAACAACCGGTGCATAGCTGACATGAGATACACAAAACGGTCCCTTACCCACATTGACAAAAAAGTTTTAGCTTCACGTACATTGCGAAACACGCAATTTGTACGCAAGCAAACGAAAGTTTTCTCGAGTGAGGTGTTTCTATACTGTATAGAGTCTATGGCGACTGTACTGTATAGAGTCTACCGAGGCGATGTGAGCGGTACTTTGGATCCCTAAGCAATATATATATATATATATATATATATAAAAGTCCAAGCTGGATTTTGATGAGCAGTAGCATAAACCATTATGTCAATATATATATATATATATATATATATATATATATATATATTTATATTTATATTTATATTTATATTTATATTTATATATATATATATATATATATATATATATATATATATATATATATATTGACATAATGGTTTATGCTACTGCTCATCAAAATCCAGCTTGGACTTTTGACCGCTAGACGCATGGCAGAACTTGGAGAAACCACGCCAGCAAATATTGTGCCCGCGACTAACATATCTAACAGGGCAGCACATCACAGAACTATTAAGCCATTTATGACTGAAGTATCGGCTCACCAAACAGCTATCGTTTTGCTTAAACATCTTGTTAATGTGTATACCTACGAGGAAATCGCGATTTGTGTATGAAATTTGCGTCTAATGCAGCGTTTGTCTGCACAAAGGCTACACGTTAGGCACCAAAGGCCAGTACGATTTGATGACGTTATTTATTTGTATTCATCATTCTCTCTGTGCATTGATCAGACTATAAACAGGAGTTGGAATTCCTGCCCACTATCATGATTTACAATAATTTACTTTAAACTTTGTGCGGATTATCGCACCGTGGGCGCAATAGTTGACGGCGTTGATATCCAGTGAGCTTGTTAAACCCCCAACTAAGGCAACTTATGACGGGCCAAAGCCGCCTTAAGAGCTTCCACGTATCCGTGGAGCAGATTCGTGATTAGCTCTTGCGCAACTCGCAGATGCAACCGCCCTATGAACTCGTTGAACCTTTGCCTGTTTAGAGAGAGTTGGCCGTCCACAATCGTCGTATTCATGGTAAGTTTTCGCACGCTAAAGTCATGAATCTGAGCTGAACTACTCTGGTGGCCCCAAACCTCAAGAAGCACGATTGCCTTTTTGACGGACGTCGTGGTCGCAATCTTATGCTGGCGTCCCAGAATCGTGTCTCCGCTAACGGCAGCATTCATGTTGACCGTGACGTGTCCGAACGCGAGGTAGCATCCCATCTTCCGCTGGCCCTCCGCCATTCCGTAGTGGCAATCGCCGGCCCGGGTCACAGCAGCAAAGCCGTTGATAGCGCCTTCCGTATAGTTGGCCGAAAATTCACGGGCCCTGATATCGTAGCCCTCGACTTTGACCACAAAGGGTGTCACGGCCAGTGGGTCCAGATGTCTCTTAGGCACTTCAGATCGCATGTCGTGCAGCACCGCGTCCATGTACTTGTCGGCAACCTCACTGGACGAAACCACAACGGCCAGTGCCGCATGGCACAATAGAGCCAACAACTGCATCGTCGTCGTCGTCGTCGTCGTTCAATCGCTGCAGGATTGTAGGTGGCGCACGAATCTAACACAACTCCTTCCGCTACCGAAGTGTCACCGCATTTATATGCGCACGTGAGCGGCCCATGGCGAAAGAAGGAGAGGAAAGGGTTATGGTTGGGTCGATCGAGAGTAAGGGAACGATCGCACTGAGTGCGAGAAACGAACAAGCTAGAACGCCCGCATCACACGACATCTCATCGTGCTCGACGCCTGATAAGGGCTGAAGTTGAAGCTAACCACACACACACTTGCAAGGACACTCTCTTCCTTGACGTTAGCGCCCATGTCCACCCTAACGAGTGAAACATAGCAGCGCATCGCCATAAGGCAGTTCTGGCAGTTCCGTACGAGCATTTGGTTGCGCGGGCGAGTTCGGCTAGACCAAAGAACGGCCCTTGCGTGAAGTTGCCATCGAGGCTTCGTTCGGCTGCTGGTCGCTCCGTTGGCCTCCTCCATGCTGACATGAAATGGATCCGTACGAAGTGAGTCCAGACCCGTAAGTAAGTTACTTTAAATCGCGTATCGACTAAGCTATGAGCACGTTGGCGGCAGCTGAAGCCAGAGCGGTCAGTGCTTCAAGGCACAGTACGGCGTGGGTTCTATTGTCGTTCAACTAACGCAAGATAGCGAAGCAAGAGCGTTACAACATTCCACAAGTCGCAACCACCAAATATATGTGGCGAGCGGATCGAATAAGTTGGAAGGCTCACCTAATTTCAATAAGATGGCCTAGTGTGATTTAATTAGAATACTAATCGAATATATCAGCACTTCCACAAAACGACTTTCAATACAGTATCGTTATGCAATTTTCCGCAAAAAGCACCTCTGCAATTTTCCAGTAATTTGGGGTCACATTCTCTCAGTGAGTTCCACTATTAACATATATACAGTATCATGTTCATTGTGAATCACCGTTCAATCGACCCAAAAATTGCCCGAGTGAGGGGTCCCCTATACTCACTCCAGACCATAGATCATTGAAACAACTTTGAGGTAAAAGAGATATTAAAATTATAAGCACGCACTGATTCACCGATGTGCGCAGTAAAGGTCGTTCCACTATGATGGAGCTAAAACCCCAGATACTGGAAACATTATAATGGTATGCCGTACTCCCCCCATACGATGTGCGAGGAATTTAGGTCGCCCATCTTAACGACTAGGTTATTAATATTAAAGTTTTACTTCTATTATATATTCGCCACTGAGCGACCCGTTCCAAAAGAATAGGTTAGATGGGCAATATTTCGAGCGCGAATGCCGTCTTGCAGCTATGCTAGAGCTACTTGAGCTGCCAGATTTCCGTGGCGAATTTTTCATTTTAAATAGGGCCAGAGTTTAAACCATAGGTACACAATAAATAACTCTCGATACCATACGCAGAAGTTGTACAAAACCACGCTATGGAACAAAAAGCCGAATACTTACGTACAGCAGAGTGGTGCCTCACCAAACTACACCTTTATAGTCTACAGTAAGTCATTTATGACTAACGTATCGATTCATCAAACAGCTGTTGTTTTTAGTAAACTGTTTGTTCTTTGTGTATACTTAACGGATAATCGTGACCGATTCCTACAAAAAGTTGCGTCAGCGTTTGTGTCGTTGCAAGAACGTTGCATTTTAGAGATCACAGGGTTTAAGTAGACCTTAGTAGAGCAGATTTGATGACGAGATTTATTGTGGCATAAACAAGCTTGTCTTTGAATTTTACAACCACCCACCCCACCCCCATTAAGATGATTCGCGATAATTTGCCTTAAAATTGTGTGCATTATTACACACGCACCATGGATGAGGCTATTGTCGATGGGTGTCAGCATACCTTACTGGGCGAAATTTTACCGTCAAAGTTGGTAATGCAGAAAGTGACCCCCTCCCCTGCACCTCAGGGGTGCCGCACGGATCGTGCATTGGGCCCCTGCTCTTCAGAATATACGCCCTCGATCTCCCAACAGTCATTCCAGAAGGTGTCACTTATCTCTTATTTGCGGACGATTTAAAAATATACTCAGCAGTCGACAATTCCACAAGTATGATTCAACTAGCAATTAATAACATTGAAAACTGGTGTTGTGAGAATAGGATGCAAATATCTGTGCCTAAATGTGCCGTGGTGTCGTCAGATGGCAGTTCGCCACTGTATACACTCGCTAACGATGCAATACCAGTAGTTAAATCTTTTCGTGATCTTGGTGCGATTGTAACCCCCAAATTAGACTTCTCTCAACATGTTACTGCCACCGTTGCTTCTGCTTCACAACTATGTAATACCATATTTAGATGCTTCATTTTAAAAAATCCTGATTTCTATGTGACTTTGTACAGAAGTCTAGTATTACCCAAATTCCTCTACTGCAGCCAGGCTTGGGCTCCTTATTTGGCAAACGATATAAATGCCATTGAATGGGTACAGGCCAAATTTATCAGACGGATATCGAAAAGATGTAATATTCCTCGTGAAAGCGTATCTCTTGTGCCAATACGTACATTACACGCACGAGGTGATCTATCGCTGTATAAAAAAATTGTGTTGTCTCGGGACTGACCAGACCATGTTTAAACATATAAATAATGGACTGCGAAGTGGTGTGAATGTTAGATCACTGGAAGTTGCGCGCTCAGTGAAGATAAACAACACATTCTCGTGGAGAGTTCCACGAAGTCTGCGAAGTCGACAGACCTGATGTATGTTCTAATTATATTCAGAGTTTAAATATTTTGTTAAAAACAATGTATACTTAGGCATATATGACCCTTAAATAAAGGTGCTTTTGACTTGACTTGACTTGAATGTTAAGAAGCGTATGACGTACGCTGAAGTCGCAATAGCCAGTGCCGCATGGCACAATGTAGCGAACCACTGCATTGTCTTTCAATCGTTGTAGGATCGAAAGCGTCACAAGAGTGTAACACCACTCCTCGCGCTAGAAGTGTCATTTATATGCGTACGTGACCGGCCCCATGACAAGAAAGGGAGAGGGAAGTTTCAGTTGGAATAATCCAGGATCATCTAGAAAGCAAAGAAACTATAACCAGGCCTACGTTATAGCCTGCTGCGGTCGCTAGGAAATATCCCGAATCGCTGTCACGCATTATGCTAAGTAAGTAAACTAGCCTAATAAAACTGGCCAACTAGAAGTAATATATATATATATATATATATATATATATAGTTATATGTATATATATACATATATATATATATATATTGGGCCTACAATTTTTTAAGGGAAAAAACGAAAAAAACAAAAACACTTTTTTGTCTTTAAAAAAGTTTTTCGGGAAAAACCAAAAAGACTTTTTGGTCTACCAAAAAGTTTTTTCGAGAAAAAAACGGGAAAAACTGAAAATACTTTTGGTCTTCAAAAAGTTTTTTCGGAAAAAAACGGGAAATCCAAAAGGACTGTTTGGTCTTCAAAAAAGTTTTTGTCGGGAAAAAACGGGGGAAAACGAAAACACTTTTTTGTAGACCTTATATATATATATGGAGTGTCATGAAATTCAACGTACATACCTTGAGGGTTTGTAGAGTTCGTTAAAGAAAATGTTCAGAAAAGGTTAAGTATAGAATAGGGAAGTTGTCTTACTTAGGGGTGCTAGATACATTATGAATATGTGTCATGCAGATACTATAGCAAACAAATAATTCTTTTATAATTGCAAATTTTAAGAAACCAACACCATTAATTAGTACATAACCTTCGCAGTTCCGGTACCACCTCGAAACAAACAAGACATTTGTTCTGCCTTCTCGATTCAACTTAGAAAAATGATTCAACGAGCTCTCAAATCTCCTAAAGCATGCGCGTTTATTTTCGTGACAACAAGTCGATTCCGTGACTGTTGATGTCTAGCTCATCATGCCCATCGCCTATCACGCTGCGTAGCTGCAATATGAGAAGTTAATGACACAGCTTAGGGAAGTTCCACGGGAAGTTCCACGTCCAAAGTTCGATAGCTTTTGCTGTCACCATGCACAAGGCCAGAAGGCCAGAGCTCTTCCGAAATGCGTGAATGGACGACGCATTAACCGTTCTGACCTTATGTGGCCGCTCTCCAACAGCGGGATGTAACAGCAGGAAGCCTAGCGAAGCCCGCGGGCCGGCAATCCGCACTATTTTCCGACTTGTTCGTGACGGTCGGAGCGACGCCTTTCTTTTTAAAACCACCACGTATGCATTATTATTATTAATATTTTGCGTCGTTAAGGTGCTATCCCCTCCGCTAAGCGTTATTTATACGTACGGGTTTCTCGCTTTCGAAGTTCAAAGATTTGAGCAGTCGGTGTGGCTTGAACTTGACTACACCGTTGACTGACTACACCGACACAACACCCTTGGCGGCTGACGAACGAATGTTTAATTCATTAATTTGTAATTTAACTATTCTCGAGGAATTGCACAAACTAAACATTGCTGTCTCAATATTTTTTTTATTGTGTGAGAATAATTCGAAGTTCTTAATGTGATTTCTATGTAGGGTGAATAATAATAGTAATAATAATAATAATAAAAATAATAATAATAATAATAATAATAATAATAATAATAATAATAATAATAATAATAATAATCACACAAGGAATAGGTTTTGCTAGGCATATCGAGAAGATCATTCGAAAGAAAGTACTGAATGTTAATCTTTCCAGAGTATATCGCAACCATGCGTCCTGCAACTACAAATGGAAATTAAACTGTTTAATTAAAAGTGTTCGCCAACGGCTTCATACAAAACACACGTGATCTGAGCTTACCTGACGTCGGCTAAGCTTTAGGCACTGATTCAACTACAAACCAGCTATTTGAATTGTTTTATGCAAGTTTACCGTATCAGTCTCAACCGACTAGATTATTTATTGGCAGGAACGCCACCATTCGTTGACGATATACGATGAGGGTTCAGTTTTCTACGGACGGTAGAATTTGGGTACGGGCTTTTGAAGTTTTTTTTTATAGCCTGCATGATGTAGTGAAACAGACTTTGGTTTCTTAAAAAAATATTCACCTATTTATATAGAAATATACAAATATATGTATTTATGCATCTATATATCGTACTCGGTTAGACTGAGGCATACTTTGTGCTTGCGTTTACATAAAACAACTGTAATGACGAACTGATTGCGATATGGCTTATAGTCGATCTTGTGATTTGTTGTTGTTGTAAACTTGTTAGGTACGTTATGCTGTAAAATTAGGCCGCGAAGATATATATATATATATATATATATATATATATATATTGTAACATATACATGTTTCTGTTGCAGCTTCGTTCTACGGGAGCAGCTTTGCATCCCTTTCGTTGGTGGCTGAAGGCTCGGTCGGCATCGACACGCGGTTTCGTTTCAAGACGCGCTCCGATGATGCCCTACTCTTGTTGGCGGCCGGTGGGACCGACTACTGCATTGTCGAGCTCAAGCGAGCAGCTCTTAAAGTAAGTGCTTTTTTTATTATTACTGATCCTGCCGTTAACAATTGTGAGGTTTGCGTACATGTTCGCAGGGTCCCAAATATCATGTTTTCACCGTTAATGATTGATTACATTGAATAAAATAAGCTTGCTTGTCTAAAATTATATATGTATATATACAGGGTATTACAGGAATATTTGATCAACGATATATGGCATTGTAGAGCTCGTTAAGGCAAATATTTTTTTTCAATGGAACATGGTCTCTAAGAGGCCCTGTTTCGGAATGAGAGTTAAATTACTACAATTTGTGACATTGGTGTTTTTGCCCGACATAAGAGCATAGAATGTGCTGTTGCGAGACCACCAGGTTTCCTAGACAGAAGCTAAACACACGGCCGGGATTCGAGGCCGGGTTCGGGAGAAGATTCTGCTTCTTTTGAAGGACTCATAAGGCCGGTCAGAAGATGCTACATGGTCACTTAGAAGAGAATTCGCCAAAATGAAGTTATTTTATTAACCTTCACGCCCAATACCTCAAAATCATTACCTTACAACCACTTACAGCGCTCTAAACTAACATATTCAGGCAAATGCGCATTTCATGACGATCATTTTGGTACCAAACTTAGGAAACCTGGTTGTCTCGCAACAGCACATTCTATGCTCCTATGTCGGGCAAAAACACCAATGTCACAAATTGTAGTAATTTAACTCTCATTCCGAAACAGGGCCTCTTAGAGACCATGTTCCATTGGAAAAAATATTTGCCTTAACGAGCTCTACAATTCCATATATCGTTGATCAAATATTCCTGTAATACCCTGTATATAAAAATATATATTACTTGTATTTGAACTGTAGTGTCGTGTCTGGAAACGTTCAGACAGACACACGGCTGTCGGGGCTAGGCGACATGTGCTGGCGAACGTGCAGTGCAGAAGGTAGATACGAATAGAGAGAAACTTCCATCTGTAAGTAGGTGTGAGTGTTTCCAAGGTTACTCGCCCCAGCTGTACCCTGTTCGTTTCGTAGTTTGGGCTAAACTGCGTGAAGCATCATGCAAGGACAGCAGTGGTACATCTTGTTGTGAAATCAGGAAAAGTTTCTGTAAAACGAACGTCCCCTCATCTTTTGCCTTCGAACCCGCTTACTAAACGTTTCGTACCTGGTCGGAGGCACGGGGCCTCCAATGTGGCAGTTAGATGCTACCTCGGACTAAGGTTTAACTCTTCTCAAAAGCGGGGTCTCGCCAGGTCACCCCCGTAGGTTCTTTGACAAAAAGCAGTTCCACCGACCACAGCAAAGGCCGTACTTAAGCCATGTCGAGCCCGGTTGCGTGGTGCACATGGGTGGGAGACACATAGGTACACGGGCTTGAGCCCCACTTTTGCACATTTGTATTTATTGTGTCCGTTTTACGAAGCAATGCAAAAGCAGTTTTGTAGACGTTAAATGTTGGCTGAGGGTCAGCCCAAAAAGTTCTTACTTAGCCAAGTGTCCACGCATGCTCGTGCGCAGATGCACTCTGGAACCACTTGTCATACACCAACTTTATCTAATGTTCTGGGATGCAAAGTCTTAGGGATGGTGGCATTTTTCAGTTCGGCCAGGAGACTTCATCAACAAGGTGTTCGCTAGCTGACAGAGCTGCAAAGTATTCTAAAGGGACTCTAAGATCGGAGACAGAACTCCAGACAGAGAATTTCTTAGAGCGGTTCCTAGTCTTTCTGTGGAGCGGAGGAGAACAGTGCTATGCCCCATCAGAGATTATGCATCGGACTATGTTGGAGGAGTTTGCATTTGAGCGATGGCGGGGTGACCGTCATATGACGTCAGTGACCTCAAGCAGCCATGGAAGAAGTACGGAGGAGTCAAATCGGGCTTCGGGGGTGACATGGAGGTTTAATAAGTCAGTGCCGGAACCCGTTTATTGGTGGCCGACGCAACAACCTTTCCGTAAGAGCAGCAAGTAGGACAGTTCCTGGTGTGCCAATTCGACAGACTTTCTGAGGATGTTTCCCAAGCTGAAGGCGACTAGGTGTTTCGGCCAGCGCAATTTAGTACCTGCCGAGGAACTGGTCGGGAACGATTGGGAAGCTCCCAGTCCCAGAAAAGCAAATTTCGAAGTTTGCAGATTGTCTTGCATCCGAGACGTATTCAAGATTGAAAACCTATATGAAGACCTTCACTACTTCATTTCAATTTGCTCGTATTGCTCAGTTATGCACTCACACAACTATAGAATAAACAATATACATTCCAGATGCTAATGTTATGGACTCTGGATTGGATTCTAACTTAGAGGTGTTCAGTCATAATCCATTAGATGGTAGTTTAGTGCTTCTGATTTTTCAATCAAACACAAAACCAATTGTCTAAACCTACGGTTCTTTCGTACTAAGCAGGATTACCATCACCATAACAAACACAAACGGTAGTGTAAAACTAACCTGTCTCACGACGGTCTAAACCCAGGTCACGTTCCCTATTAGTGGGTGAAAAATCCAACACTTGGCGAATTCTGCTTCGCAATGATAGAAAGAGCCGACATCGACAAAGTCGCTATGAACGCTTGGCCGCCACAAGCGAGTTATCCCTGTGGTAACTTTTCTGACACCTCTTGCCTAATTTTCCTAAAAACAAAAGGATCAAGGGGCCACACTTTCACGGTCTACACTTGTACTGAAAGCTAAAATCTAGCCAGCATTCACCCTTTTGCTCTATGCAAGATTTCTGTTCTCGCTGAGCTGGCCTTAGGACACCTGCGTTATTTTTTAACAGATGTAACGCCCCAGTCAAACTCCCCACCTGACTATGTCCTCAATATAAATCAAACAAATAACTATGCTTTTGTCTAAAACATGGAAAGACCATATTTACTTTATTGAGTAAGTAAACAAACAATAGGAGTAGTGTGTACAACCTTTTCTTCCATCTCGTTTTTCGTGGCATCATTGGCTTCATGTCCGTTGTCTCGGACTAGCTAGGTAAATCCTACTAGAGCTGGCGGGTGTTTCGTGCAAAATGAGCTTACTGTGTCGAATACCTGTGGGCACTCTGTCCAACAAGCAGGGTATTCTGGTCGGGCTGGGTGTGTACCTCTCGCCCAGTTTAACTGCGGCTTGCCGACTCGTATCTGCTTCCAAGGACCTGTGGCGTGAGTCAGACCTAAAATGGGCAGATGACGACGGGTTCCTCTTCTGGGATCCCGATTTGTGGGACACTCAACGAAAACGCCACATCCAAGTACTCAGGTCTCCAGTTTCAATTCAGCAAATTATTCTGTTTTATTTTGAAGTAAGTAAAATTACCAAAAATGACTGTAGAAGAAAAATGTACTGACATTTCTTCGCCAAATCTGCGACTGCAAAAGCACCGGTAATCTTATCGAGAAACCAATCATATTTGCGTGTTTGGCAGAAACGTTTTCCGCCAACGCTAGCTTAAAATAGAGAAACAAATGTTGAAGGTTTAAATCGAAGATAATTATCTCTAAATGAAACTCTGCAATTCTTATATTTTGGCTTTCCCGCTTAATTACACTTAAATACATTAGTACCATAGACTTGGTACCAAAATTATCATTATTAGATGTGCATACGTTTGGACTTAGTAGCTAAAATGAGCATAATGTAACAAATAAAAGAGTGATTAAGCGCGAAAGCCAAAATATAAGAATTGCAAAGTTAAACTTTTTGAGAATTATCTTCAATAAAACATTTTTTCTAATTTTGAGCTAACGTTAGATGGTGTCCACCAGATGCAACCTTTTCTTCCAGACACGCAGGTATGACTGGTTTCCCGATAAGGTAATGGGATTCTCACAATTGCAGATTTGGTGAAGCTATGTCAGGATAAAAACCTCGATACAACAATTTTTGATAATTTTACTGTCACTCCTAATTAATATAATTTCGCCTCCTCGTACCATTAAAAAATATTACTTTCTCCCCGAGTTATACCTCGATATATACCGAGTTATATATAAAAAAAAATATATATATATGTTATTCACATGTATGCGCAGATGTATATATATGTACGTATATGCGCAGATGTATATATACACGAGGGCGCATCGGCAAGTTCTGAGACTTTAAATGTTAAAAGTTGAACCGAAATTTACCAATGTCATCCGATTTGAAGGGGCAACGAACCTGCATCATGTTATGTGTTAAAACCAAATCATATGTTCTTAACAGGTGAAAATGGTACGTACTGTATATAGTAATCAAACAGTGCAGCAAAACACTGTGTATACATGGCACTGTCGATCTGGCGACGGACATAAAGAGACCGAAGGTGAGCCCTGTTCGGGAAGGCCTTTGACGTCAATAACAGAATCAAATGTTGAAAAAGTTTCGTTATATCGTAGTCAACCATCGCCGAATTACTATTTGCGATATAGCTAAGGAGTTGAAGATCGCTTATGGATCAGTGCGGATCTTTTATGCGCTAGAAAAATGGCAGCGATTTCATAACATAGAGCAGTTAGAAAGGATGGTCCGTTCCAAATAAGTTGCGGCAATATATCCAGCAATGAAAGCAATTCAGCAAATGAGCGTCTGTCGGAAAATGCCTAAATTGAGCTTTCTTGCGGTAGTAGAAGACCTTGGATTGCTTTAGAGGGTGATTAGGCGGCGAGTCATAGGCATGTGGTTAGGGCATTGAGACTAACCCTCCCAGTGGTGCTTCCAAGGAGAGAATCGATCGAAGCATTTCAGACAGAACAGGTTGAACACCAAGGTTATTTCGATTGTTTTTTTTGCCTGCAATGGAATCAGCGTTCACAAAATTTGTCACCCGGTCCCACGGTCGATAAGCAGTAGTACTCCGAGATTTTAAGAAGATTGCGAGAAAACGTCCGACGCAAGAGGCTTGAATTCTGGACAGGCAACGCTTGTATTCCCAGTTGCGACAACGCACTGTAGCATACATCGTTACTTATTTTGGATTACTTGATGGAAAATTCGATTTCTACGTTTCCACAACTTTCCTACTTGCTGGACCTGGCCCCATGCGAGTTTTTCCCAGGTATAAGAAAAAACAATAAATACACAACGTTTCGAGTCTATAGAGTGAGTAAAGCAAATTTCGAAGAAGCAAAAATGTTTCGCAGAGTGGTGAACAAGATGCACACGTGCATTGCAGCCGTTTGGAGCAACCATAATTGTAAATGGAACAAAAAGACTTTGAAAGATATATATATATATATATATATATATATATATATATATATATATATATATATATATATATATATATATATTTATATGTAAACATTTAAATAGATAAATCCATTTTCGTTTTACAGATACGCATCAGAACTTTTTAACAGCTCAGTCGAAAGCAATAGAAACAACAAGCACCGCAGCTCTAGCCTAGAGTGTAACACCCACCTCATTCCTCAGCGGAGAGGGGGGGCGACTACCCCACAATTGTGTAGATCGTTGTCTCGTCGTCAAAGATCACGTCGAACGCGTCTATTGGTTGTTGTGCCGTAAATGTGGCGGCGACGGAAGACAACAACAACAACAACAACGACAATGACGACGACAACGACAACAACGACGATAAGACGAGAATGTTTGACTTTCAAATGCGGCGCCAATCACTATTCACAGCCTGGCGTCAACGGCGCTGCGCCCGCCGTCGCCGCCGCCTCCGTCGAAGGCCAAGGCGTGAACCTTCAAATGCAGCTGGAAAAGCTTCACCGATAGATAGATAGATAGATAGATAGGTAGGTAGCAGCCACTCTTGGTACTGCTGTTGTTTCTCACTCTGTGAGGGAGTGGGGAGGAGGGGACCGGGGGTCACTCACGCCGGAAAAGAGACTCACAGCGGAGAAGCGGAACAGCCACCACGGGCCCCCCCCACGACCGAACTAGACCAGCTCCTTCATCCACGACACGCCTCCCCCCTCCCTTACGCTCCCCTTACGACGCGACACCGATTGGGCAAACAGAGCCCACGATGTCGTATTACAGTGCGTGCCGAAGTCCTGAATGTGGCGTGTCCTGTCGGATACCGTGGCGGGCGTCTGCAGCTACTCACGTTTGTGTGTTTGTGACTTCTCAGTCGAGTCGTTGGCATTGTTTCCTGGCCCGGGTTTAGCTTCTTCTTCCCCTCGGAGGCCGTTGCGGAGTTGCCTCGTCGTCGTCGTCGTGATCGTCGTTGTTGCTACCGCGGTAAGCTTTACCGCGTACCTACTTGATCCCACTGAAACAGCAAGCTTTCGTGTTCTTGTTTGTCTTTCTGGTCTCTCGTTTTTTTCTCTTCTCTAGCTAACGTCTATCAAACGCACACTACGATAGATACGAGATCAATAGGCAGGCCAGAGAATGAATTGAGTGCTGCGCATATGCCGAAGTTACCGCTTTCGTATACAGGTATGTATACGTCAGCGGTAACTTCAGCGGCGACACCAGCAGCCGAGCAACAGCAGCGACAGCAGCAGCAGTCTGATCAGGCAGTTCTATTTTTTTCGATGAGGAAACAAACAAGGATTGCAGTGATTAAGACCATGTTTTGGTAGTTGTCGCTATTCTCGATCGGCTACTGATCTATACCGTAGTATTAGCAAAACAAATGTTATGGGTTGTGAATGCTTTGTTAGTGATATATATATATATATATATATATATAAGATTGGTTTATTCGGATGGGGTTATTACCAGGAGCGCATAACGCTAAAGCTATATATATATATATATATATATATATATATATACATATCTATATTTTTTATTGTTCTCGCGTTCTGCTAGTTCATGTTGGCGAGCTATTCGTCTTGCGGCCCTGTGAAGGCACTATTCGTAAACCCGTGCAAATGTTTTACAGGACAGATTCAGTAAGTGATATGCCAAGCCGAGCGATCCGTGGAAAACCACGGAGTGCTCGTTCGTTCGATGAAATATCGCCGCTCTGGCCGACAGTGTGGAACAACGTCCGGAAACATTGGTTCGGCAGCGTGCACGGGAGTTGCGAATCTTTTGCGCAAATCAACGTAGTTAATTGCGAGACCGGATCTAGTGATGTAAGCGTATGATGTTCAGGTGACAGGCCTTCTACGACAAAGCCCATTTCTATCTTAATGGAAGTGCAAAGTTCGAAAGAACGAGAGAACAAGAATGTACATTTTACAGGGATAATTTTGGTACCATATCGATGGTAGTTCGATTCATGACGTCATTTCCGTAAGCCATTTTTGATTCGGCCTTCTGTTGCGAGTTACTGCACAACGAACGTAACCTGTCGCCAGCTTAGTTAAACAGGATTTGCAACATCCATGCTGAAACCTCACTGCAAGGCTAAAATGTATATGTGAATTGGCGATACATAGCACTCAGTCTAGGGGGGTGGCTGAGGAGAAGATTGGATTTACTCGGTTAGGACATAGCTCGGATGCATGCAAAAATAAGTAGGACAACTATGCACGAATAGCTTGAGAGTTTGCCAGTCAACAGAAACTAACCTCATGTGCAGCCCTAGTTGAATATGCAAGTGGCAACTGCTGTATGGTGAGAAATTCTTAGACGAAAGCGACACAATGTTCTTATTTCGAGAGACCGAGACACGCAGCAAACTTTTCTGTACTATGTCTGAAACCCAATGCGGCCATGTAGCAGCATCTTATGCAGAAAATGGGCTAGCAGTTCCAATATAGCAATATATTTACTATTTAGTTTTTTAGATCGGTTGCTGTAAACAAATTTTAGGTATAATTTATTGTGCCGGCGTGGTCTAGGGGACTAGTGCGCTAGTCATGGTTGTCATCTACCGGAGTATCGCCAGTTTAAACACTGTTGTTGGTCGACTTTATTTTTTAGCGATGTTCGTTGAGAATAGATGATAAACCATACCGCCATGCTGCCACAAAAACTGTTGGGGATACCCTTTCGGGGCTGACTCTCAGCCAATATTTAACGTCCATGGGACTGCTTTTTGCATTGCTTCATAGACGGATTCTCATAAATACAAATGTGCAACGGTGGGGCTCGAACCCGCGCACCTATGTGTCTCCTCCGGTCACAAGGCGCAGACGCATGCCACCACGCCACCGGGCTCGACAGTTGGGGAAACCCTAGATATCTTAACATGTCCGGCCTTCGGTGCATTGAAGATATACCTCAGGTTAAGTTTCAAGCCCGTAGGGGACAAAGGATAGTCTAGAATTAAAAACAACCTTCTTAAAAATGTTTTTAATTCTAGGTATAATTTATTGTATTTATATATAAATATTTATATTTAAAAAAAAATTTCATAGATCTCTAGAGATTGCTCATCATAAAGCTGAGACCGTATTCAGCTTAGGTGCAGAACATAAATTTAAACTTTTCGGGCTGACTCTCAGCCAAGATTTAACGTCCACGGGACTGCTTTCCACGGCATTGCTTTATAGACGGATGAACGTCGGTCAAAAGTAAATTTGAAGGAACATTTGGCAACATGGTTTGTCCATGCTTAAGGGCAATCCACAAGACATTTGGCGACGGTTCGTGACCACGGACGAGACTTGGATACATCACTACACATTCGACTCGTAACTGTAGTTAATGTACTGAACCCCATTTAATGAATGTGTGTGTGTGCGTCGAAGAAAACAAAGACTGTTTTGTTTTGACCCTACGGCAAAATGGTACGAATTAGGTATTGAATTACTACCCCCCCCCCCACCATACTATCCTGATTTGACCTAATGTTAAAGGAGTTATTTAGCTGTATTAAACTATATGCATATTGTTGCGTAGAGGGAAGAAGCACACATTCACACATATGTGTATTTATCACGGTTGCAAAAGTCGAGTCAACGGAACTGCCCTATCGCATTGTTGACACCTCGCTCGAAGAAGTTCTCCATTTGGAGGCCACGTACATTGTCAAGGTGTCTATTCTCATGAATGCAGCGCTTCGACGAATTACACGTCGTTGACTGGGCTTTATAGAACAGCGGGTCAATGTTTAAAAAAAAAATAAACGTTTGTCCAAAAGAAATATGATTGCCGCTATGAATGCCTATTTTGATGGCCTCGAGTCATCCTACGTTTCCGAAGGCAGTACTCTAAAAAGCACGCTTAGCTTACTTTCCACAGCCTTTGGACACTTCCGGGTCGATTCGCCACATTATGATGTCCTCTGCCAAGGACGGACATCTATGACAGTAGCCGAAATTGTTGAACTGTCGAGAGTAGCCTGACGGCCACAGCATTACGACTGCCACCGACCGTTCGGTCATTGCGCTTTGGCACAGCGTTTTGATGAGTCGCTGTTGTTGACAGGGCCTGCAGTCACTGCCGCTATCTGTCATAGGTCTCCAGCAATATCGACGTATGTTCATATGCGGGAAAAGACTATCGCGGGAGGAGAACGGCGAAGCGAGGAGATGAAACTGGGGCCAGTTGAAGAGAGCCGTCGTTTTTCTTACAACATACGCGACGCTAAACTAGCTCCCCGCTACTGAATGCTCCCTGTAAGCGGCGACCAAGCCGAACAACGATGTGCCCCAGATTGCTGTATATACATATGAGCAAGAGAGACAAAGAGAGCGCAGGAAATACCGACTTGCTCTCATCACAAACTCATGAAGATACAGCCACCTTGCGTATGGATCAGAATTTTTGACTGTCTGCAGTAAGGGTTGGGAGGATGGGCTGACTGAGTGTGGCACAGGGGCGCTTTCTTCGTATGTTCCGAAAGGAATCGGCCAGTCGAGAGAGAAGACGACACAATATATATTGTATATGGAGAATATCGCGCGCTTCTTAATCCTGATCGTGTTTTTTTTTAAAGAACATCTATGGGTTCGGGCCAAATATGCTAGAACTATATCGCTTTGGAGGGGCGAAAAAAGCAAGGGCAGCCATATATTTGGCGTTCGAGCCGCCAAGGCGTGGGACACTTTTTCGGTCAGCTGGCGTTGTCAATGATAGGTCCACTAGTACGCTTAAATTGACTCTCACATAGACAAAACAAAAGTAATTTCATCTGGCTGTAATATTTGCCAACACAATGGTAACTGTAGAAGGTTTAAGTTACTACCGATTTTTGCAATGTTTGTAAATGTATGAAAGAACATATCGTTGTAAATGTGTGCATAATAAATAAATGACCTTGTTCCAAAAAATATAGACACAGGGAATTCCAAAACATTTTCGATATTTTGTAGGAAATTGTACGGCTCGTCAAAGCAAACATATTTTCCACGTGAGAGTGAAATTACTAAAATACGTGACACTGGTGTTATTGCCCGACATTGGAGCACAGCATATGTAATTGCGAAACAACCAGTTTTTCTATAAAGAAACTTAGCACATCGTGTTTGTGAGAAGATTCTGCTTTCTTTGAAGGGCACGCGATGTCGATTAGAATTTGCGAAATGATTCGTTAGAAGAGAATTTGCAAAAAAATAAAGCTCTATGATGCGAAAGAAATACCTACAAGAAATACTGTTAATAAACCATAATATTAATAAATATTCATCGCAGTGGTTGTTTCTACAGAACACATAAACAACACGTTTAGCTCAAGAATGCACCTCGATTTTCTACAGAAAGAGGTTTTGACAAGATTTACGGCTAAGTAACTATATATTATTTTAAGCCTGCTTAGGAAACATGTCTTGAGTGCGTGTGCATATATATATATATATATATATATATATGCACACGCACTCAAGGCATTTTTCGTAAGCATGATATATATATATATATATATATATATATATATATATATATAGTATAAATAATACTTTTCCATTATTAAAATTGATATATACACATGCATACATTTAGGAAAAAGGCCAGAAGTGCGATAAGTCGTCAACTACCCTTACGCGTCGAAAGTGCGCTAAATCACAATCGTACAGCCTCACGGATACACAACCTAATGGATAAACGACATCAAGGCATTGCTGAAAGAGAGTCTGTCCCGTTTACGGAGTCTGCGCCCCTCGACACACTTTGCGACTCGCGACTCGCTGAAAGAGACTCGAGCGAAAAGAGAGTTTAGTTGTTCCTGAGGCAACAACGACAAAAGGGTTGCTGGGTGATGAGAGAAGAAAAGAGCTTTGAGCTTTGAGCTGCCGCTGCTGTTGCTGATAATGATGAGCAGTATGCTGAAAAGGCAACTTCAGGCTGCCTTTTAGCCAATATGGATGGATGGTGATGAACATGGTAACGACGCATCCGTTCATTTTTGGCTTGATGTGTGTATGTACATCCCGTACTCCTGGCGCGCCCACGAGTTAAAATGCCAGCCCAAGATGGGTCAATTCGAGTATGCTGCTGCTGCTGCTACGAGCACTAAATGCACGCAGGCATCGACTAGGAGGCGCAGCGCATGCGGGCGAGATGAGATGTGCTCCGCATCATGGGCCGGCCGGCCATACTCGACGCTGGACGCGTCGACAACACGTCGGGGGGATTTGTTTCAACTACAGCGGCGCCATCAGCGGCGACAAGTTGACGCGACACGAGAGAGGCAACCCATTTCAGTTAAAAGCTCGCCGATGACCGGCTCTCCGAAGGGCCATAAACTCTAATTGGCCATTACGGCAGCAGCAGCAGCAGTAGCAGCAGCGAAGTCGTTGTTGGTGGCGCTAGAGGACATTGCGACGACATGGACAGCAAGAACAACGTGTTGCAGAAGCAACAACAACAACAACAGCAACAACAACAATAGCAGCAGCAGCAACAACAACATTAGGGGTAGCAACAATAGCAGCAACAATAACCACAACAAACGACCACACTAGTAACCACTGCAGAGACAACAATGACAGCAAAAACGAAGAGAAAGCAACAGCAACAACAAACTAACGACAACAACAACAACAACAACAGCAAAACAATAACAATAAAACAGCAATAACAAAACAGTAACGACATCAATATACCTCCAGGAATAAAGCGACAACAACAGCAAACCGAGAGCAATAAAACAGCATTAACAAAACAACTTAACAACAGCAACAACAAACCAAAAGCAGCAACAAAATAACCACAACAGCAGCAACAACAACCAAAATAACAAGTTTTATAAACACAAGAGCAGTCCCGACGACGGAGACAACAACAACAGCAACAACAACAACAACAACCAAAATAACAACAACAGCAACAACAACAACAACAACAACAACAACAACAACAACAACAACAACAACGCACCTCGACACGATGGCGCGTCGAGTGCCGACTTGGTGATGGGTGACTATGGCTATAGCCAGCAGCAGCAGCAACAGTAGGGGCAGTAGCAGAAGCTTACATGCGCGCCACTGGACAGAGAGACAACAACTAACTCACCTCGGGGCACTTCATGAAGCGGCATGAAGCCACGAAGCCTCCCCTCCGCCAGAAGCAGAAGAGGCCCGACAACGTTCTCCGACTGGCCAACGCTGAACAACAGGAGCCGGACGACCTAGTGGCGTCTAGTGGCGTGCCGGTCAGCGTCGAGGGCGAAGCGTGACTCGAATACTCCGCCAGCACGGATGCTGTGCTGTGCTGGCGTGCCACAGTGAACGAGAAGGCACTGCGAGCGATATCCTGCGCGGTTGAGTGCGTGGTGGCGAAACGGCACGCGAAAGGCATGGATACATCTCTTAGATGCTAGACCGAATGTAGATCGACAGCCGACGTCGAAAGAGGCGCATGGCGGGTGATGATACACGAACAGGCCCTAGAGTCACTTTTGAATTGCAAGGCAAAGTGATGCTGCAATGTTCTGCAACAGAACTGCCATGTTCAGTAAGGCAGGATAATGACATGTTTATGTGTACACATGCATGATTATTATTGCTACTATTATTTACCTGCAGCAAGCGCTTAGCATAGTAATCTGCAGCAAAGCTTAGAAAAGTTCGCGCTGGCTTTCTGCCGCTACCGGGATCAGATCCGCGACCACTCGACACGTCAAGTCAAGCTCACCGTTTAAAATATTCGAGACGATTGAAGCTTGAACTGGAAAAAAGATGGCTTGCTAGCCAGCGAGTGCGCGGGGTGTCGATTGTTCTTATGATGATGGTGATAATATTATTATTATTATTATTGGCCATGAAAAACCACGATGTAATGGCCACCGCTGCCTTAATGAGAAAAGCAGCCACATTAGCGGACTGAGGCTGAGTGATTTCATACTGGAAGACTGAGTGGTCTCATGCACAGGCTTTAAGTAGCGATAGTAGTAGTTGTTGTAATAGAGGAGTAGAGAGAATAATTTTTTGCCGTTGTTCTTTGTGCGTTATACGCCTGGTTAACCTCGAACATTTACTGCCTCTCTTTCCCTTCAGCGCACTTGCTCGTGTCCGCTTCCCGTACGTTTCACGTACGAAGGCCTGCAGCTGCATGGGGACGGGAAGGCTAGGAAGGGGTCTAGGCAAAATGATTCCCCAATTAAGTAGTGATTATAAGGTGTCGTCCTTTCAATCACTGACATGGCTTGTCGGCGTCGGACACAGCAGAAACTTGCGACGGCCCGACTCGTGACACAGTAAAGGCAGTGAGTGAAACCTATAGCGTAATCCGTCGAATCGGGTCCGGTTGATATTGAACCTGGTAATTTCTTTGACCGAATCGGGATAAAGCCGCTGAGGGGTATTGGGTCCTCGTTTGTGAAGGACAGTTAGTCGATCTGCCAACACATACACTCAGTCACTCACCGTTGTGCCGTCCGTGATGAGTACGGACTGGCGACCTGGCCTTTTCCGGTAGGGTCGTTTCTTCAAATGTTTTTCGTTTTTATCATTGTTATCATGGCCATTCGCATCATCGCCATCACCATCATCGTCATCGCCAATACCACGCTCAGCTGGTTCCCCAGGTTCTCTTTGAACGATCATGAACGAACAGAACAGCAGAGAATAGAAATGAAAAAATGAGACGATTAACGGCCGTTTTTCCAACACATTTTTTTGTCTTACCCCCCACCTCCCATTATAGGTTTAGACAGTACGTGTGGTCATTTTGCCGGTTGGCTGGCTAGCTGGATGGCTCAAGGCCGGGTGCTGGTCGGTTCTGCTCTTGAAGTTGGTTGGTTGCGATCATGACACGACGCCATAAGACGACGACCTCAACACCTTGAGTCATCGTACTCGCCCTGGTCGTTGCTCGCCCTTGTAATTCTCATCGTCATGATTCTCGCCGACAGCGGCTGCGGCGGCAAAGGCGGCGGTCTTGGCCAACCAGGGGAGGTGTCTTGTTGAGTGCTATCCATTATCGCATTAACGTTTTTCGATACTGCTACCAATGTGAAGGCAACGACGACGACGACGACAACGACAAGAATGGCGACTTGTAGGTTGGACAAACGCGGCACTTCCAGCAAGCGCTTTTTGATACGTGGTTTGAAACCGACTCGATACGTGGTTCGTCCCGAAAAAAACAGTCCGAAAAACAGTCCGGCAGCTCTCGGCCAGGATTAGCGGCGGTCGGTGTTTGCGCAGAGGAACCAATTGACTAACGAGGAAACGAGGGGCACGCGCTTGCAAGGGAGACAGAGAGAGAGAGAGAGACAGAAAGATATTCGCTTCCCGGCGAACGGGTGAACAAAGGCAGTCTGTATACGAAACAGAAAAAGGGAACAAGCTTTTTTCACCTAGCGACAATTGGGCTATAATTTAATTTTTACTGAATTGTATTCGACGTGCCGCTGTCGTTTCATAGGTATTCAACTGCTTGCAGTTGGCTACGACTGGACGACAATGGCGCTTAATAATGAGCGGCCTCTACTTGACGTGCATTTTGATCGTTCGTAAGCTTTCCTACCAGTACAGTGGGTACATTTACACGACTGCCTAAAATTAGAGCGCGATGAGTCAAGGATTGGCGTTTCGCTTATCCCTAAGCGAGGCTTTTTTAGAAAATGATGAAGATGAAGTTTTCAGCGTTCCAGCCCAGATCAGTGTTCTTCCTTCTGGAGATCCACAAGAATCATGCCTAAGATCCGCAGTATGCGCGATACTTCTGCAGGGTTTAAAACTAGTATTAAAAAACGCAGTATATCATATGGACTCTTAATGGACTATAATTAAGCATTGAATTCTCTGAAACCAAAACACCAAACTACAGAAGTAGACGAGGCTGCATCGCCACAGGCTGAGTCCAATCGAATAGAAGTGTCATGCTTAAGTGTCTAAATTTCAGGGCGGACGAGACGTAAAATGATGCGGTGCCCGCTGGCGGAAAAGTCGTCCATGGGCTCGCTCTCCACAAGGAGAACCAAGCTCTCTACTACGGCCAAATTAAGCCTAAAAGACAAACGGCCGACGTTCTTAAATCTGTTTAAACCCGGCCTGAGGACTCCCTGAATATATTTTAGTTCCAAAGAATGAGGATGCCTTTATAAGCGGTGATATAAATCTACTGCTTGACAATCTTTCTCTCGTGTTTCGTTGCGACCGTAATTGGCATAGGTGCGGCGTCGAGTGGTCGCAGTCTTTGTTGCGTTTTTCGTTGAAGTTAAACTGAACTGCTTTTTGAGCTTCAAGATAAATAACTTACTAGTTAGTATGTCTGGCGATTAATAGTGGGGATCGGACTAGCGACACCCCGGTAGATGAGCACCAGTACTAGCGCAATTGCCCTCTAAACCTCGTCTTGCAAAATAATAATAATAATAATAATAATAATAATAATAATAATAATAATAATAATTATTATTATTATTATTATTATTATTATTATTATTATTATTATTATTATTATTCGTTCTAGATAAGTACCGTAACAGTGAACGAGCGGTACCCGGCTTAACAGTTGTGCGAAATCAGATACTATACTTGTTGCGACGTAGTGTAGGGGACTAGTGCGCTAGTTATGGTTGTCATCTACCGGAGTGTCGCCAGTTCAATCCCTGCTGTTGATCGAATTTTGTTTGAGCGGCGCTTATTGAGAATAGGTGATAAACTATACCGCTGAGAGTCAGCGGCCATGCTGCCACAAGGACTGTTGGGGAAACCCTAGATATCTTAACATGTCCGGCCCTCGGTGCATTGAGGATATACCTCAGTTTAAGCTTCAAGCCCGTAGGGGACGGATGATAGTCTAGAATTAAAAACAGCCTTCTGATTTTTTTCAAAATTCTACGTATTATACTTTTACTGATTTCTTGAAGTACTGAATTCACCACACTTCAATTTTGATGACTTGACGACTTGGCACGACTTGAATCAACACAATTGTATTGACCGAGTGCCTAGCAGGATGCCGCTCAATATATATAGATATAGACATATATATATATATATATATATATATATATATATATATATATATATATATATATATATATTATATATATATCTATATATATATATATTATATATCTATATCACTACGATATATACATCTCTATACTCTCTATCTTCTACTCTCATCATATCTCGTCTCTCCTATACCCTCTTCATCTCTCCCCCATCGCTCTATACTCTCTCTCTCTCTATCTCAGGTGTAGTTACGCGGACTATTCGGCATCAGTCTCTGCTTTTAATGCGCTACGCAGTCAATAAAGAGCATATATAAAGTAATTCTGTAATATATAGAAAATATTGTGATGATTTATTAATCATTTACAATACGTTTGCACACTTGGCAGTGCTCGCCTTAATAAAAATTGTGGTAAAAAGGTGTCACGTGAAGTTAAGAGTCAGTTGTCCGTGTCCTTGCTTGATGGTAGCCCCCGCTCTTATGGACCCGGTGCGAGCGGTATATCCTCAAGGTTCCTTGCAAAGTTAAAACGGTGAGATCCATAAGATTCCTCTTCGTGACGCCGAGCCCCAAGAGCGTCCTCGCAGATTCGGAGTCCCATACACCACTCATAGAGATAGTGATGGATCCGAATCTGCGAGGTTTTTGCGGGTCGGGGAGCGCCGCTCTTAGGAACTCGACGTCATATTTGGCGATCTTGTCTTGCCGTGCTTTTGCCAGGTCCCGGTTCGGGCCGCAAACCTCGGCATCTAAAACCCAGACCTCGGTAGGTGTTGTTATTACGAGGTCGGGCTTTAGACCCGGTGCGCCCGGTCGACGGAATACTCGCTCACGAACCACCTCATGACCCCTTTCGCGGAGAAGACGCGCCACGCGATCACAGACGTCGTCATGTCTCTTTATGGTTTGTTTGTGTGTTGTATCGCACATCTGAGCGACATGAGCCAACGTCTCAGGCGCATGACACCCGTGCCTACAACGTTTGTTGTAGCCCGGGCGTCCCCTGGCCAATCTGGCACGCGTTGGTAGTGCGTTGATCCTGAGCTTTAGTAGGTTTAAATACTCCTTACCAGATAGGTAGGGCATACCCTTAATCCAGTAGTGTACAAAGGGCGTTTCGTGTGCTTTTTTAAAATGTGCCCCATCGAACGTGTTGTGTAGTTGTTGAGACCAGTAGTCGGTCTCTTGTGTAGCGGTCTCAATGGAGGTTCCCAAGCGCTCGCAAAGAAGTCTTGTTTTCGCAAGATCTTTTTTAAAGTGCTCGGTGGTTAGCATCCATTGGACCCCAAGGTGCGTGGAGTGTTGTAGTGCTGTCAGGCGGGAGAGGCGGAGTCTGGGAATGAATGTTTGGAGGCAGGGGATGTCCAGACCGCCGTGTGCTGTGTGCGCGTACAGGTAGGCGTTCGGCACCGAGTTTTCGAGCTTAAGCCATTTCGACTTAACAACCTTTCTGATCTCTTTATCTAGGTCACTAAGGAGTGCGTAAGATGGTCTGGGACCGGAGACCAGTTTATATAGGAGACGGGGAATGAGAAAGTCTTTCAAAAATATGAGTCTTTGGTGGGGTTTAAGGGGAGCTATCGTGAGTCTGTTGAGTAAATTAAGGAGTATATCCCTGGTGGAGTCAACTCTGCCATTGCTGTCAAAGTCGACTCCAAGATATCTCCATCGATCGCTCATACCTTTAGCTGGCAATTGCCGATCTCCAACGTTAAATTCTGGTACGGGATTGATAAAACCTTTACCTTCCTTCCTATTAAATAGGTGAGAGATAGTAAAGCTTTTATTAGTATTAATTTCAAGGCCTCGGGATTTCAAAAGTGGGTCCGCAATATTAAGGAGACGTTGGAGAGTGGATTTCGTGGAGGCTAGGAGGATGAGATCATCCGCAAAGGCTAAGCCCATAAGGCGGAAGTCATCAGTAAGTTGGTACCCGATATTAGTTTTGTCTAATTTTGAAAGAATGTCGTCGAGAACTAGATTAAATAAGAGGGGGGACAGAGGATCTCCCTGTCTAACACCCCTAGTTGGCCGAAATGTGCGACATTCTTGTCCAAATTCTATGAGAGTTTTAGATGAGAGGTACAAGCGTTCGATATAGTTAATGAATACCTCCGGGTATCCGCGAGTCCGGAGTGACCACAGGACGGAGTCATGACTCACCATGTCGAACGCCTTACGGAGGTCGATTGAGGCGAGTCTGAGCTCACGTCCTGCAGACTTGGCATCGTTAAGGATACCATCCAGAACCGCAAGATTCTCGAAGGTACCATTATAGGGGAGAAACGCTCGCTGGATTGGGAGAAGCTTAATAGAGTTCTGGAGGCGTCTAGAGAGAATTTTGTTAAGCGTTCGTTGTAAGTATGAACTAATAGATAGGGGTCGCAAATCGCTTGGGGATGTGGCATTGTTAATTTTAGGGATGAACGCTAAGCGAGCAGTTTCATGGGCTGAGGCAATATCGCTAATTAATAGTATGTTAAGAATACAACAGACTACTTCTAACGGGAGTTTACGGAGGGACGAAAGACAAATCCCGTCCAAGCCTAGTGCTTTAGAAGGTCCGCGGAGAGCTACGTGGGTTTCCTTTAGGGAGATAGGGAGGGAAACCTCAAAGAGATCAGAGTTGGGAGTGTATACGGGGCAAGGGAGTGGTTCAGGGGGTGGTTGTGTCATCGTGTTGGCCCAGTGTTCTACAACCTCGGTGGCCTGCATGTTGTGTATGGTGTGTTTGCCGTCCAGCACCTCATGAGCGCATTTGGATCGGTTTTGGCTAAAAAGTTTTTGAGTGGTTGCGTAGTCTTGACGTCGCTGTTGCCTTTTAGATACTCGCGCTTCAGTGGAAGGTGTTTCTCTAAAGGCACGACGTCGGACAGTGTGTGTAAAATGTTTGTTCAGAAATTCGTTTAAGGCGATAGTGTGATTCTCACCTGAGCAAATTATATTTGACAGATGAGTAAGGTCTGTTGAAATTATGTTGCGTTTGGGAAATGTGTTTGTGAGGGCTTGTATTTTAGATATAATAATATCTTTTTGGGATGGATTATAGGGGCCATCTGATTCAGAGTATCGAGGCCGACTAGGCTCAGGAAGCTCAGATCCGTCAAGGTTGGAATCCAGGAGAGACCTCTTTTTAAGGAGGTCCTCTACCAGATCCTTATGCGCCTGAGAATTACGTTGGCCTCTAATCGCCCCAGGTGTGCGTGAGTTAAAATTAGTAGCTAAAAGGTGGTCAATTTCTCTAGGTGTTTCGTTATTATTATCTAATATAAAATCTGCTTCTAATGTTGCTAAAAGTTCACGGTCTTGTGGGTTCCATCTGGCCTTCTTAGAGGGGGGGGCTAAAATGTTCTCATTATATTCATCCGGATGGGCACGACGACGGTGTAAATTAAGACCTGATTTAGATTTAAAGACCTTTAAGCAAGTACTAGATGGACATTTACAATTTGGCTGGGAGACGCGTGAAGTACTAGGGGGGTTAAAATTATTATTAGAAGCAGCAGTGTCATTTTGTGAGGAACTTAAAATCAAATTATTAGTCTGTGATTGGTTAGGAGTTTGGGAGGTGGCACGAACTTCTCGTTGATTGTGAGTCAATCTAATGTGGCTCGCGAGGCCCGCGCCAGATTTGCATACTCGCCCGCAAGTCTGGCAGCTGAGTCTTCCGGCGGTGTTGCTGCCGTCACGTGATGCCATCGTTGTCTTGGTCCACAGTGGTGGTAAGATTTCTTTTAAAAGTTTCGTACGGGAACGATGGCGCGATTTTACGCAGATGTTGTTGTTAAAATCGCTAAGATGAAGCGGTCTTTAGACCATCATTCTGTTTGTCTCTACCCAGGGAGCACTATGTCATATTTCGTCACGTACTGTATTTATGCAAAATAGCGTCGAAAGTAGAAGTTAAAAATTGCACATTAGTATGTACAATAGTAGTGACGGTTTAAGATATATATTTGTGGTAATTAGATGGAAGATTAGCATCAGACAGATTAATTGCTGTCTCTTCGATTCAGTGGAATTGAAGCATCTATTACAAATATATAGTAGGTATGTAGGTAGTCAATTAAAATATATAGTGGTTTAAAAACACGATATGGCTGCCCAATATATCGTTGCTTATTGTATTTTCTACGCTGTGTTCGATTTTAGAGTTCAAAACAAAGCGTATCGATACACCACTATATGTATGCACTGTCTGGGTTTTGTAGCCAGTGCATACACTATAACTATATAGAAGTTAAGATTAGTGAAATATAATTAGGGCCGCTATATTTCACTAAAACAACTATATAGGTAGACTCACCTTACCTAAATCTAAAAACCGGCACAATCACTTCCACTTAAAAACGCTAAAATGCACTTCAGACAGGCCTTTGCAATGGTGAACGCACTGCTAACCTATCTAACACAGTGACGCGGCGAATTATAACAATTTTGCATCTTTTAAATGCAAAATGGAACTGTTTGACGGTGTTGGATCTCACAGTTCGGTCGCACTGGTGGCCACGATGATCTGTGACAAAACTCCCGTTAAAAAGCCAGATATAACTTGCGATCTAGGCAATTTAAGCGGGAGCTCGCACCAGTGCGACCGTCCGGCTCAACAGCTGACTAGAGACTATTATATATATATATATACAAGGCATATGTATTGGCGGTGAAACGCTTACGCTCCGGGCGCTCAATCGAAATAACACTAGTAGTGTTATTGCCATAACAAAAAAAGACTGCCATAGCTGAACATATGTAGATAACGACGTAGCAAGAAGAAGAAGAAAAAGAAGGGTGGAGCGCTTGTGTGGACGACAAGACGATGCCACCGGCGGCGGCGGCATCCGACTGACGCGAATCTTCTCGGAGGACGAAGAAGGAGATGAAGAGGAAGAGGAGCAAACTCTCACCACACCTCTACAGAAGCTCGCGGCCGAAGCTTGAAGCGACATTGTCAAAGCTGCTGCGTTGAGGTTACGTGACATCAGCCGGGGCAGGGGGGCCTGAAGAAAGAGAGAAGGAGAGAGAGAGCTGCTGCTGTCGCTGACGCCACCGTCACAGTCACAGTCACCGTCACCGCCGTTGTTCGAGAGCGAGCCTGCTGCGTGTCGAGCCTGCTGGAATGTGACCACCAGAGCGTACGTGATGTATATACGTCCACCATCTGGGTGGACGTGGGGAGCCTGCCGCATCTCCCGCTACCGCTGCCGCATCTCCCGCCGCCAGCCTCGTGTAGAGTGCATGCATTCGACATCCAACAGGCACTTGTCCTCCGACGAACTGGCCTGCAGGCTGAACTGGACCGGTCGAGGTCGTAACGTTTGAACGGTCCGGTTCGGTGGTCGTCCCTCGAAACGAACAACAGCTGGCTACTTCAATCGACACTCGATGCTCACCGAATTCACCGTTCAGTCCCAGCCATATCGATGCTAGTCTCGAGCGGTGATATAGTGAGGTTCCGAGGGGGGGGGGCGGAGGAGGCTTGAAGAGGTAGTAGAAATGTTGTATGGGGGTGAAATTTCAGCTCTGCCGCTCGAACGACGCGAACGCAGGTAGGTAGCAGTGGTGCGGCATTCGTGGGGCAAGCCACTCCTGGCTGGTGCCGCATCCAAACTGTAATGCGTTCTGCAAACATATCTCCCCATATTCCTTTCTCGCTCAATCTTCCCTTTATATATATATATATATATATATATATATATATATGTATATATACTTACTACTATACGGTCTCCTACTATACGGTTGACGAGGGACCCTGCCCAAAGCACGCGCCTTTTCCAAATTTGCCGCATTCTATGTAATAACTCTCTACACCGCAGCCAGGATGAGCTCTGCAATGAGCAGACTCTGTATTGCCATGACAATTCAAAAACGTTTCCCGCTCATGCAACGGTACGAACCAGTCGTTCAATAGCGAACAACTTTCCCTCTACCGGGCAGCTTTTAATGCACCTGCGCTTATGCGCGTATACATGAATGCGTTACACGCTCGAATTACAGCACGCAATTGTGGTCAATAGCTAGGGGCGCTATTGTCATTTGACGACTTGTAGGATTGATGGTGCTCTCACTAACCGCAAGCAAACTTCAAATAGTAGGTCTATGTACATATATTGCGTTCCCAACAAATATAAATATATATATATATATATATATATATATATATAACTTGGACAGTTTTCCAGATTATTTATTCAAGCTTATTTACTAAGAAGCTATTTTTATATTAGCTTCGTGATATATATATATATATATATTGGGTCTACAAAGTTTTTTTTTCGAATTTTATAATGATTTTTTACGGACAAATCCTTTAAAAAAATGTAGCCCTTATATATAGATATACATCGATTTATATTTAAAGATAACAACAACTATCTTCATGTTTACGTACACACTACAGGTACATTCACAGGAAAGCTTTTACTTTCAAATTTGTTATTCAAAGGAACAGTGTGCTTTCCTGCGTGGTTAAATCTACTACCCTTTGATAGGCGGATTAAAAAGTATAATTCATCACCAGGGGCTTTGCTCTTTTACGATTTTGTAGAGGCCGTGCCGCACGAACGCCAAATTATTTATTTTACGTCAAATCAGATAGTTTAAAAAGAAACATTTAATTTTCAATTGCTTTCTACATTACCTATTGATGTTTAGTCTTCTACTAAATTTACATGTTTTCATCACAAAAATGAGGGTATTGCAGGGCGCAATTTCTTTATTGAGACATCAGTGCTATTGCATTTGACCTTAGAAATTCCTGAATGCAAGTCACTGATTATGCGACTACGTTTTTTAGATTTATATTTATAGCAAGGTTTAAATTGATGAAATTGTAAGGTTTCTTCTTTTACTGCAGTCTCACAACGCCAGCGTCTTTTTAAAAAAAAACATTACAGTATTTCCATAAATATATTAGGTTTTCATACGCGTTTCATCGTTTAACATAACTATGCAAATCGTTATAAAATCGCTTTGAAATGAACATGTGTCGTGCCGGGACTGAGCGCATAACTTGCGATATTCGCATTCGTCGGCCACCTCTACTTTCCGTTCCGTCCCGTTGACCATATTTGCAAAAACCAGCCCTAAGGGCAACCGAGCGCTAGCCTGTTGAACTTTTGGATCATGGTCGGCTTGACTGGGTCGGGGGGGGGGGTCTGGGGTATTCGTATGTGTAGCGTAGCCTCCCTAAAGTCGGGGCAGGAGGTCGGAAGTACGTCATTCTCCCGTTATCCACGATTCGTTAGCGAAACGAATCCCACCGATAAAAGAGCCCTGGGTGGTACACGTTTCGGAGAAGAAGAAGTTACACTTACCTACTGATGCTAGACGCTGTCGAGTCCGTCCTGCTTGAACTTGCCCAACCGCCCAATCTCCGCAGTCTTCCGCCGCCGCCGCCGCATCCTATGGATGTGAGATATGTATTCTGTTTTAACGGCACTTGTTACGCTACCGTTCCTCAGGGTCCGCAATCCTCGTGCTGCATCGCCGTTTTTGTTCTGTCATGAAGGCCGTCACAGCCGGAGGTCGAGCCTTGAGATTCGTGACTCTCTGCTGTAATTCCTCGCCGCGCCTTAACTACATTCGCGGCTGATTCGTCCTCCTGATTCGGAGGATGCGTCCGTCTCGTCTTACATGATGGCCATCTTGATGTCTTACCTTCGGAGAGAACGGCAAGGCAAAAGGACATCGAAAGCAGGAGAAATAGAGGGGCACATGGCAAAGATGCCCTCCCGCACCCGACAGGCGGGGTCAGCTTAGAAAACAATCAAAGTCTGAAGGCGGTGGCAAAAGAAAAACCTAAGTGAGCAGCGCCAGATTCCCTGGCCTGAACTGATCTGGCAAGCTTGTGTGTTTAGGTCGGGCTACTAAAGTGGTTAGAAGCAGTACGGGCAAAGCAGAAGGGCAGAAGCAAACTGCGAACGGCCAGGACACAAAAAGCATGAGCAGAAGCAAGCAAAAAGCGAGGAAGACCTCGCTTTTGGCTGCTGCTTTTCGTATCCTGGAAAAAGAAGAGGAAGAACGGGGAGGGGGAGAAGGCGAGGTAACTGAATAACAGATAAAACAAGAAAAAGCGCAAGAGAGAGGTAGAATCGAGAGGGGTAGAATGAAAAAAGAGAGGTCGAGAGAGGATAATCACAAAGAAAGAGTAGGGGCCCAGGTTGGCCGGGGGCTAATTCCAAGAGATCCACGGTCACAAACCTCCCGCCACGTACGGTCGGCGCTTCTCGTCTCTGGAGACGCGAAAGCACGAGATTCCCCTATGGGAAGAAACTGCGCTGTGTCTGTGTGCCTGCTTGAGCCGCCGCGTGCCGCTATTCAAAGAGGCCAGCGAAAATGCGAAAAGCCGACCGACCGAGCGGCGAGCGCCGGCCCCGACCGCCTTGGGGCACGGCGAGTCCACGAAGAGAGCCTGGAAGCGCCAAGATCTCCGACGCGAGCTCCTCCAAGTGCCGCACTCGAATAGCCGCGAGGCGAGTCAATGTTCTCGTGAAAAACTTTCTCTCAACCGGTGGTGTGAGTCGTCGTGGTGGTCTCGCAGAGTAGCACCGGTAACACCGGTACCAGCCAGCCAGTCAGTCAGCAAGCCAGCTGGTTGCCAGAAAGTTTTTGCGGGCGTGCCCTCCGACGACAAGTCAACGCGGCGACTCGGCTCGAATCACGAGTCACAAGACGAATGTAACAGGGATGATCGCGGCCACGTTGAATTAATTAGCCAAGCCAAGGGCCAGGAACGACAGACAGATCGGTGGCGGGTGTAACAGGTGGCGCGGCAGATGCTCGAACGTCCGCTATGTTGGCACTGATAGCTTCAATAGGCAAATACTACGTCTACCCAAATGAATATATGTTTATTTATACCTTATATGTTCATTTACATATAAATATATATATATATATATATATATATATATATATTCTGATTATTTATTTATCATTTACAATACGTTTGCACACTCGGCAGTCATCGCTTTAATAAAAATGGTGGTAAATATATATATATATATATATATATATATATATATATATATATATATATATATATATATATATATATATATATATATGTGAATTTCATCAGCTGGCGGGCTTTCAAAGAGCTCCCAGCCCAAACAGATTCTGCATCACAAAAGAGCAAGACCCACTCAAACGTATTTGAAGTAATTAGGTTTCGTGCATCAACATCGAAATCTTTTCGAAATACAGACGAGGTGTTTACACCTTTCATGACGAGGGCAACGATTGGTTCTACCTGTTTTAGCTATACATTTCTCTTATCGCTCTCAAAGGCTCAACGCTCCCGGCCTCTCTCGGCTACCGAAAGCTTGAGTGGCGGGCTTTTCCCTGAACTGTGACGATATGGCGGACAGATTGATGAGCGAGAAGCAGGTCGTAGAAAAAGAAAGGTATCCTATTCTGTTTCTATCTGACCTGGTCCGATCTGACCCGGTCTGTCCTGCCGACATTCAATCCCACTAATGCGATTACCTTGCCAGTTAGCGGCCTGGTGAATAGCGAACGATCCATTGTGACTTCGGACGATAAGATCTTATCGCCATGACCACGAGAACTACGAGTCTATTATTCCTTGATTTGCGTGCGTGCCCTTCTTCCGATAGGGCTCTTCTGACCTTTTTCCGACTGGTAAACTCGTGCACCTCTTTACCTACACTCTCGATGAATTTATATTTATTAGCGCGATGCGCTTGTAATAGCAATGCAACGTATTTCTGTATGGAAAGTTACTGTTAATAGCTCTACTTGATGCATGATTTGCTGATTTTATGTTTCTTTTCTGCTGTGTTATGCCTGACACAATGCGTAGGCAATTTATGTTACTATTTTGTTTGCTCATATGCATATACATGTGTTAAAGTGAATATTTACAAACCTAACATTATAGATGCTCGTGTACAACTGACGCTGGAAGCAGGCCACGTGTGGTTTGTATTCATATGTACTCGTATAAGCATATGCATATGCGGGCCCATAGTGGTGTATATAGGTCATATGGGATTTGAATGATGCGAAAGATGTCTAAGTCACTCAGGGAATCGTTCTTCCAACTGCCCTCCCTCCTCCTCCTCCTCCTCCCCTCCTAATCGCTAATGCAAAAATGCTGAGTATTAAAGGAAACTAGTAACTCATAATAGTTGATAATGTTTGCAGTGCTCGTCTCATTATCATCCAGTGTTGGGTTAAGCGGGTTGCCCGCGAGAAAAACCCGCGCACTAGCGTTTGAACTCGCAAGCAAGACCAGCAGACGGCTAAAGAACGTTCAATCGCCATCTCTACTACGGCCGAGTAGATCACTCAGTTTATCTTAGTATGTGTGACTACAGTTGCCACGGCCTAGCTGGGCAGCTCAAAAATTACCGAGTTGCGTTGCCCCATACGCACATATACTCATGGTTGGCACCAATCAAAAAGAGTCGGCCGAACAGACGGCTGACGCCTAGTAAACAAATTTTAAAAAATAAAATTAACAATATTTGTATATCTGTTTATTTATAGATTATACACAACATAATTTTAATACATAATCAGAGCAGACCCGGTAGACCACTGCCTGAGGGCAGCGAACCTGCCCTCAGGCATTGGTCAGGCAGTAAACAAAGTGTCGTCACTCGGCATTGCACTAGCATGCAGGACATCGGATCGAGTGACGGTTGATTTACTTAGTTAAACAATGCCGAATAGATGACGTGCTCGCCTTCTCACATCTGCTGTGAAATAGGTGAGTTCATAACTTGACAAAGGATGTTTTCTGTTAAACGCATTTACGATTTCCTAATTACCTGGGCCAGGCCTGCCCCTTGCTGCCACTGAGAGCTGATCTGCTGCTATTTGGAAAAAGGCTAATTAACCCAACGTCACTAACCAACACACACGAGTCCCGTGCTTACTACACTACAGGTATTCGCCAGTTGCCCGGTCGTAAATGTCTAGCGACTAAAATAGTTAACATAGTGCCTCATGTCAACAACCTTCATGATCTCACGTATCCAGTCGTCGTTTCATATCTGTCCGGTACGTGGCGCCGGATGGTCCAGGAGTCTAATGCGCTTGTCATGATTGTCATTTACCGGGGTAATATATGCCGGTTCGCTCCCTGCTGTTAATCGAATTTATGTTGAGCGATGGAAAATAGATGATAAGTCATACCAGTGAAATCGTAAGCGGCCATGCTGCCACAAGAACTGACTGGTTGGGGAAACAGGAAACTCTAGATATCTCGACACGTCTGGCCCTCGGTGTATTGCAAGTGTGCCTTTCGACATACTGAGCCCGTGGGGGACGAAAAATGGTATAAAATTGAAATTGAAAAATAACCCTCTTAGATGTTTATTTTCTATCTGTCTATCTCATAGATTGCAATAGGCAAATTGGACAAACTGGGATAACTGTGCGATGTGCTAATATTGTATGACGATACAAATGTGTGAACGCTGAAAAATATTATTTTTATTTTCTCCAATAGGTGTCCAATGGAATTGTACATTTCCTGTGCCCACAGCTCTGGCAATAATATAGAAAGGCTTTGCCTTGCGGCAACCTTTTCAAACCCCGCCTTTACCTGTGGACTTGTGTGCGGCAGTACTCTGCGCAATGTCGCTTTCATTTTCGAATCCTTTTACATCTTTCACGCCAGACTCGAGAGCGGAGATATTGCATTCAAGGATTAGTTCGTCAAGACATGAGATATTGATCTCTATCTTGTTTACTCAGTTCAACGCGATTGAGACACACTGCGCTAAATACGAAGGATCGCCCGGAGCACTTTCTATTCCGTCATTTGTTGGTGGAACGAACTGCGTACATGTTGCTAATAAATATTTGTTAGTAGCAGTAGTAGTAGTAATCGTTGTTTAGATCGCTGATTCAAGGAAAATGTATTCTACAGCGATAACCTATAGGATCGCATCATCATGTTACGGATAACTACAATGCAATATAAATGCCTTATCTCACCCAGGGTGGAGGCCAATACCCCGGGTGGAGGCTAATACCCTGCTTTTGAGCTAACCTATATTGTAAATAACCTCTGCAAGTAGGAGTTTCCAATAGCTTTAGTGCACATATCTAGCAAGAAGTATTTTTCTTACTTTGCGAAATGAGGTTCAGTTTCGGAGCGGCGAAAGGCCGGCATAATGCTATAGGATGGATCGGTACTTTAAAAATAGCGAACTCAGACAGCATCATTTGCTGAATGCAGATCTGGTAAAATACTTAGATAGATAAATAAGAATAAAGACAGTGTTTACCACATTATTTGTAACACGACATTTGAAAAGCGTTTTAAATTGTGGAAAATGAAGATGCAAGGTACCTTCATCTACCTATCAACAAAAATATGGTTATGCACTTTTCGACTTGCCATACAGAGCACCTATTTATTTTTTTACTCAATTGGCACTATATTGCTAAAGATATTAATCAGCCCCTCGATTTGCTAAGCGTTTTAACCCGTTCAAGCAAGCCACAGGACGCTCAAGACTAGAACCCAATGCCTTCTTTTTGTCTTGTCCTACACAGAGATCTCTTGTTAAAGGCTCCGTAGGAGATGAATCAGTTCTGCTTTGCGAGGATACTTTTCTGGTGTACGGAACTTCAGCAGGATCTTACTAGGATAGAGTGCTCCTTGACCGATTTGAAGTTTACAGTAAATCACCAACGGTTACACCAATTAAGTTTTCCGATTTCGGGCGCATATGCCCTGTCCATGAACAGCTTTAATTTCCTTTGCTGAACTGAGCCAATCGCTACTCAATAGGAATATGTAATGCGAACCAATATGCCATTGTGCGTTTGCTAAGAAGCAGTGTAGGTGATACCACGCGTAAGTGTACAAGAGTTTTTACTCCCTGGGAAGACCTGCTGGTTAACGGATTGGTCTTTATAGTTAATTAATGTTTAATTAATGTAACTTATTGTCACCACGTTGTATGCACGTTGTGCTATCTCTTTGCACTTTGTATTGGCCCAATTTGAAATACCCAAGTTGAGAAACTGGGCGTTACTAACAAGCTTGACTCAGCTGAAGTCATTTGTTTTGGAGCAAAATCATGGCTTTAAGCGTATCGCCTAGCAAACTTCGCTAGACGCTTCTGGAATTTTTCGCAAGTATCCTGTCGCAGTGTCCGTTGGTTCAAATTAATTAGAGCACAGCTATGCAATTTAGACAGGAAAGCATCGTCGGCTATTCGACGATGCAGCCCAAAGCCCCTTGTTTGTACTTTTCCAATATTTCGCATTTTGCATTACCTTCGATACAATCCCGGGTCTTAGGCAAATCTCCAGCTATAAGCTGTTTTCGCTCTGCGCTTTTCTGTGCATTTTCCTAGTTAAAGCCGATAGGACCATTTACAAATAATTGCCTATTTCTAAAGCAAACACACACACACACATACACAGGCGAACTCGTTGATCATAACAAAGGTCAAGGACGTTCTACAAAAACGTTAAATCGCCCGCCGACGTTCATTGAAAATCCTCAGTTGCATTCTTGTTTGTGAGCCAATGCTTACGCCGCTACAATGAGATCGGTTTGATTGACTCGGCTAAGTCTACTGAACGAATCGCCCACTGACTAATTTGCATCTATCGCTGGAACGGCTGCGTCTCGTGCAGCGTGCACGACGTGCCGTCGCAAGAAAGAGACCCCACTCCGGCTGATGCTCCTTTGAGCTCGCTACTTATTACAAAAACACCTTTCGGGCTGACCCCCAGCCAAGTCCACGGGACTGCTTTTCGCATTGCTTTATATATCAGTAGATTTTTTGGTTAGTGCCTTGGTTTATGTACAGAAGAGACAGGACATAGCAGATTACAATTAGTTGTGCTTGTACTAATAAAAGTACTATAGCATGTGGCACTAAGTCAGTGTAAAAAGTAACTGTAATGTTATTAGAACTCCGCTAATTGCGATGCCAATATTAGTACCTTTGCACGCATTTTGTATGTATGCTTCTAAAACTAGTATAACGAACGGCTTTAAACCCCGCTCAAGACCATTATTAGTGTATACAGTTTATGCGTTTTTCCAACTTTGTATGCATGGTCCAAGACCCCCTATATGATTAAGCCAGGTGCAACTGACTCAAGACGAATCAATTAACAATGTGTTAATTTACGATAAACTTAGAGTATCTAACGACCACTGGATCATAAACCACTAAATAAGCAATTTTCACACAAACTAGTAATATAAGTACTAAAAAATCGGCCTTTGACAATGCAACATATAAGATTAGTTTGGAAGCACGCCTAAACACCGACGCAGGCGTTTAGGCGTCATCTAAGAGATTATCTACTCCGTCTCTACAAGGCGGGTAGAAATAACTTCAGAGATGCAAGCAGCCACCCTGTGAACTCTGTGATCACATCGACGTAACCGCTCATCATAATATATGTACACGGACAAAAAATCATGAAAAAGTCATGACCGTTCACCCATAGCAAAGAACATGTGAGTGTTCGTCAATAAGTTAAGTAAAAAGTCCATCTTCGGCGGAGTGAAGAAGAGGCGCTTGCTCAAGATTAAGAGACCGAACTCTATTTCAGCCAAACGTTACCTGATAACCGTTACCTGTAAAATCATCCTTCGTCGTTCGTCTAAGTTGTGAGTAGGGTTTCGATAACTGATGAAGAAAAGATCGCCTAGGCTAGGACGATCCTGGACGCTTAGTTCGGATTCGATCAATGGACGCTTAGTTCGAGATAACATCCGCTCTCGAAATCTGCAGTTTCGCGGCTTCACTACGCTCCGGAGTCCGTAGCGTCTGTGGCTGGGGGGCTTCGGTCGGGTGTCCGGTGGTGATCGGGCTTCTGAGCGAGAAAGTGAGTGCGTGTCGGTATGCGGTGCGTTGTATGCGTACGCACGTGTGACACTTGGTCGGTAGGAAAATGAGCAAGGGAGCAGCTGGCTAGCAGATGTTGCATAGAGTGATTTTAATGGTTCTCTCAACCACCTGGGAGCTCTCGGATGGTTCGAAATCGTGTCAGATAAAGAGTCCAGACCACGACGAGGGTAACGGTGGAAATGACGGCTGCAGCAGCAGCAATAAGAGCCACAATTATAACAACGGCAGCAGCAACAACAACTACAACACTCTTTAGGCGTACCTGCTGAGTCGGCAATGGCTGGTGTTAGTGTATCTTCGACTTGAAACGGCACCTCGTTAATATCAAAGTGTACATAACACAAAATGATGTACAAGACTCGTGGATACATTCAGCCAGCCCACCTAAGATTTGATTCGATTTAGCCTCATTTATATATATATATATATATATATATATATATATATATATATATATATATATATATATGTATATATATATATATATGTATATATATATATATATATATATACATATATATATATATATATGTATATATAATTTTTTTCTTTTTTTTTGCGTATACGTAATGTCCTTTGTTTCTCAACACATGATAAGAAGGGAAAACACGGCTCCTGGCGCTAGAACGATCTGTTTCTAATACTGGTACGTTTCCAATTAGCCTGCGTACCCATGTGATATGCGTACAATAGATTGAATAGCATTTTGTTGCTGATGCATTTTTAATAACGTATACGCGCTGCTTAAGTAAAAACGTGCCCGATGTCTGACCGGGCATTCAATTGAAATGGCTAAGCCATCGGTCCGCAGCGCACTGCATACCTCGTGAATTAGTGCGGTTTTTTGTATAGTGAGTATCCAATCTTGATTTACAAAAGTACCCTGCATGCCGTCCGTACATCTGCTATACAACCTGAACCAACCAATTAGATTATATACGTTTACCGCAAACTACTTATCGGTCTATGTGTGTTCATATATTACATGGGGAATATTTGTTTTACCTTGTCTGACGGAGTGCTTGGAGCTATGCAGGAAATGCGCCCTTGACGCCAACACAGCTCTGCTTCGCTTGAAAGTTATCTTAAACGAAAAGTTTTCCAACTTGTTTAATTTTTCGACACGGTATTTTAATAAATGGTTAATGGCAAAACCGTTGCGTTGCACTTGGAAGAGCATTAGCTTAAATTCTAAGCAGGCCAGTCTTAAATTGGTATTTTTGACTTCTAGCTCAAAAGGTAATTGTCGGTAAATGTCGAATGATAGTCGTTTACGGACAAAAAGTTAAAGCATAGTCTCAGTCATGTCTAGACGATGAGGAGGTAAAAGTAAATAATAATAATAATAATAATAATGCTTGATCTTTTTTCTATTATATCACGTGGAGAACACATAGGTAGACCGTTGAGTCGCAGGGACATGCTTTTATAATTGCGAAAGTATGGAACCCGACCTTAAGTTTATGATTGCATAACGAAGCCTTTAATCACCCCTTCGAGGTGTAGTCTATTGTAGAAGCTGCAAGCAACCGACCAACCTGCGCTTTGAAATTGTATAACGTTTAATCAAAACGACACGTAATTCACTGTGTCAGACAACGTTCACGCTGCACAAGCACGTATATATCGTAGTAAGTACACTAGTCAATGCCATCCTGTAAATTGAAATTAGGAACAAAGCTATCCCACTATAGTCTCATTGCAGTCGTTAATAAAGTTAATAGTTAAGTGCGTGCTTTACACCATTTTATCGTGTAGTTTTATACGGTTCAAAATAATAGTAATACAAATCGTAATACTTATGAATGATGGTGAATAAAATGTGTAGCTGTATTATGGCTACTATTAGTAATAATACACCAATTCTCACTGTGCTTACCATGCCTGTTGCTATCGTTAGTTTATTTTATAAATAACTATCAATGATATGAAAATCAACTATCAATAATACTATCAACGATTTGTTTGTCGTTCAACGTGCAATTTCTAGGGAAAAATCGATATCTTTTTGATTGCAGACACCTAGCCCATACTAAATGACCTTCTCTAAACGAGCGGCAACCGGCCAGGGAGCGGGAGACCAGTTTATCAGGCGGTGCATGTATGTGTGGTCTCGCCCTCACAGGAGGGGTTTACGTATTCCTAGGCCTGTCGCTGCCTTGAGGCTGATCTGAGTTCTACAGCCGCCAGGCGTCGTGAAACTTTTGTAAACGACCGGCCAGTGATACGATTCTACAGACAGCAGTTAACCAGACGGATAGAATCGTTAACACCTACAAGCATACACAAATGCAGAGCAGACGCAGATCCTACAAATTATCTATTATTTGAGGGGCACGGCGTAAGCGCGTTCATTTACGTTTTGCACATTTTTTGACGCATACGTTTCACGTTCACTAATTATTACTGCTACTTTTTTTTATTGATAATTATGGTACAACTATTTCTCAAGGGATCCGCTTGCGCTTTACTTCGATGACTACTATTACTACTGCTGCTATGCATATGTATAGCCATTTTTGTGGACATAATCACTCCGTTTTTGTATGGCTGGCATGGCCTCTAATTTGCACCGGGGCGATGGAGAAAAAAAGAGATAGTCCGTTGTTCTAGCACAAAGATTCAAGAGTTTGCTCTGAAAATTCGCAGTAACATCAATTGATGCCGCCAGACCCGCTTATTGGTGCACATGCACTCCTAGTTTTAGTTGCTTGTAGGTACCTATGCTTGTTAGTTAGTAGCGCGGGACAGTAATAACTAAAGAATTTTTGGATCGAAGTAACAACGATTATTTCGTTGTTATTTCGATCCAATAATCGAGTATTGGATCATATATTGTATTGCATAGGTCACCATCTTTCGGGTCTCAAGCATCACGCTTGTAGTCTACAAATGCCAGAAAGCATAAGTAGCTTATCGCTTAATCATGGAACAACCACAAATAACAATACGTTTGCATTTCACTTCGCCTTCGGGTGATTAAACCCAATGACTCGCGTGCCATTTGAACTCCTTGGTCCGTGTTATAACTATATAGAAGAACGAATCTGCACCAAGTTCGGTGTTAAAAACCGAATCACATGTTCTAAAGTGGTGGAAATGTTACACACTGCTTATGGTCATCAAGCAGTGTCCCAAAAAACCGTGTATACGTGGTACCATCCATTTTGGATGGACGCAAAGAGACCGAAAAGGACCCCCATTTGGAAAAGCCTTTAAAGTCAACAAAAAAAGAACACCTTGCCGAATTACTGTCGGGGGGATAGCTGAGGAATGGGATATATACTATGAATCAATGTAACAGTTTTAACCGATATTCTATGCGTCAGAAGATTGGCAGCGAAATTCGTTTCAAAAATGTTGAATATATACCAAATGAACGCCCGTCGAGAAATGACCGAATGGAACCTTCATGCGGTAGCAGAAGATCCTGCATTGCTTCAGAGAGTGATTACGGGATACGAATTAGGGGTATATGGTTACTACATTAAAATCAAAGCCCAATCCTCCCAGTAGTACTTACAAGGAGAGAGTCGATCAAAAAATTCAGACAGAACAGATCTAACGCCCAAGGTGCTTTTGACTGTTTTTTTTTTCAACTACCAAGAAACTCTTGTCCACGAATTTTGCTACCTGGTTCAATGGTCAATAAGGAATAATACCGCAACATTTTTAAAAGACTGCGCAAGCACATCCGACACAGGAGGCCTGAACTCTGGAAAAACAATTCGTGGAACCTCCATCATGACAACGCACCGGCGCGCACATCGTTACTGATTTCGGATTATTTTATGAAAAATTCGGTTTCCACATTTCCGCAACCTCTATTCGCCATAACTGGCTCCGTACGACTTTTCACTGCTCTCTTAGATATAAAAAGATTGAAGAGGCAACGTCTCGAGACTATAGAGGAAATAAAGAAATACTACCAGGATCAACTCAACGCAATTCCGAAAGGCGCGTTTAAAAAATATATCGAAGGGTGGGAAAGAAGACGGCACAAGTGCATTGCAGCGGGCGGAACTAGTTTAAAGGAAAGAAATACACTTTGATGGATAAAATAAATATTATTTTCTATAAACATATATCAGAACTGTTCGATCCGCCCTCGCGATCATTCAAATATTCATTAGCCACCCTCTATGCATATTTAATTGTTTGTTAGCCAGCATTTGGTTTATACACATTTGCAACACAGCTCTCTTACATCACTTTCGTCAGCCGTATCGCTCTTGTACAGTGTTGGAGGTAATACAGATCAGGTAATACAATTCTCCACGTAGCTTGCAGTTACACTTTGTCGCTATTTGGTGAAACCCATTTTGTGTACCAAGTTCATATGAGATCTGTGTATTGCAAATCCGGTAGCGAAGTACCTACTTTTCCAGTAGTTACTAGTCATTGCTCTAGTCTTAACAAACACAATTAACATTTGCAACCCTTTATTCTCCAATCAACAAGATAATCGTCGAAGAGCTCCGTTTACGGTAAGGCTTAATTTTGTCGAGTACTTTCAAATTTGCTTTGGACAAATGGGGCCATATAACCTGTATCCCGTCAGGAAGAAGCGGTCGGTGGACGTCCAGCCACAATCGGTGATGAGGTTCAGGGATATTATGAATTGACAAAATGCACGTGCAAGCTTTCCTTAATATGTTTGGTCCAATGTCCTTACGTTGAGAAGACAAGCTGAACAAACTCTACTAGTGGTGACCACGAAAGGTAAGCCTGCCTCCGCGTCGAAATTCCATCACTTTCGTTTTATGATACGTTTGTCTATAGCGAGCTAAATTCAACCAACTTTTGCAGTGATGCAAGCTATTGCTACTAGTGAAATCGACTCCGGGAGTAGAAGGCGACAAGGTCATCGATATACAAAAATGTACGCACTAGCGAGCGGCGCTGCTGGGTTTCGTCCGGCAGATCGCCTATTCAACATTGAGTACAAAAGCTGAGGTTATCACCCTGTGTGACCCCTGTAGTCTGATTAATTGGGATGTGTTAAATAACCGCGTCGCCGCAAATTGCAAGTCTGTCCCGTCGCATAGCCTGTAATAGCCTCAGTGTTACCGCTGGGACACCACATCATTTATCGAGGGTTGTTTGTTTGCATGAAACTGCGACTCTTTGAAAACCTTGTTTTGTGTTTACGTTTCCTGCTCGAGTTTAGCTCCCCGCACCGCCTTTCTATAAAGCCGACTGGCATTGTATACCGGGAGGCCATTTCCGGGCGATTTTTTGCTAGGATTTTTTGAATCATATAGTATTTTAGATGTCTGAATCATATCATAGTATTTTAGATGACACCCGTCCTTTCGTATACGCACGGTTTTTCGGGGTTTGCTCGGTTGGGGGGTGCACGCTGCGTAGTATAACCTTTCGTATTTGCGTTAGATACATTTTGACATTCAGTGGGTTAGAGAAAGGGAGAAAAAAACCACTTGAGATAGCTCCGGTGAGCGGGTTGGGTCAATCGTTGCCGCCTTCGGCCTGCTGCCTGATGATGTACTGAGAGCGCCATTGCAACTGGAAGGTATCTGGTCTGGTACCACCGACCAGAGTGTTTATTTGCGAACGAATTTGTATTTGATGCTATCATTGCTGGCGTTTGTGGCAAATATGTATATCTAGAGTATACCTTGCAGAGCTACGTAGGTGGATTCCTCAACTGGTCCACGGAGACCGTCTATGCACTGCAGGCGCGCTAAAGTGCTGAAAGCGTAGTCCGGTTTGTCGATGCTTCGGTCATGAGTGCCCTTGACTCTTGCATGTTCCGTCGGTATCTAGAATTGCCTTATTTGTCGAGACACAAAGCGTTTCTCGTAAAGACGATTCGACTGGGTGTCGAAACGTATCTCCAACCCTATTTATCTCATATATATATATATATATATATATATATATATAACTTGAACTTAACTTAATGGGTGGGTGGGTTGTAATGCAACGTCTCTTTTTTATTGAGACATCGGTGCTCCCCTTTTTGTTTTCGGTCATGGTCGATTATTAGTCCACTCCGGCATTCACCTTGTTTAAATTGGGAACCATGAAAACCAATTTAGGAGTGGCCGGTCTGGGTCTCGAACCCAGGCCTCCCGAAAGCAAGAGTTATATATATATATATATATATATATATATACATATATATATATGCGGCTTGTAGTAGAAATTCTAGGTTGCCTTTGGCGGCGTATGTCATGTAAATAAGAATGCAAATGGAGCTACAATTGTCTCCCGCAAACGTGTGCACTAGGATATTACTCGTATAGAGTGGGTTGGGACCACTTCAGCAGCGTGCCCCGGACGGACGCCGCGTTTCCGCGTTGGACGTCGAGGTCAAGGCGCTGTCTCAAGAAAGCCGCAGATCTCTTGTCTCCGGTTGCGAGGTTCAGCTGCTCACCGACTCTGTGAAGGAGTTTGCGAGTGAGGTTGCCTGGACCGCCCAAGGTCTCGAACGCTAGCGGTTGAAACTCATGTGGGTAACCTATTGAGGCGTATTTTGCGAGCTTCTTCGCCTCGGCTAGATTACCAGCGTGGCCTGCTGAGATCGCCCCGCCACCGACCATTGAAGGTGCTAATGAGTCGGTATATTGTATATATATATATACATATATATACATAGACATATATATATATATATATATATATATATATATATATATAAGCAGGTTAAAATGCGCTTCTGGTTGCAGAAATGCGTATGACAGCGGCACGCCGTAGCGTTTATTCTCGACGAAGCCTTTCGACTGTATGTGCAAAACCGCTTTCAGTGTTCGTTTGCGTTGTTGCTGCAATGCAAAGCTCGGTGTTCAAGGCATATCATGCAGCGCGACAACAATGGCTACGTGCTTCTGTGCCAAAGAAAGCGCTTGCCGACCTGTTAATGAGCGCGCGTACCAAGCGTCGGTACACGACCGTCGGTCGACATAACGCGCGGATGATCGAAAGGCAACCAAAAAGCCTTGTATTAGCCTCAAGCGCTGCTAGTGCTGCCCTGGATTGCGGCGACCGCGGACCGTGGATCGGCAACGGGGGCCATCTAATGAGCAGGCAGAGATCTCCCTTCAGTACAAAAAAAAAAAAGAAACGAAAAAGCAAAAAGATCCCACGCATCTGCAAATACACAGTCATAGAGATATACAACCCCACCCTCCCCCACCGAGCCGCTCCAGACAAACTTATGAGGCCCTCCCTGTGTTGTAGCTTCAATTGAGAGGAACCCGGAATGAGCCTTGCTCACTGCAGCTGTTTGTTGGACAAATTGGATACTACTATGACGTCAGGCGGCTACAGCTGCTGCTGCAGCTGCTGCCGCCGCCGCCACCGCCGTTAACGGTCGTATTGAAGCCAAACAAGCTGACTAAGCTGCGCCTTGAAAAGACCGGTCTAACCCAAACGATCTTGTGTCGTTCAAACGACAGACCAAACAGCAAACGCGTGCAGTGACGACGGTAATCGTAGTAGACGTCGCTAGAAGACTCATTTTATTGGCACTGCTTTTCCCGCCTTACCGTTCAGCCTGCCCGGCTTCGCTCTACCGCCCGCCCACCCTAGAAAGAAGTTCGCGGCCTGCTGGCGGCTGGCTTCGGTTTGAGAATCTACCGTTACCGACAGGTACCTAGCTATTGAGACGTAGCTTTTGCGCTTCTAGAACTTTCAGGTTCGGTTTGCTTGCGACGCAGCTGCCGAGCGGCGGTGGGCTGCTCGACGGCGAGCCAACTTTACCGGAGGAAAAGAACGGCGCGGTAGGAAAAACATCATACCGCGCTTTGTGTACATACATATGTGCATACCAGACGCACCCAGTTTCGACTATAGATTTGGCCAGCTTTTGCACGCATTTTGCAGCGCCAACGATCCACACATACACAGCATGAATGAACCGAGTTTGTAACACGCGGAGGAGCTCTGCTTCATCGGGTTTCCTTAGGACACTGTGGTTCTTTTTTTTGCGCTAGAGTTGTTAACAACTGCTAACCCAGCTACAACGGCTAAACCAAGGGAGAAGTGTCAGCGTTACTGTAACCACCCTGTATGTGTTTCGTTCACTACAATTTCATTCAAATGTAAGCGTGCTCCGTATGCTATTGCTGCTCATCAAAACAGCCGCAGTAAAACCCACTTCATCATGCTAATAACAGTAGGCAACGGCCATGGCAGAGGGACAGAAGGGGGGGGGAGAAATCCTGACACTCATGAAAAGGAAGATGAGAAACAACGTTCAGAATAACAACACCAAAAACGACACGTGACAGCAATCATATCTACTGTTGGGTAAAAATGCGTAGGAAAAACGTTGAAAAAATGTATTCTAGCAAGGAATAATGCAAATCAATTAAATACATGCTGCAAAGAGTTCTGAAAAAAAGTTAATGAAAATAAAATTTAGAAAAAAGTATACGCTTAATCGTCCAACGTGTTGTTGTTCCCTTTGAAATAGCTCCGGCACACTGTAATGCACTTGCGCCACCTTTCTTCTCACTCCTGGAAAAAAAATTCACGCGTTTATCAGATGCGAGTTGAGTTGCTCCTGCGAATTTTCCTTTATCTTCCATATAGTTCTCAAACGTGAGCTCGAAAGGTTGTCCCGTCTCTTTTTGTATCCAAAGAAACTGGTATAAGTCGCAAGGACCCCTCGAATAGAGAGGTTGCGGAAATATAGAAATCGATTTTTAATCAAGTAGTACGAAACCTGTAACGATGTGTGCACCGGTGCGTTGTCGTGATGGAGGATCTGCTCTGTCTGTTTTTTTTTCGATCAATTCTCTCATTGGAAGCACCACAGTATTGGGCTTTGGTCTCGATGTCGTAATCATATATCCATGAGTCGGCTGCTGTAATAACCCTCAGGAGCAATCCAGAGTCCAAAGGACCGCCAGTCTTCTATCGCTTAAAATATCTGACAAGACTGTTACAACTGATCCATAAGATATCTCAAATTCCTCTGCTATTTTGCTGATAGAAATTCGGCGATTGTTAAGTGCGCCATCACTAGCTTTTCAACATTTGTTCCTGTTATTGACGTTGGGAACGGGTCACCTCTGGTCTCCTTACGTGCGTCGCGAAATCTACAGTAAAACGTATACACCATGTGTCGGGATACTGCTTGCTCACCATAAGCAGTTCATATCAAATCCACCACTAAAACATATGTTTTGGTTTTTAATACACAACTTAATGCAGATTCGTGAATCTTCCATTTTCGGCTCCTTGGAAATTGCCGAACCTCGTTTCGTCACTTTATTAAACCTCAAACAGTAAACGCTGCCACCGATCGGCGCGAAATTTTATCTGCGTATCAACTTGAGCATATATATATATATATATATATATATATATATATATATATATATATATATATATATATATATATATATATATAGCCTGATTACATTTTATAACACATTTTTACTCATAACACTCCACAACGTTCGAACGCAAGTATGGCATATCGTTGCCGCAGAAAAAATGACTCAGCATTGGTCTTACATTGAAGACATAATTTGCCGGGTTTCAGGACTGTCGCTAAACATATATTTGTCTTCGTTCGTCACTTAACATTGAGGCCTGTTCCGAGCCAACCACCACGTGCTTTCCGAGTACTAAAAACGTCTCAAATCAATGTTTTTCTTCCTCATCTTATGTGTATGTATAATGTGTGTATAAAAGCAGAGCAGTTACATTTGAGATAAATACTTTTGTTAATAACAACTATTGCAATTGATATCTTATACAAATATGCTTGGTTTTATGTGCGAGTCACGGCTGCTTCGAAGTTGGTCAACTTAAGCACAGTGAATGCGTATCTCGTCTTGCGTGTGGGGCTACCACGTCGAGGGTGTGCGTTGCTGGATGAATGGCTCTGCTTCAAATCTTCGTTCTACTATCCTCAACGAGATGTAGTAGAGTGTCATGGCGAGCTGTTTCCGTTTTGTTGTTGACGTGCAACTGACAGGTCCGGGGCTGTACGGGCTCGTAATTGCCATGCTGCTGTTCAAAGTCTAGCATGTAAATCGCTGCATATGAAGAGTGTCTTGTTTGCTGATTGAGTGCTGGCCATTTTGGATCGTTGTGCGTCGGGCTAGTCGGCCAAAAAAAATCACCATCGACTTTATCCGACAAGCCCATTAGACGCTGCGACGACGAGATTACTATACGTCAAGTCCATAACTGCACGGCCGAACCTGCCGCACTGCCGTAGGTTTTGTATTTGGTCGCAATTGGTGAGAGGCTACCGCTTGTCAAGGCTGACGTCAGTCATGTGTATCGGGGGGTGATCAGCTTATGCGGAGAACGAGACTTCCTAACTGTATTGAGCACATAATGAGGTCTTTTTAAAGGCAGATAACATCTTAAAGCCGTTCTCTTGCTTGAAGTGTAACTTACCGTGGGTGCTATACCGAGCGGCGTTTCGGTCGTCTAATAATAATAATCGTTGAAAAGAGTTCTCCCGAGTACGACGTAGACGAATAATCTAGATTCCGTGTGTAAGCTGACGAAGCGGGATTACGTGCGACAGGCGAACGAGAACCTCTTTAGCCCTGTTTGCCGGAGCTTAATTTGCGCACGTGTGTCTATATTAATTTTAACCTAACCCCGCGAGTTTTGTAGCGGCCTCTTCGACTTGGTCCTCACTGCGCTGAAATCAAACCGGCCTATCAGAATTTCCGGGCATCAGCGCCGGAGGCCATATGCCCCCACTCTATTACCCCGACATTTCTCGACCCTGCGCGATTTCAAGCCACCGTTTACTTATAATTCGTACGTGACGGTGTTATTTAACGGGTCAGGTGTACACGCATAAAAATCAGCGTGGAACACTAAAAGTTTACCGAAAGGCGAAACAAATGTCAGATTATATTAAAAAAAAAAGAAGTATTGTATTTATTTACAAGAGAATGTGCGGACGTTTGCCAGCTACGTTTGGCATTTTCATTTGTTTTTTTCTGGAGACCCTTGACGTCTTTGCACTCTCAGCCCTAATACAATATCTCAATGGTCCTTAATAGAATATAATTTTTGGGCCGCCAAACAGGCTCAAAGTTGTTGTCTTGTTACGTAACGAATCCGTTTAAGACAAGGTATTACGTAAACACTTAAACCAGCTTAACCCGAGTTATTGATACATTTATATATTAAAATAGTTTGTGTATTTATTATAACTTGAACCCAAATTGAGATTTTTAACTACGGTCGCCGTGCTACAACATTGAGAGTTCTTAATTTAATAGTTCGCATATAAAACATGCCTTTTGTTAAGGAGATGAATTGCCAAAACCATTTCAAAGCAATCTGTCTTCAGATTTGCAGATTTGGATTAAAGGTATAACAAATAAATAAAAAAAAAAATATATATATACTTAATGTTCAATTTCAAAGTTGAGGTTTATTTACGAAACCGCCAACTAAAACTTCTATATATGTATATACATAAATATATATATATATATATATATATATATATATATATATATATATCAGTAGTTAATTGTTGCAATGTTTATCCCTTACTTAGCTTACCTTCTAAAATCTAATCGTAGTTATACGTAACCACACATTTATGTGCATGTCAAGTTCAGCACGCTTTTTAAAGCGATTCGAACAGCAATTTGTTGAATTAAGATTTCCCGCAATGTTTCGTCCCGCAATGTTACGCTTCCGGAATTAAGAGGCCATTAAATAAACGCGATTAAAGTGAGCCCTCTTTCCGGCTAAAGCCTTGGCAAGCAAAGATACCTATTTCCGCTGTGCGTACCTAATCGAAGCTTTGATCCTACCCGACGCGAGGTGCCCTTATTCTTAAGCTCTTGCCGAGGTTATTTCACGATTCATTGACAAATCGTTGACCGACATCTACTTTGCTACTAGAGCCCCTGATATAAAAGAGTGACGTGGATTGTTAGGTATACATGCCAAGCGAATTATGTATATATATATATATATATATATATATATATATATATATATATATATACAAACATAATACAATACTAATAATGTATTTCACATACTTTCGCGTTTTTGCGTTTTTCTGTTATAGTCGATTAAAGTCAACTTTGGCATTTACCTTACCTAACTGTGAAGCTGTAAGTGCCAATTTGAGACTGGCGCGTGCGAAGATATGAATCCACTGTATCCCACGGTTGAGGCAATGCCCCTGCCGCCGCCAAACTAATATATATATATATATATATATATATATGTGTCGTTTTGTTTTCATACGAAGTACGTTTTTAGTTCGTTGCACCAGAATCCGAATTCTACATTGCAGTTCGAAGTTGATACAAATCGGTCCATGGCGTAGGCTTCCAAGGTATAGTAAATACCCTGAGGGGTTTGCCAAAGCAGGTCGGAACTGATCCAGTAGGCGGGTACAGGAATCTTCGGTGCGCAGCGGGTTGGAGGAACGTATCTCTTTAGTGGAGGGGGCACGGCATGAGCGCACGGAAACTCAGGTCGACAACGACTTCGACACGATAACGCGTATACAACATTGGAAATGTGAGAGGGTCTAACTGCGCCGGCGGCAGGTGGAAAGGCAGCAGCAGCGGCGGCGGCTCTCACAAGCGTGCCGCAATGCCTGCTGCTATCAGTAATACAAAGCAAACGCCTAGTTAGAATCGCCAGCGTAGGCTTTCGAAACGCGATAGAAAGAAAACCTAGTATTCTTAACACTCTTATCAATTCGTTTTTCAGCGCTCACACCAAGGGCGCAAGACGTCTGCCATTCAGGATTAAGCCTTTTCTTAAGTAATTCCTATTTTGCAGCTTATCATCATTCCTTAATAGTCGTCGTCGTCGTCGTCGTCGTAGTAGTAGTTGTTGTAGTAGTAGAAGCTAATTCTTGTCGAGCCCGGTGGCGTAGTGGATTAAGTCTCCGCCTCGCAACCGGAGGAGACACATAGGTGCGCGGGTTCGAACCCCACCGCTGCACATTTGTATTTATGGGGGTCCGTCTATGAAGCAATGTGAAAAACAGTTCCGTGGACGTTAAATCTTGGCTGAGGGTCAGCCCGAAAACTTTAGAAGCTAATTCTTGAAGTAGTGATTAGCAATAACACGTATGTAGAAAAGTTTCATTATGTTTGCCTGTCCTTCTCTCATCACAGATTAATCAAATTTTACCAAGATACCAAACGAGATACATATGGGCATGGGTCGGCATTCGTAACGGATAATAGCAATCGCATGCTTCCGACATTTACGTGTCGTAATATTAATGTTTTGATAACTGCTTTTGTTGAACGCAGGTCCGACTGAAACTCGGCGGTTCGTCGAAGGAGTTCTCGATCACGCCACAGGACGGTGTGACGTACAACGACCTTCGGTGGCATGAAGTGTCCTTCTTCTATAAGGCAGGCCACAATGTCAGCGTCACCTTCGACCAACAATTCAGCAGTCATCCACTACACCTAGCGTCCGGTTAGTTACTACATGTTCCGTCTTATACATATATATATATATATATATATATAAATAGAACATATTGTGATGATTCAATAATCTTTTACAATACGTTTGCACACTCGGCAGTGCTCGCCTAAATATATATATATATATATATATATATATATAGGTAGCTGTTTCCCATATATATATAAATAGAAAATATTGTGATGATTTAATATTAATTTACAATACGTTTGCACACTCGGCATATATATATATATATATAGGTAGCTGTTTCCCATTACCAGTAGATGGCAAATATCTAAAAACGCATATTGAGCCCTTGTTCTTTTTTCTTGTTCTACCAATAGACCTGGTAGACCTGGGGCAACGACAAAAATTTACTTTACATGAGAAAAAAACATATATTTATGTATATGAGCATGTGTATATATAAAACGTATATATTTGTTCAGGCCTGTGTGAAAATACGTGTATACATATACATGTATGTATGTGTACTATACTTTGGTCGTAGCCAAAAGGTCGGCAAATGACTGATGGTAGTCTCTTACTAATCATCTATCTCTAATGCTTTGAACCAGTGGGTTTGCTTGTACCTGGCAGAAAGGGACTACACGGCCGTACCAAAGACAGTCACGTATAGGGGACTCGCGCTGGGAGATTTATTCATTCCGATGTAAAAACTTATATATACGTATACATAAACTCTATTTAATTAGATTTGCTATATGGCCAATCGGACAAGCGTGCTGATTACGCTGTTATTTCGCTTGATTAAACTATGTAGGCCTATGTAGGATCCTATGAAGCCTATCCGGGCCTAATATTCGCTAGACGAAACCGCTGGGGTTAGCTTGAACTTCATTTTAGCCATGGCGGTCACAAAGAGCTATCAGCTGCCAGTGATTTCTACATGTGATTTACGAAAGCCAATAAGGTCACCAGTTTTTCTTAGAGTTGTGCAATGCCAATCATATGATCGTGGGACTAGGGAGTCTAGCTTAGAGATAAACAGATCCGATACAAACTGGACAAGCGGAATGATAGCGTACCGGAGAAGAGTACAACACTCAAGAAGTTTAATTCATCACCTATACATTTTAAGTAGACTGTTGCGAGTTGCGACTGACTTGTCTGGCGGCACATAACGACTGCAGATTAAACAAACCTCTCTATTTATTTTTCTCCATCGGTGTTTCTGTCTGATTCGATGGCGTTCGAAGAGCAGTACGGGCGCTAAGCAGCATGGGCGTTCTTCATCAGTGGATCTACATTCACTCCATTATCAGTGGAGCGACAACACGGGATCCAAGGCATTCGAGTCCGGATCTCAATGAGTTTCTTGCTCTTTCGTTGGTAGAGGCCTTTTTTTAACTTTATTGAATGGCTTACAGAACGTGTTACAGCAGCAGGCGAATTCCTCCTGGTACGTCTTTTTAGGCCTTCCGTCGATCCTTCAGGCGCCCTCTTGTACTTCTTATATGTGTTCTTCTCGTTTCTCTTCTTTCCATTATGTACCCTCCTCTTTTCCTTCAGCTGCTGCTGCCGCTGCTGCTGCAGTGGCCTTTGTTTGTCTTGCTTTTCAAGACTTGCTTGCCCTTTGCAACTTTCCCTGTTGCAGATCGTTATTGATCTCCCCCGGTTTTTCCCCCATACACAGACACATTCATAGACATGACGATACGTACATACGGCACAACAACCATACAAACAATCCTAAACGCATCGAAACGTTGCCGCACTGTCTTCCACTCTCGTGCTTAGCACTCTTCGATTGACGTAAGGCAAAATGGAACGAGCACAAAAGGGTTCTGTGCGTCCAGCCAAGCCGAACATGGCGGCTTCCGCTGAAGCTGCTATCGGTGCCCGGTCGGTGCCAATGGGTAATCAATCGGCTTTAGTGTGCCCGGGCCACTCGCATGCGTTTTCTGGTGCCGCTGGTGGTGCTGCTTCTGTTCAACGGACGCTGCTGTTGCTGTTGCTGTAGAGGTGGTGCCTACATTGAGATTGAAAGAGGAAACGAGCGCCATGAAGTCTATTAGCCGCGTGCCGTTAGTTGCTCTGGGGGGTGTCATCCGCCTGTAACCAAACCGTCGCTTCCTCTCTCTTCTTATCGGCCGAACCGTATAAATGGGAATTGCAAAACGCTTGCGCCGCTCTAGACACGTCTGCATGACCTTTTGTTTCTATCTTTTTTCTTCCTCCTCTGAAAGCTCTCCCAGCCAGACTTCGCGTCATCCATCTCGTCGTCTATCGTGAACAACCTCAACAACAACAGCAGCAACAACAACAGCAGCAGCAGCAACAACAACAGTAGGAAGCTCTTGTCGAAGATTGTTGTTGTTTTTGTTGTTGTTGTTGTTGCTGCTGTTGTCGTCGTTGTTGTATTTGAGTCAAGAAACATTTGTGTTCTTATACCAGTAGAAGAAGAACAGAATGTTAAGTATAAATACGAGCTCGTATACATAGGTGTACCCGGTGAGAATGGCTACCCTATAGAAATAGATGTTACTACTACTACCACATTTCGCCTACACTCCTCACTCGTCAGCGACATCCTACCTTCGACGTTGAGAGTACGCTGCAGTAGTCGCAAAGGCTACGAACAACGATTCTGGCGGCGACAACGTTCTGTCATTTGTGGATCGTTCGCCGCCTCATTGCAATGAAGCCACGTGCTCATCGCGCTCTCGGCGTGCTGCTAGGCTGTATCGGTGAGCACCCAGCTAGCTAAATCGTTACGAATCGGCACGCGATCGGTACCGCCCTATCAACTAGCGGGTAACCTATTTGCATACCTGACTATCTACATCATTACACCACTTTTACTATCATCGGGTCATTATTGGGGACAAATCGAGATATGACATCGTCCTTACGATGACAACGATACGACGGCAATACCGAACCTAGAAAGTTTTGAAGAGGCGCAACTGCAATTCCGAGCAAGTGGCCATCTTAGATTGTGACATGTGGCAGTGTGGCTGGGGTGCTCGAGCAGATGCATACATAACAGCAGAAACAGTCTTTCCGACTGTTTGTCCGATATCTCCAACAGTAATTGAATTGGAACAAACATACGTTTACTGTTTTGTCGAACACACGGCCATAGTCTTTCGAAGTGGGTCATATTCATACCTGCGATATTCTAGCAATATTTGCGTTATGTATTTCATGCAAATCCATGGCGATGTATGCAAACCTGTGAGGCGTGCTGTTGGTCAGTGGCTAATTCAAACTTAATTTTCATTTCGCGCATTGCCATTGCATGGATTGTATAGGACGATATGTAGCTGCCCTTATTGGGAGAACTTTTTTGTATAGACAACGTCTGCTCTTAAGTGTGCTTACAGGCATCCAATAAAGTATGTCATGTTATACGACCTTGCGCGTACGCTCTTCACCGCTGTACAACTGTCTAAACGTTTCAATTACTACGAGTATCAATAATTAAAATCCTAAAAAGAATCGCCTTTGTATAAGCATGTCTTTAGCGTGCCATGGGTTCGGTCAATTTCACTTCAAGAGGTTAATAATATACAATAAGAAGCTAGAAATTACAACTCTGTTTATTTAAACCGTATTTTTCTTATCTGTTGTTTTAGTATGTGTCTGCTCTAACTGGCGCCAGCATAATGGTTATCTAACTGAACCACTACTTAAATACGATTTTCGAACGAAAAATACCCTACTGCTCGTTTCCTAGGGAGTGGTCTAACGCTCCAGTTGTCATCGGTGCGAGCTAGGTTATTATAGGCTCTCGAACTTTCTCTCTGCATTAAATTATTTTTTGTCCTGCCGCGTGTGTAGCAGTGGCCACTTAAGCGGCTAACGTTCAGTTAAAAAACCACGGCGTTGCCCTCTGCAAGATCGAATCCTGCTCGGATAAAATGATTTTTTTCTCGTTGTCTGTTAGATCGGCATTGCTAAATAAGCATTGCCCTGCTGTTGCATTTAGCTGCAGGGGAAAGCCCAAATAGGTTCAGTATGAGCATGCTAAAACTGGCTAAAAATGTAAATACGAAATCATTGCCCCTGGCACACCTTGAAGAAGAAGAAGAAGAAGAATGACCTGTACGGCTCTACTAGCGAAAGTCGCACATAGGGATTCGTACTGAGAGGTTTCAGCGTAATGTAAAAGCGTTTCTTTTGGCCCTAGCGTGCTTAATTTTGGTTCAGTCTACAGCTGCAAGGTATGCAAGCACGACAAGGCGACTCCGTCTAGTCGACCTGAGACCAGTTACCTGATAGTGCAAATTTTAGGCTAAGGAGGTTGCTTAAAATGAATGCGATAGCACGCCAGTCAGATCCAAACAACTTACGTAAGGTAGTTCGACATTATAGGCGTGACATTTGGATAAAAACGAAATCGTTGACAACGTTTGACTCGGATGACAGGGCCCCGATTTATATAAACCTGGCTGACAAAGTGTTTGCTGAAATGATCATTAGTATAGGATAGATGTGTTATTCAATTAGTTTAATCATCGGAAAAGTGCAACTAGGTTAGCAATATATTTAATCTATCAATATGCATATATATATATATATATATATATATATGTGTGTGTGTGGAGTGAACCCTCCCTACCGTTCCTTTTTCATCTACAATATATTTCCGCGGCGGCTTTTCCGCTTGTTCGGACAAATCGTTTTTACTGTCGTCCCTGATATCATGTCTGCTCTCCCTGTTGTCGTAGTGTTTCTGCTACTGATAATGCTGCTGCTGTTTTTGCTCCTACTTCTCCCGCGTAGATTGACCATATTGTTCAAGATCATTCTGACTGCCCCGGCTATAAGATCGGACGGTGGGACCGTCCACCCAGATCTTGACCACTTCCCTATGGGAGGGACGATGACCCCATTGGATAGACGGCGCACGTTCAAAAGAACCGCTGTTATTCTGCTTCTCCATCACAAAGGCAGGGCCTGAGCAACAGACAGACGCCTCGATCAGCGGCTCTAATTAACTAGACTCATCGGTTGTCTCGCCGCGACCCGATCCCGCCTGTGTTTCCTCTCTCTTGAGCTGCCCATCCCGTACCTCGGTTTTCTCCACGGCTACCGCCTTTTCGCAGATAAGGACCGGGGACCTCTTTCAATCTAGTACAAGCAACGAAACTGGCAGGATAGTTAGTAGTCTGCGCTGCCGCTCAGACCTTACAAACGCCGCCGAGAGTTACTCTAGAATCACTTGCTTCTCTATCAGCAAATCTCTGTATATATATATATATATATATGTATATATATCTGCCTACTTACCTACATGGCTACGAGTATTGGGCACGCTGGTTTTTTTCCTCCCATGAGACAGGTCACACGAGCACGACCTGTACGGCAGCATACCAGGAATCTTGGAGCAGTCTTGTGATTTATTTAGCCTTGTCGAGCGCCTTCATTCTAGCGCAAGTGCGTATGTAATGCATGCAGGGAGGACGACAACATTCCGCCAGTGAGGAGGGAGAGTAAAATCTAGACAATATGCACTGGCAACGATATGAAACAGGCAGAACCTTCGTTATTGCGCCTACTGTCCCCTTTGACTGTAGCCTTGGACACCATTCCTCATCAACGGGTAGTCGGCTCTCTAGTAATAGTTTCGCTGAAGGATTTGTAATTGTGCCCTGCAGGTGGCAGACTGCTTGACAAGCGGTTTTCGTAGTAGTACCTTTTTTTTCGGGATTCCGAGCACGAAGAGCCCCAGAAAGACGAGAACGAAAAAAAAACAATAAGGACCACGACGATGGCCATGTCGATAACGAGGCCAGCGATAATTCACCATACCCGTACCCTAGTACCTCTGCCCGTACCCTACTAAACTCGCACCTTTATACTCGTTCGTCAACAATACACGCCAATTCCAAGAACTCTTACCAATTTCCTCTCATTTTGGACAATGGCATTTATCTGGAGTGCGGCGAAAATAGTATCGGGTTCACTACAACTGGGTGGTCACCTGTAAATAAATCAGAAAGCGTAGAGAGCCGACATCGCGCTTGCCACGACATTCCCGGCAAGCCGGTTATAGGCTGGGCGTGCGGAGCGACACACACCTTGTGACAACGGCGCGGGAGCTATGCGCATCAGGAGAACAAGGAAGGGAATATAACGACAAAAAACATGCACGATGCTGAAAACTGTAGCGCGGGCCGAAACAAAAGCAAGACATAGAGATCAGATGGATATTGCAGACAAAGGCAAAATTTCCTGGCTGCCCAGCTGCTAAATGTAGGGTGATGTGATAGCTAACTAAACCAATGGCTAAGTGTATCAATGAGAATATCTCTCCAGTCAACGTATAATATGAAACAACGACATTCGTTTTGAACAACGCGATCCGCTCTGCAGATCGCGGATTCCGAGAACAGAGCAACAAAGCACTACCAGTACACGCGAGGCTTATGATAATTACTGTCGAAGTGGCTAGCTTCCATCAGTTGATCAGACCATTCACATTTAGGAGCAGGCAATGGTTCGTTGCGAATATTGTGATGAAACCACAGATTTAGTTCTTCGAGCGCCGGGTCGCAGCGGGAACGGCGACAAGCTGCCTTGAACATTAACGGTCACGGACGATTCGGTGAGGTACGAATTTGTGTTTAAGGCATGACAAAGTGCCCATGATAATGTACGGTAGCCCGGTGCACGTAGATTGACTCTGTATCTGTGTGTGTGTAGTAAATAGCTGATTAGACCTGCAATCATGTGTCGGCTTAAACATGTCTCGTATGTAACGTGACTGCTACTAATTCCTCGGTCTTTACGACGCTGCGTAGATAGGCATCTGCATATCAAAGCCCAAAAATACAGATGTACGCAAAACAACCTCTACCGGACCCGTCGGATTAGTAACTTGACCGCTCTTGGCTGTACGTTAAACTGTAGAAAACATTCTGACAAATAGGAGCGAGTGAGTTTGAAGTATAGCACACGGCATACAGCGCTGGCATCTGATCTTCCTCCATTGCCGCGTTCGGCTCTTCGAATGGTTCGAACCGACGAATATAACCCACAACGATAATGATATGATAAACGACATAACGCGTATGTCCTTATTAATACACCACAATGAGTAATGCATCTCTGCTTTTTTGCTCGTCCGCCCCTGGCTGTTCCTTCACGCAGAAAGACGCACCTGGTCTGTTAATATATTGACGGTAGCGTCACATAAGGCGTCATTCGTTTCGTATAAAATATATCTTGAAAAATGCAGTTGAGTTGTGAAATAAATGGAATATTTGTATTCTGCATAAACTACCGATTATAACCATGACTGCTATTTCTGCTACTGCTGCGACGAACAACGGCTATGACGGCATCTGTTGATGAAGCGCGCTCATCGTCATAAGTGGCTTTCTTTCCTGTTTGACAATTGGCGTGTCAGGACGTCACTGCCATCAGTGACGTCCTGACACTGTCCTAGGATCAGCACCGGTACCACGAAGGGCAAGAGAGACATATGTCTTGACATTATCGAGAAAAGAAACAGAATGACGGAGTCAGAGAATCAAAAGTCGAACGACCAGCGCAGCGCGACAAGCGATGGAGATAAAATAATGTGCAATTCCATAACAAGAAAAAAGACAGGGTAAACCACAGACACCGTCTTGACTTCCCGTCGTGCTGTGGTGGAATTGGTTGGTCGGCGCCGCCCCGTTAGTTAACGTGCGTGTGCATTGTTGTATTGTTTATTTAGCACATTTTTTGTTTGTTAGGGCAGGTATGTTTTGTTCGATTATGTTTGGTGTTCTGTTTGTTGGTTGCGCATGTGTGTGCATGCAATACAAGAGAGTATGTAGTAGAGTAGAGAGGGAGGAAGATAGAGAGAGGAAGTAGAGTAGAGAGGGAGGAAGATAGAGAGAGAGGGAGGAAGATAGAGAGAGAGAGAGGCCGATGTGCAGGACAGTGTCTGCCGAGGACGTATGTCGGAGTTGGGCGAGGAGGAGGTATCAGGAGGGTAGTCAATGCAGTCCGTTGTCGCTCTACGTTCTATCCGGCGGCCTGCATGTGCATTATCCATAGCTGTGCAGCTTTTGCTTCAGCGCTGAGATTTACCCTAACAGAACGAAACGATGATCAGGGAGGCAGAGCTCTCCTAGGAGACTGAATCACTCACTCATCTACGCACTCGAGACTCGAACCCGTACTCGTACAGACAGGGACTGTCTGCAGCGACGTCCTCGGCCACTGCCAGCAGAAAGGCCACTGGCGGCCCCATTGAGCAAAGAAGCGACGACCAAGCGAGAGGACGCAACGCCAGGCAGCAGAGGCACTCGTTGCCGTCGTCGATGAGCGTCTAACCACACACACGTCGCGGTACGTCGCTTGTGCCAAGAGGCCATCTTGCCGCACAGCGCGGGCAGCAAAGCAGCATCAATCATGGCAGATTAAGCCAGGCAGATCCCGAGGAGAATGATGACGACGACGACGAGGGAGATGGCGATATATGATGACGTTAATTTGCAAGCCATTTTAGTCTGCCCCCGATTTCTTTCCGAGTTCCTTCCCTTCTTTCTGTGCCCTTCGTTAATTCCTCGTAATTCCTCCCTATGTGCTACCGATCTACTACGACTACGCCATTTGCCAGACTTCGTTCTATCGATGATATACTATATCTATGTATATACGTGTCCATAAATCTCGGTCCTTCCCGCTGGTTCGACGGTGTCGCATTCCGCACAAGAGCCTTTTTTGTAAGCGTTCTCCTCGTGCCTTCGCTCCGGTGGATGGTGTTCTGCCGGCGATACGACATTAAGTTCTGGGTACGGCAATCCTTTCACATGCTACCTGTCCTTTCCTCTCCCCCGCCCTTGGGTTTAAACAGAATTCCGAACTTCTTTGGAGGAGATTTAAAACGACAGCTATTTACGGCGTTTATGATGCATATACGCGGGCTGATCGGCAAAACGAGCCCGGTGGCGTGGTGCATTCGCCTGCGCCTCGCGACCGGAGAAGACACGTAGGTGCGCTGGTTCGAGCCCCACCTTTGCACATTTGTATTTAAGGGGGTCCGTCTATGAAGCAATGCGAAAAGCAGTCCCGTGGACGTTAAATCTTGGCTGAGGCCCGAAATGTATTTTTTGTTAGATCGGCAATTTATAGTATTTTGAAATTGAAAAATTTAGCTTAAACCACCAAAGTCTTCCGGGTTATTTTGCTTAGAGGCGTTATTTATTATTTAGGCCACATTTAGTTAGCGCCAATCGGTGGCGGCGTTTACTGTCTGCATTTGGTTCAAAGAAGTGAAAAACACGAGGTCGATTTTTAAGGAGCCGAGAATGGAAAACTCAATCATATGTTCTAAAGTGGTGAACATGTTACGAAGTGCCTATGGTAATAAAACAGTGTCCACAAACACGCGTGGTATCGTCGATTTAGCAGCGGACGTGAAAATACTGTTCGGGAAGGTCTTTGATGCCAATAACAGAAGAAAACGTTAAAAAAGACGTGACATCATGCTTACTAATCGCCGAAGTACTATCAGGGATTCCTCCAATTATCTTTATAATTATATTTTTTATTATTCTTAGCGGCGGGCAACACAAACTGTTTTCAGACTATTTAAAAAATAGATTCACCTAAAATTGGGGCTAATTCTTATATTTAGCGGTTGCTACCAGCAACTTTTCTGAATCGTGCACTGAGCTTGTGTCTCTCTGTGCCGAAATGTGCCGTCGTAGCCTTGGACAAGTCGTATGTTAGACACATTCTCAAAGGTGCTCACATAAATCAATGTTGAAGTGATTTAAAGATTTTAAAACGGAAGTCGCCTATCAACTAGATTTTTGTCAGCACCTTGCAAACGTTTTTAAGCCTTGCATGCACATTCGTAACATCACGTGTCATTATTAGACGACTCTATTATATATATATATATATATATATATATATATATATATATATATACGAGTATATATTGTTTTTTAGATGTTTTGTAGTTCGTAAACTATTTATTCGCAGATCCATTCGACGAACCTGCTTGGAGAAGGATATTAAGATTATTGAAAAGGCTCAAAATATTTTGTTACTAGATCGGTTCGAGATGTGACAAACTCTCACTTATTAAGGTACTTTACGAACAGGTGGATTTGCAGTTACACCACCAATATTGTAACATTTACCTAGATCAGTTTTGTTTGATTATCGGGACAGTAGACTCCAAAGTGAACGTCTGCTCAGCAGAAGTTTAAAGCGCATACTGTAACGAGGTGCGGCATGTGCGTTGCCGAAATCGTAATTTGTTTTCTTAAAATAGTAACCATCATTTAAATAATGACTCCTCTGTACTGTATTGTATTGTCGTCGCTTGCCCACATTCTAGGACGACAGTTGCCACCGATCATCGAACGACAACCGATCCGAGTTAGTGTTGGTGTTGTGGTTGCGATTGTGCCGAGCCTATTACAAAGGAGCTACCACTAGAGCTGCAGCCGCAATAGCTGACCATCCAAGAATACCATGAAGGGGAAGCAGATGGTGTCGCAGCCTGACAGCAACGGCGAAGATGACACAGACACCTGCGCCATAGCGCCACAACGCTCCCACCGTCAACGCCGCCACCGTTAGCGTATAACGTATATAACGCAGATAGGCTTGAGGTGGCGCTTTGTTTAGTGACAGTGGCAACAGTACGCTGGTTGTTGTTGTTGTTGCTGCAGCTGTTGTTCTTGTTGTTGTTGTTGCTCTTGTTGTTGCTGCTGCTGTTGTTGTTGTAGCTTCAACGGTAGCAGCAATCTTAAAGGTAGATGAACAAGTGCCAGGGGAGATCTGGCTCGAGCGGACACAAGAGCTCGCGCTGCTTGTGAGTGTGTGAGATACGGAACGAGACAGTACCGGTGTACTCCTTACTAGTCGTAAGTGGGAGTGTACGCCGTGCTCTGGAGGTGGTGGTGGCGGGAAACGAGGGAAGCAGGTGTGGGGTGCATGTATATTTTTGCTCGTGGCCGCGTGTACATCAACTGCAGTGGCGGCAGCAGCAGCAGCTTTAACAGACACAGCTGGAGAAGGAGCACGAATTGGAGAAGATGAAGGAGGAGGAAGAAAGAGGAAGCTAAGGAGAAGCAGTAGCGGAACCGTGCCCCAGGGCACCAGACCTTCGCTAATAGCTGGCCGATCTATATAGAGACGCGATTGGAAGCAGCTCTCTTCGGTATCGTCGAGAGAAAGAGAAATGGGGGAGGCTGAAAGAGACACACAGAAGAGCGACAAAGCTCGGAATACTGTAAAGGGTGTATACGTAGCCAAAGAGCCACGGAAAGAGAGAGAGAGAGAGAAAAAGAGGGAAAAAGACAGGAAAAAACGTTGTCGTGAGCAGCTAGCTAGCTATTCAGGGCGCGACCACCAACGCAGCGGTTGATCCAGCCCGCCACAACAGATGCCAGGCCCTGTTGTCACCGCTGCACGGTTCGGCAATGACGGTTTTTTTTTTCTTTATGTACTTGATGACGCCGCTGTTCGGCGCCGTTGCCGCCGTTCGCGGCATCTCGAGAAGATGATAGGTACCTTCTTTCAACTCTTCCGATCGCGCAGCCGACGACGCGTAATGCCACCCACCCTGTCGCGGTGCGCAAACAAGAAAAAAACTTATACAGATATACACACTAGGCTTTAATGAGGTGCCACAGCTCCGCTATTGAAGAGAGAGACTGACATGCAGTTGATGGGGTGCAAAAATTCTTCTTCCCCGTTCGTCGTTTCCTGTTTAATTAGCTGCTGCCTCTACCGAATTGATCAAGTACCTTTAATTTGCAGAAATGAGTACACATTATAAACACGCGCATTATACATATGCTTATATGTAGACAAGTATAAACACAGCAACGAACGTGCCACGTAGGTAAGCAACGGCATAATATTAGACGCATAACAGTGTCAGCACTAACCCTAATATAAAAATCAGTCATTGGCAAGACTGACAAACTGACCGGAAGAGCAAATGGGTCCATCTGACGCCTACATCTACGGCATATGCACATAACTGCGCGCATTTATAAAATATATTCGTACTCACACGTCACATTTAAGTTCGAAAGGAGACTCTACCTCAAATATTCGAACGGCAGAGAGGTCGTTCCGGCACGTGGTTCTAATGCCGTATTACTTATGTACTGATTGGAGTTCTTCTTGAAGTACCACATCTTGACTTGAATATCTAAGGGGTCATCGGTGCCTCCGCAAAGACGCATGCGCGGGCAACTTTTCCCATCTGGAAATAACACTTGACTCTTCAGTAGGAATCAGTAGGAAAACCGACTTATTCCTCAAGTAGTTGTATAAAGGCATCCCAGAGATGTCCATCTGCAGAGAAGTCGTCGCGGGACACAGCTTTTAAGGCAGATGCTGATTTTGGCTTTCTAAGGGGAGACGTAGCTCCCATGGGCAGAGCACATTAATAAGAAAAGCCTAATAATAATTATTATATTAATCTTCACTATAATCATCGACAAGAACTTCTTAACCACATAATTTGTTTTACCCATGACCACTAATCCTGCTACTTGCTTGTAGAAACTTCAGACTGGCTAGAATTATACCTGAAATATCTAGAGTGGTCTTCGTTGAAATACGTGCTAAAACTGTAACTAACTACCAACTCGAAGCTGAACGAGGCTTCCAGGAAGAAGGCTCACCCTCAATATACCTATAAGACTCAAAGTGAAATCTACTACCATATGCAAGCTATCAAATGAGAACATTACAGAACTCAAACAGAATACACTGCATGGTGTGCTTGGCACGACGCTACCTTTAACTGGCGTTTTCGTAGTCGAACCGTGGACCAATGGAGCGTGGCTCAAGCGCAGAGAAAGCCGGCTGAAGGCAAGTAGCTTTAACGTGCACGCTTGGTCTGGCTCCATTTAAGCACTTTGGATAGGTCACCAGGTATAATCGCGATCAATCTCCGACGACACAGTTTAAGAATTATAGCAGACCTGCGCTTCCTTCAAAACCGGGATCGGACAGTATACTTATTCAGAGAATAACGCCAAGTGCATCAAACAGCTTAGAAACTCTGGGTGCTCCCGGGGTCCGTCTGTGAATAAGGTTACTGTCTCAATCTGACGTTTGCGCTACTTCTCTAAATCAGTTTTTCTGCAGAGTAGCTGAACAGAGACTTACCGCCGTCTGAGTGGCGTAACATGCTGAAAAGGGAAATAAATACTCTGCCATAGATAACAGCCTTTACTTTAAGACGATATCTCTGCAGCCGTAATGCAGCGAAGCTTATTTGTGAACTAGTAGGTTGGGTAGAATCTTTAATGGGTGGCCGACGTAAGGCAGAGTGAGCATTCAACTAAACTACTGTCTCTTCTTGTTTGTAAAAGCAATACCGCTTCTATTGTTGCCTGTATGGGGTGAAATAACCATTGTCTTCACTTTGTATGTTTTACGTTGCACGTAGGTTGCTGGCAATAATGTTAAAAACACTTTTTTTAAGCGGTCAGGGTTATTTCTAATAGGACATGGCCATATGCATTTTAAGCATTACAGGAGATCGTTTTCAGGCAGAATGTTTTCGTTGCTTCGTGTAAGGGTAGGGCTGGGTTTATAGCGGTGCTATGTAGTAAAAGCCCGTCAAGTTTTAGATCCTGCTACACAAATATTAATGCCTCATAACAAAGTGAGGATGAATGATACGCAAATATGATACACAAGTATACAATTAGAAGAATAAAATTGAGAATAGTAATTTATAACCACAATTTTAGCAAGTCACTGATCATAAATGACATTTATTTGCATTAGAGAGTCGCTGCTATACAATTGAAGTAGAAGAAAGAGGCTGCCTTCTAATTGGCACACTAACAAATGATGTGCGGCATGGCTGCTTTTAGTAATTAACCACGTCTGCGGCCCTACAAGCGTCCCAATGATTTAACGACTGAATGACTTTGACGTGACCAGGTCACTCAAGCTTGTCAGCGGTTCAACTTAATCCGGAACGAGCACTATTAACAGGCCACCCTCTGTATACACTTTCTCATCACGCTCAAAGACAACTCTATCGACAACACGGGTCGAACCGGCGACACCCCGATATATGACAACCATGAGGCGCACCTACATCACGCCGTCTTAAAGACCTCTTCTCCGCCCGCAGGGTGGAGGACAGGTTTTTTAATGCCATTACGATTGAAAAGAAAACCACATCCTCTTTTTGCATTCGTCACATCAGGTAAGAGCAATGAAATACGTTCTATATAAGCTGCTGTCTGCCGTTATAGCCTACGAGGTGAAATGCTCCCGGGAGGTTGTAAAAGCTTTCTATGAAATAGAAGTAGACGCGTGGCGATGATGCAGCGTGCGCTGTTCTCAACTGCACTCGGCGCGAAGCTTGCGCGAATAATGGGTCTATCATTCCTTCGCAATATTTTCCGGCCTCACTGCAGCTTTTGACACGGCCACATGGGCGGTAAGTCTGCAGAATTCATATTAGAAGTTTATGCACGTAGTTTTGCTGCATATCGGCAACGGCGAATTTGCCATCACAATCCGCACCCCAGCTTGCCCCGCAATGAATCCGCAAAAGGACCTCAACCTTTTGAGGTTTTTGTCAGTCCGTCGTCTAGAGTGATAGGTTGGCAGAATACTCTTCTAACAGACAAACGACGCGTTTGCCGTAGTGCAATAATTTTAGCCTACGATTATTTTCGACGATCTCCTCTTAAGTAAAATGATTATCTTATTGCAGGCGACTCGTTCTGCAACAACCTCATATGGATTCCTCCCGCCGTGTTTGATTTGCCTTTAGCATTGCCTTCGAATCAATCATGTATCAGGTGCCCGTGCACAGCTAACACGGAGCAGCCAAAAAACAATGCCAGTCTCCCAGCTTTGGAAGTGGGAGACTGGCATTGCAAAGAGGACATTTGCTTTCGCCAACGATCGTTCTGCAGTTCTACAAAGAGCGATAAAGTCTGATAAAGTGGTAGCCAGCGGCAGTTGGCGTTGAGGAGAAGAGAAAGAGGGCCTTGGAGAAGTGACGACGGAAGGCAGCCAGCGAGCCAGCCATATGAATTCTCCCTTAGATGGCCTCATCTTTTGTCTGGTCCTTGACCAGTACAACGGGCGTTGACGGCTGGTAGGGTCCGATCTCTCAGAGCACGAAAGGGAAACGAGCGCATCCACTCGCGCCGCCGAACCAACGACGGTAACAACGACAGGAATAGCGACGACTGGACTGAGAGGGTCTTCCTTTTCCTTCGTCCTCCTCCTCCTCCCGAAGCGAAGACAAATTTAGCCGTAGCCGTTTGGCGAGGGAAGAGTTCATCTGTCTCGAAGAGGGTGCGCTCTTTCCGGCAGCACCCCTTTCGACCCCACACCCCACCTCCTTCGCTCGTTTGTTCAACACTCCCTACACACCCGAGAAGCACAAGAGACTTCGAAATTCCTGCTTAGCTTCTAGCTAGGTATGTAGACAGACACGTAAGTAGGTAAATGCGGGCGGTCGATCGTCTATCACGACTACAGTCTTTAGTACTTACCGTAGAGTAACCATTATTACGATCACTAATACGCACAGGATCGGATTTTTTTTCCGTAAGGCTAAAAAATGCCCGTGTACGTTTTTTTTCATGTCATGGCTAATTTTTAATCCACTCCGGCATTTACCTTGTCTAAACTGGAAACCAGGCAAACCAATTTAAGAGTGGCCGGTCTGGGTCTCGAATACCGTCCTCCCGAATGCAAGGCAAAGGCTTTGCCACTAAGCCATCTTGCTCTATTCGACCGGAGTGGGAACCGCAATCCAGCGCCTCAGTTGCGAACAAATAAATACTTCACGCACGACTTACGATTAAAACATACAAACAAATCAAAGTTTGCCTCTGCAATTTTTCCACTACAACAACATCAGCTCTAAGATGTCTAGCAGAAAGCATTCAGAGCAGAAGCAGCAGCAAACGCTACACGAATGTTGCCGTTGGAGTCTAGGCAGACGACGCCTCGACCACCACCTCCGGCTCCTGGCGGGCTTCGAATGGCCGTGTTGTATATCTTCAGTTCACCGAAAGCCGGACATGTTGACGTATCTAGGGTTTCCACAACAATCCTAGTGGCAGCTGCATGGCCACCGACTCTCAGCGGTAGATGGTTTATCATCTATTCTCATAGGCATCGCTCAAAGAAAGTTCGATCAACAATGGGTATAGAACATCCGGACGTACCCCAGTAGATGACTAGCGTACTAATACCCTAGACCACGCCGCCACCAGGCAGACGACGCCTGGCGCCACCATACCGTATCGTGCTGCGTGAGTTGGCGCCAAACACTACTAGACATTTTGCGCGATTGCGAGACACATTGGCGAATAACGTGATATGATTGCGTTTACACTTGATTGCTGCTAGAATACGGCCAACATACAAGTCAATTGATGAATCATGATCTACTTTTTTCAACGGGATTGAACAGGCTTCTATGTTGCCGGTTGGAGGGCGCGGGGGGTATCGACAACCAAACGCCACGAAATTCAAATTACCCCTTCCGCCCGCCTCCCCAATGTTTTATGTTACGCTACTAAGAGCAATAGATCCATTCCAAATGATGGATACGGTCCAAATAGCTGCTACTCTATCTCTACTGCGGCTAGATTCTGCTGCGACCAGCAGCTGTTGCTGCGATTAACGGCCGGCGGTCGCCGTGTACTCGATTCGCACGCCGCGAGCTGTGGTTGACTCAGTGGCCAAGTAACAGATCATGGCCAACCGACGGCAACTCAATATGCTCACAATCAAATCGGTCACGCAAGGCCGCAAGCAGACGAGCAATGGCATTGCTATGGCTTATTAAGACCGCCACGGATGATCGTCCAAGACATTTGCTCGTCTCAGCCCGGCACACCTTATCGTCTCGGTCGTTGTCGACTGCGCTACGTTTGCCGTCGGTCACGGACGCGCTAGCTCCTTCTGTAGCGCTGTCGCCGCCTCCAGTAGAGCAGCGTTTGCAGCAGTAGCAGCAATAGAAGAAGCAGTAAAGTGGCGTGTAAGGAGCTCGGATCAATGCGTGCACCCCAATACATATTGCGCGAATTGCCATGGATGCCTACACTCCACTGAGCAGATTGAGTGCTCAACTGCTAAACTGACATCCTTCATTAGGTAGAGATCCTTCTTTTTCCCATATATATATATATATATATATATATATATATGTCACATAGGAGGTATAAATTATCGTATCTATGTGTTCTCCCGTAACTAGTGGCCAGCATTGCGGGCCGGAATCCTATAGAAAATTCCCGCAATAGTTGTGAAAAGACACGTGTTTGTTCCTGCTTGACCTGTTGGCGTTCTGTACGTATGGAGGTCTCTTCTAGCCACCAGAGGTCATGGGAGTGTGCTCGTTCAGCGTGACATTATTAGCCTAAGTAATCAACAGAACAGACACGCAGAACCAGTATAGTCATATCGAAAGTCAAAGTAGTGTATATATATATATATATATATATATATATTTATTTATATATACACTACTTTGACTTTCGATATGGCTATACTGGCCACGCTAAAACGACGGAAATTGATGTTACCTGTATAACAATTATGAATGCTACAAAGCACGCTCGTTAATTTTCACCATTAGTTCAAAAATGTAATAACAAGACTATTAAGCTAGGTACATTACACCACGGTAGGAAGCTGTTATGTATTATTCCTGTGGCCTCGCGATAGCAGAGATATTCACGGTCATACCCCGATTTTATATTGGCTGGAAGGGGAATGCTTCCCCACGTTTTTACTATGGCAAAGCAGTGGCGGAACATTATCGACTGTTGATCGAGTCATATTAGGGCTTGTTCATGATAGAACAAGCCCTAATATGACTGTGTTATTTCGTGTAGCTTAATAGTCTTGTTATTACATTTTTCCGTCGGAGAAATAGTTGACACTGCATTGTGAAATGGTTCTTATAGTTTTCAAGTACACCAATTCCAGTACACGGTTATTCTTCCCACAAGGCATTCTCTTCCGGTAAAGCTTCATTGGCCAATTACACGATCTGATAGCCTCAGTTAAATTTCTTTAGTGAGTCCTACACAGATCCCAAAATAAACCCAAAACGACATCCTGCCAACACGATGCTTGTATGATTTCCTCTAATTATTAGTTACACTTACATTATGCATGGTCCGTTGTTTTAAACCCACATTATGTATGATTTGTTGTCGTAATCTTTGGTAGGCAAGAAGAGGGAGACTGCTAGATTTTATCTTAACCCAAACTCGGCTTGATAACTGTCACGTTAAAGCCGTTCAAAAAGCGAATCCATGAAAGTCTATGTATTTATTATCAGCGCTGTTATGTATTAGCTCTACTACAACGTTGACTACCGACCGGCATCGGCCATGTATTATAATTGAGGCGTCACTTATAAATATGAAGCCTGGTCTCCAGCATTGCTTATTAAGGCGGCAAGATTTATTTTGATGAGCAGGCGGACTTGCCGTTATACTGCCAACTCTGCCAAATCAGTCAAAAGCATTCATTTGTTTGACAGCTTTAGCGACAGTTCGGGACTCGAAGACAAAGTTGACATATGTTCTATTGCTACTGTAGGGCATCTGAGCAGTTGTGTATACTGAACTGGTATGGGTTGTGTGCACACATGCGTTGTGTGTTCCTTGAGTAAGGGCAACTTTGTTCTTGTCTCGCGACGTACGAACCGGATGATATAGGCCATAAATGGCTCACCGACCAGCACAGCGCTCACTCATGCATGATATAAGCCGGCTTCCGGGGCACAGATTATACGTCGGACTAGTACGGTAGGAAGCTGTTATGTATTATTCCTGTGGCCTCGCGATAGCAGATTTATTCACGGATATACCCCGATCACATATTGGCTGGAACGGGAATGCTTCCCCATGTGAGCCGACGCATGTTGTTGTCGATAACAAGTGACCCAACAAGCAAGCCAGCCGAACTTACGTTTTGTTCACGTTGCCAGTACGGCCGTTTTGCCTACTGCACGCAGCCGAACGTTTTTACTCTGGCAAAGCGGTGGCGGAACATTATCGACTTGACGCGTTCAATGCTAGTACGTAGACCGCTGCTCCTATTCAAGTAACAGTCTCCTCAATAAAGAGACCCGTGTTCATTTATCAAAGATGACCATTCAATGCCGATTGCCCGTCTGTAGGACGGATTAACCAACAATTGAGGGAACAGGCTACTTGCAGGCATTTGTAGTTGTGTCTACCCTATTTACGGGCATTCACGTACACTTCAGAGGTTATGAGATAGTTTGAGTTGCGTTCTAGTTCTTCTTGCAGGTTCCACGATTAAGCTAGTAAAAGAGCGAAGTAACCCACTGGTCGTAACCCCGGGTCCAAACTAAATAAATCGTACGCCGCCTTTAGCTGTTGTTGGTTAGCCAATGAAACGAGACGAAAAACGAACAATATTTGCGCCGTGTTACAGGACAGGTATGATCAAAATAAGGTGACGGAGAGGGCACGTAATCAACAGGGCACAATAGCAGCGAGTTATACAAGTTGATGGATAGTGCAGCGTATCTGAGACATTCCCATGCACCGTCTTGATCTTGGAAGAGGCTGCATCTAACGAGGTAACTTTGTCCGATGGCATGGCATACTTTTATCCTGACTTCCGCGTCCTGGAGATCTCCAACCTGTCGGAATAATGCCTCGTTTCCCAAATGACGTCCCGTGACTGCCATCTTCAGTGAGTCAAGACCATCAGATAAACTCGCAGTCTCGCAGTAAAACCATTGTGCATTATAGAATTGTTTTCTAATGTCTGGTTACGTGCCACATAGAAGGTATAAATTATCATATCTATGTGTTCTCTCGTAACTAATGGCCAGCATTCCGGGCAAGAATCCTAAACGGAATTCTCGCAATGGTTGTGAAGATACACGTGTTTGTGCCTGCTTGGCCAATTGGCGTTCTGTACGTATGGAGGTCTACCAACAGAACAGAAACGCAGAACTATGGGCGACTGACTACTGTACATATATATATATATATATATATACAGACAGAAGTTAGTCGTCAATAAGCCTTGCGTTTCTATTCGGTTGCTAGTATTTAGATGAAAAACTTAACGCACGCGCTGAACAAGAAAACTGCAATAACTTATACATGTCACGTTGTAGCCCATCACAGGTATCAATTTAAATTACTTTAAATTGATACTTGTGATATATATATATATATATATATATATATATATATATATATATATATTGGTGTAAGGTCAGCAGCAAATCTGCGTCTGCCACTCTGTGTTTGGTTAGAGTGAGGAAAAGCCTGCAGTAAAGTAGAGAAGCTTGTGGAATGTCACATCTATATTGGTGCGTTACTACGAATCGTATTAACGATACTGACTGAGATCTCAGGTACCTTTGGTTATAGTGACAGCTGCAGATTTTTTAAGCTTATGAAAGGTTCTCTGATTGGTATGCCTGCAGCTTGGCAAATTGGAATACCGGAAAACCGTAATCAAACCAGTCAGTGTCGATGATTCTCTTTAAATAGACACTTGACAGCTCCTCGTAATGTACGTCAGAGTATAACTTACTGCTACAGGGACCTAGGCTTCAGGCATGATGACGTATCCGTTTTCAGAAAAGACGGCTTTTGTCCATTTAAATGTTACAACATACGATAAGTTAGACTCACATGAGGATTATTTTGTTTTTAGATTTGGCTATTTACAAATATTGCAAGGAGTCGATAGTAATTTAAACCTACTACAGTAACCATTGTGTTGGCAAAAAGTTGCAGCCGGAATGAAACTACTTTTGTTTTCCTCTATGCAAGAGTCAATTTAGGAAGACTAGTGTACTCATCACTGGCGGGATAATAGTATATATATATATATATATATATATATTGTTTAAAAATAAGGTTGAAATTTATAAAAGTAGTTATTCTGCCTTTTTCTCCTGACTTGTTATTAAAAATTTACGTTTGCGGAAGAACCAACACATGAACCGATCATTCTGGCGTGTTTGGCGGAAAATTCTGCATAATTTGAATGGCATCCGACGCAAGCTAGGCGAAAGACGAATAGCCGAATAGACGATGATACACCAGCTCACGTTCTAAGATTTGGTTAACGGGCATATGGGAAAGACTAACATTTCTGTATAAAAAAATATATATATATATAGTTGCAGACGGAAGATCAGCTATATCCGACTAAAACGAAGCGAGATGGAGGAGAGAGAAAAAGGTAACAGAAAGAACACAAGCCGCAAAAAGCATCGATGTTCGCTACGACCCCAAAAAGATTGCCCAAAAACCGAGACTAGGCCACCTCCACCTGGCTTCGAGCACATCCTCGCGCCCTGGAATGAATAACAACCGCTAGATCAATCTACGTCGCCTGATGCTGGCCTCTTCAAAAGCGGCCGCGCGTCGAATCGCGGTCCGCTGTTGCTTTTCTGTCCGGACGTGGTGGCGCATCGGGGGATGTAGGTAGGTGTCCAATGGTTGATGGATCACGCATGGGGCCAACGAAACTACTCCCCGCAACAGGAGATGGCTCCCCAATGGCGCCAATGCTCCACTTCAATCAAGAAGCGGCCAGCCAGGATTTCGGCGTACCGCGAACCCGCCCGTCCGTCCGCCGTGTTTTTCGCATAAATATATCGATAGGTACATAGAAAGATCGTAACTACCATTAAAAGGTAGGAGCATTTAGCGTTTCTGTTTTGTTCGTGCTTATATTTTTTGTAATGATTTTCCGTAAAGCTATTGCCCGTGTTCGTTTTTTTTCATATCATGGCTAACTTTTAATCCACTCTGGCGTTTACCTTGTCTAAATTAAAAACTATGCAAACCAATTTAAGAGTGGGCGGTCTGGGTCTCGAGACCAGTCCTCCCGATTGCAAGGCAGATGCTTTGCCACTAAGCCATCTTTCTCGGTATTTATATGGTAGACGTAATAAATGTGTTGTCTTTCAACTAGACGAATGTTGGCCTTGTACTTTGTTCAATCTTGTTGGTGCTATTGCAATTGCCTTCGATGTTATAGCAGACAGCAGTTTGGCTAATAACAAAGTACGTACGCAAGAACCTGTCTACTGGCATATATTCCTGCGCATTCGAGTACACACCGGTGTTTATTATTCAAACGTACATTTGTGTATGCTAGACTACATATATATGTATCAGCCAACATTAATAAGAATGTATTGCAGCAAGCGTGAGAATCATTGCGTTGTTTATGAGCGTTTGTTTACGTATATATACATACGTTGCTCCGTTTTTGTCAATAATGCCACTCCGCAGTAAAAGTTCCGGGTGTCTACTGTATTTGTCATAGGTCCAGCTTGGAACAATGCGATGGTGGGCTATCGCATTTTTATCTGATGTTATTAATACACTATCGTTTATGCTGCTGGTCGGCGCGCGGAAAGGACTAGTAGTTATGCTCAGGCCCCTGGTGATTACTTTTAACTCGAGTCTTCAATTATACTCACAGTAACGTTTCGTACCCTTTCATTTGAACGCCACAAATATATAATTTATCCAGCACGAATGTTAATAAAGAGCTGTATAAAGACTAGACGGTAAGAAGATAGTTGACAACTTTTTGTGGAGTATTCATGTATCGTTTAAACCGAGCCAAGCCATTGTTTAACCAAAGAAGTTCGGAAATCGGGAATGTCGAAAGCAAATTAGCTCTGGAATTCGGCTATATTGGAATAGATTTTCAGAGCTAGTCTCAATTTACCAAGGGGCCTGACTTCGCCGTCGTTCGCTTACGTTGGCCCTCGGCTAAAAATGCGGTTCTCAGGAAAAGGAAATCCGTTTTCAAGATAAAACATTTCGCTTCGTAGAGCCGTGCTGACTGTCCAGGCGCTTCCCGCCTGAACGAGTTTCTTTTGCTTTAGCCAGTTCATGTGCTGGCCTGGCTACAGCTAGCTGATCGCGTATCGGTACCGATAGACTCTGATCTCTAGTTTTGTTGCGCAGAACATGTGGGGTGCTGCTTGTGATTGCATAACTTATACTGATGACGATATAAAGATTGCCACATTTTAATTTAAAACAGCTTTCTTGGAAGACGATTGCAAAGTGCCGGTGAGACGCACCCCCCTACCTTAACTCTGTGAGAATGATGCGCCGGATTTGCCGGTAGTATCAATGTCAGCAGATCGCCGAACAAACGAACGCGTTGTTGGAATCATAAAGGCGGACGACCGTCCGTCTGCAGGAAATCGCAGGTATCGGAAATGAGTGTAACTAGGCTAGAAGCAGTAGCGGTAACGAGCTGCAGAATAATTTTAACAAAGTATGTGGCTCTACTTGTAACTACGTGTTTGAGAAAAATTAAGGAATCCCGCTTTACAAAAGCTGGAGCGCCTGACATTGCTGTTTATGTAGAATTGGATAGCGGGGCGTTTAGGTGTTACTGCAAGAGTTAGTGATTGTTAATATCTCTGCCAGAATAAGTGAAGCGCACTCGTTTGTGAAAGGCAAAATGTCCGGTGTGCACCCGTCCATCCCAGAAGCTGCCCTCCTAACTGCACCTAAATCATCAGAAGTAACTGAGGTGGCTCAAGTTATAACCCAAAATCGTATGAGCAATGTTATATCAGCAACTGAACACGTTATTTTAACGTTCATAGGGCAATCACTTCCCATCGGAAGTCCGCTTAAGTATAAAACAGCGTGGGGTTGTATACTGTGACCCAATACAGTGCTTTAGATGCTACGTTATGGATCGCTTTGCCACAGACTGCAAGATTCCCAAACCAGAGTGTTAAAAATATAGCTATCTGGGACGTTTTAGGAAGGATTGCAGGACTGAGGCCAGATGTTGTCTATGCAGCGGCGTGCATGAGGCTACGCTGAGTTCGTGCCCTGTTCAATTGAGAGTTAAGGATATGTTCTCTCCGAACGTCGTTAAGAGGCGTTCCAACTTTATCATTTTGCGCCTTCTTGGTATACGTTTAATTGTTTGATCACTTTTCGAAGCGCAGTTGATGTGCCTTAACAAGTCAAGATGTTTAAGAACGGTATCAATAATTAATGCATTGGTGTCTCGCCGTATGTGGATTATATCCACCGCTGAAATCTCAACCTTTGTCGCGCCTCAGGAATAATCTAGAGTATACACATTGGCAAACGAATGCTAGCCAGTATAATGATAGATACCAGAGAGTACAAGAGAAGACTGAAATTTGGTACTAGGTGGCACCTACTTATTGCAGTAGAAATGTCAATTCAGCCACAATCTACATATCGCGGGCGGCCTTGTCTAAGTTGCAATCTCAATTACGCTCGTCTGAACTTTACTCCTTATACTCTCAGTGTTAGCTGTGATCAACATGGAATCTTACGCTACCAGCATTCAAAGTGTTATACAGGTCGCGCTAGGCCTAAGCAAACAAGCCAAAAATACGCACCATGGTACAATGGGCAGAGCGCTTTTTGCAAACATAATCTGACTCAAGCATACAACCTCGCAAAAATCCATCCTGGATTACTGTCTCTTTATAGCAGTTTAAGCCGTGACTGTAAAATAATTGTAAATAACTTTAAAAAGGAATATGAAGGACAAAAACAATGCAAATTGCTCCTAAAAGCGTAACCACAATTTCATAAGTAAATAGGTGCGTTATGTATTAGATGCCCCTTTCCGTAAAATGCTTACCGGTGCCATAACTATATCAAGCATGGCCCTGTAGTGCTCTCAGTATAGGACAAGCGCGTCACTAAAACCCTGTCGCGGGGTTTTATCGATCGAATAAAAAAATCCGTCCGGGAAGGCCCCACGGCCCGATTTAGTAAAAAATGAACATCTTAGAAAAACGACGCTCCTTACGCCCTACTTCTCTACACTGTTTAACGAGGTGATGAACTCTTACTAACTACTTACGGAATGAGAGACCAGCCTCCTTAGCATTATCCCTAAAGGAAAAGGAAATTCGTTGCCCCATCATCTCACCCAAGTATTGCGAAGAAGAGAGCAATCTACAAACTTCTGTTGGCCATCCTAGCCTGTCGACTAAAATTTTATTTGATATTGACGGAAAGCTCTCTAAGCAACAACATGGCTTTAGAAGGGTCGAACTTCAGTTAGATTCAAAAACTATGGAGGTTGTCTCATACTCTTTCCACCTAGAAGTCTTGTTCTCGCCTCAAGGTTCAGAGCTCTCGAGGCACATTGATGAAATAATTCGGAATTGACTACAATGTTTTCAAAGTATCCGAGACCCTCATAAACTATTAATGGGGGCTGCCGTATTTCTGTTGAAGTTGGAGATCGCACCCACTTGTTCTTACGCTATCCAGGTGATATGGCCTTATATATTGAAGTTAAACTTTAGGGCGCTTGACCAAATCAAGGCCACTTTTATGAAGAAGGCGCTAAGAGTCCACCGCACTTGCCTCAACAGAATAGTCTATTTACTGGTTTCGTATTCATGGAGGACCTACAAAAGTACACACATAGTTCTGCCGAAAACAGTAGCTTTCAACGAACGCATGTCAGCATTGACCTGCTGTTCTATGAAACAGGCAATGATGTCCAGTTCGTGGAAGCGCTGCAATAATGAAAGCCGACACCTGATTGCACGATTTGCTATGCTTTATGGCTTTAACATAAAGATCCATCTGGATAATGAAATGAGAAATAGAGAAATTCCATAAAATCTCTTGTTGTGCTTCTGCAAACTCTGCAAGCGACAGTGTGATTTAAATTAGCTCAAACAATGCGATAGAGAAGTTTTGTAGAGTTGAATTTTAAAAACGTGATGAATATCTGTGAATATGTGTTTTCCTAATAACGGTTAATACAGCTAAGTATCCAGTCAAAATACTAATGCAAAAGGAATTAAGGGACATTTATAAATATTAAACTTATACGGTTATTTTTTTATAGTGTGGGGATTATGTGAGATTCTCTATATTGAGATGTATGGAGAAACCCAACTGGCGAATCAAACCATAAAATCTGACATATGACAAACAAAGGGCAGGACAAGTGTACTTAAGACAACACTGGTAACTTATAAAAGGAAAACGTCTACTTAATAATATATGCGTTGGGAATAAATGCAATGGGATAAGGAATACGGGAAATGGCAAACTATTTGTTAGTATTAGCTCTCTCTCTCCCTATATATATATTTCGTGCTATTAACTATGGAGACGAGACACTAATGCCTATCAGCGGTCGAACGGTAAGGTTTGTCGGTCAAGCAAAATGGAGGCAGCGACGGATCACAAGTGCAGAGATTATTCCGCACAAATATTGTCTCTCGCAGTGCGTAGAGACAATTTTGCATTTATAGTTTGATGGCGCGTTGAAGGGACCGGATGAGTAAAAAATCTACTGTTGTGAAAACTAATCAAATACGTTCGAGCCTCACAATGTGATTTCGAAACGCTGATAATAAATGGTATACAAATAGTGACACTAAAAGAATAATTCCTATCGCATATCGCATTTGTTTAATACATTCAAGATTTAAAAAAGTATTTAAAAATATTTTTCAGACCTCACAACTTCTGTAGATAATATTAATTTTATTATTGAGACAATGTTAAGGGCAACGTTTGTATCTTTCTTAATGTAGAAGGAACTCTGCTTCTATAACAGGCTCAACACATTCAAAACCTCTTGTTGACAGCAACAACAAAGTAACTAACATTTGGCAACTTTTCATATATGTGGCTTTCTTGCGGTAGTTACTGATGATATTTGCCTTTGTGACAGGAAAATGCAACATATGTTTAACCTGTAATATTGTCACACTTGTTATGCGTACGACAGATAAAAACTATTTTAGATTATTTCAGATAAAAACTAAAAGTTATTATAAACGTTCTAATCGTTCAATGCGTAGAATTAAGGTAGTGAAAGGGGACCAGCCCAAATAAGACCATTTGAGACAACGATTGTTTCACGCTTATATGAAGAGGCAATGTTGCTTCCATCGTTCGATGGCGCGAAATATTGAGCAGAACGGAGAAGTCAATAAGCTACTGCTTCTAAAACCGATAAAACACGTTTTAATCTCACAAATGTATTTCTGAAACACTAATAATTATTATTGCAAATGCAACCTCATCATCATGCATTTCAATGGCTAAACGTGAGCCGCCTAAGCTTGCTCGGCTAACTTGCGTGATCACAGTGTACAAAATACTTATTAGTAATATATTGTCGAATCAAATTGTTATTAGGCAGGCATAAACACACGGTAACGCGTTCACGTCTATTTAAACATTGAAAGAGCGTGGGTATCCCGTACTATATATATATATATATATATATATATATATATATATATATATATAGCAATGCTAGCAAATGCTTAAAAGAAAGCATTGCACCTTCCACGTATAATCTTTCATTCTGCAGAAAGGTGGTGGTAAAAAAATCCAGAAAGCATTACGACGAGAAGCTGCCGGCGAGGCCTGGACAAGTTATCTCGTTCAGAGATGGCTCGCTTCAAATATAGAATAGAATACTGCCAGAAGTGACATTTACTGTACAGTACTGAGTCCACAATTGTCCACAAAATCTTTATCGATGCATCAAGTGGTACATACTATATAGCCGGTAGACTAACAACTGATCTGGTCACAATTTCAGGGGCACCCTCATCGTTTGACCTACCAGGGCAGAAGTCGACGGTCTACGTTGGAGGCCTCGGCGGTTATGCCGGTCCTCTGTCTGCCGGAAGGCCACCCAGCTTCCGAGGCTGCATTGAGTCTCTCTACTACAATAACATCAACGTGTTTCACAGAGCTCTGGCCAACGACAAAAAATCAAGTACGTACACTTAGAGAAATCAGGCGTATATATATATATATATATATATATATATATATATATATATATGCAGATATTCAATTCCCTTCTGGATATGCAAAGAATCAATCTAGGAGGAGTGAAAAATAGAGACCGCTTTATTGCGCCGGAGACCCAACAGGCGACTAGAGTGGTGCAGGGCAACTTGGCCAGCCCGCTACTGTTCGTACTGATCGGAAAGCTTAGCAAGTGTCTTGCGTAAAGTTAAGGCTCTGTATGCCTTGAAAAGCGAATGACCTCGTTGTTCTTGCAAAATTCAGGAGAACACTGACTGACAATTTTATCTTGATGAGACGGCGGTCTTGCGTAGCCATCATACACTGACTGGCACATAATTAATATCGATAAAACCACCAACGTCAATGTTTTCACAACGACGGATCATACGCCTTTGCCAACTATATAACTAAGGCTGAGGTAGACGCAGTAGAACTGTTGAACTAATTTCCGTAACTTTGAAGTAACTCTAACACCTCGTATAGGTAAAGATAAACTTACTAAAGCGGTACCTACGACCCAAGAAACAACTCAATTATAGTAACTGTTTAAGCAATGCTATTCATAAGATTGTCAGTCGCGTATTTAATATATTTTATGTCGAGATATTTTTTTTTCTCTACTCTGATCAAGAAGACATCCAATGCCGAATAGCATGCATTCATTTAAATAATAATATTAATAAAGCAAATAAATAATCATAAAGGAAACTACTTAATCTTTGTCAAGTTAAGTTCACATGGAAAAGCAAAAACAAATCTTGCAATGCATCAGAGGCGCTTCGAGTCCTCGCTTAGCGACATGTAGGGAAGTGTGAATCTTCTTTAGAGAGGAAATCTGCTAGTTTAACAGCGTTCACACATACTTTAATGAGAGGTAATGTAAAAGACTCAGCAAGTTCTCGAGTATCAAATTAATTGCATTCTCCTTTATATATATTTATAGCGCAAATAAAAAATGTGCTTTATTTGCGCTGCTGAAGATGACAGATGCAGCAAACAGAAATCTCTATGAGCCTTAGTGAGAAAAATGTGCTCTTGCACTGTGGATCTTACAATAACCCTTTGTGCTTAGGGCAAGAAGTCTCAAATATAGGCGTTGTCCTACAGACCACACGTAATAGTAATTGCCTTAAATGTTTTTCCTCACGCCAATGACCTGTTACAGCTTTCACCCTTTTAGCCAGAGTATGGATGAATGTTGCTGTGCCACAGCTCGATAGACCCGAGAGACTCCAACCATGCTGCTACGAAATTGTACCTATTCTCTAGAGTCGACCGAAAGAAACACTCTTCTCCATTCATGTGTTTCTTGTCTGACACTTAGAACTTCTTCGAGTGTGTCTATCTTGACTGGTCTTATCGTAGAGCTTAAGTTCGACACGGAACTTCATAGTCGGCGATGATCGCTCAACGTCGCTAAATCTTGGGGGCCAAGACTGTACCTCCAGATACTGAGGGCCGCCTGTGGATGCATGGTTGCCAAACGGGGATGAACCGTTTCTAGTCAAACACTGTCTGCTAAGAGATATCTTGTTAAGCTGAGAATGTTTAAGGAATTTTCTTCTATTATTATTATTATTATTATTAGGACGGCTACTTGTACTACTATTCCTGCTAAACCATAAATATCACAACTGGGCCGCGCATGATCTAAACGGGTACCATGTGCCAAGCGAGGAATATAACAATCAATCATTTAGTGGCATGGTCATTCCCTTGCCATCACACTGCAAGTGCGTGACAAGGGATGCGACAATGTTTTTCACTGTGGCTCCCTTCTTTCTCTTAGTCGGAGCTCTGTCAAGATTAGTCAGGGTCAGAGCATGCATAAGGGGGAAGAAGCCTAAATACGTAGATCTCATGAAAACAACGATCATTTCGTGTCAACCGCTATAGAAAGGGGCCTATCAGTGGCATCGTTTTTGGGAACTCTGTGTGCAAATAAGCTGATTTGTTCTTCCTCTGCCAGCCCTGAGCAACCTGCACGCGTATGCAAGCACGAACAAAAGATAGGCACGTTCTTAGGACTAACGATGAGATGAAAGCCTGAAACCAGCTCGTCTATTAGTGAGCCCGAGATCAGTATCAACGGCCTAAATCCGTGTCCACACTGTCTTATTCCATAGCAGCTCTACTAATAGTGGTGGGAGAATGGCCGACGAAAACGCTCAGCGCCTTGTTTCAGCGAGCGACGTTAACAGCAAATCGGTTGTAATCGCAATCATGCAGAAACAATTACCAATGGGTAGCGGACGTTGTAACTGTCCTGCACGCACAGGCAGGAGGGCAAATTTTGTTGTTGTTGTTGTCGATAAGGTACCGCCCTTAGCGACAGAGCGATATATATATATATATATATATATATATAAACCGAGCAATATGGCTTAGTGGCAAAGCATTTGCCTTGCATTCGGGAGGACTGAGTTCGAGACCCAGACCGGCCACTCTTAAATTGGTTTGCATGGTTTCCAATTTAGACAAGGTAAATGCCGGAGTGGATTAAAATTAGCCATGACATGAAAAAAACCGCACACGGGCAATAGCCTTACGGAAAAATATTATATATATATATATATATATATATATATATATATATTTGATTGTAAGGTCAGTCCTGGCAATGCTTTCTATGTGCTCATATGTATGAGCAGTATCAGCGTGATCATGGCAAGCCATAATAAGCGTAGGCGTTGCCAAAACTTCATCGAACGCATGCAACGTACGTATTTCGATGGATTGTAGTTCGGCTGAAACTCAAATGCATTCGATCCTGTCGTGGCCGCATTCGGCCGCCTCCACCAGCGATGGACGCCAAAGAAAACACTGAAGACGATGATGAGAGAAGAACGAACACAGTGATTCGTCTCGTCGTTTCGCCGCTTCTCGGTGGGCGATACGAAGGCGAACGCACTGCGACCATGAACCGCGACGGCATGAACTAGATAAACGACCTAGTGTCTCCTCATAACGTCATGAAACCTCGATTTTGTCTTGCCATGCCCCTCTCGCGTTCTTCATATTTTTGTGTTCCCGGCTGTCTTGTTTGTTTGTCTGTCGTTTCCTCCGTCCTCCGGCGTCCTTCAGCGTCGCTCGGTATCTCGATGTCCGATGAGGCGCGACAACGCATGGCCGGCAGCGGAGAGTGCCAGAGAGCACTTCGCCATTTTTTTTCTTCTAGAGAACACTTCGCCAAAGCCCCTCCTCCAGCAGACCAATCATAACAATCGTACGTGACGCAACAATTGAAATGTGAGACGAACGCGGTGAATCCATTTTGCTTTGCGGATGAAACATGGCACCCTTCGTGGGTATATGCATGTGTACGTACATATAAATATATATATATATATATGCATATATATATGTATATATATAAAGCGTGCATGCACACCGAGTCTGAAATTCGATGCGTGGCGCGGTGTGCGTTAACGAAATTGCTCTTTCGCCTAACAGGTCGTCTTTGACATTGGACAATTTTCTCATCACCGGAAGATAGACAGGGAAGACGACATGCCCAAATGACTGCCAGTCGCTGTGGAACGCTCTAAGATGAGTTATATGAGACATATGAAATTCAACCACCGACCAACACATTTTGGTGTGGAAGCTTACGTGTAAAACGGCAACCTATTTGCGATTTTGTTGGCGTTCGCAGAAGTCCCTATGCCATGCCTACGACGCTAAATAGCTTGGCAACAAAGAAGCTCAACAAAATTCTGGCGACCTCCTGGTCGCCTTGGAGAGCCGGTGCTGGTGAGAAGAATTGTCTAATATCTCACATAGCTTGTTTCAGAACGTTGTTGTTACGGTTACCGGTACGCTTGCATCCGGGGATACTCGTGACGTTTTTCTGCGTGTATTTAGCGTCTAAAGTACGCATTTGAAAGGGACTCCTAATTAAGTGAGATATGTAGGCACGGGAAAGGAAGTCTTTTCAAGTCAGCTTAATGGGTGAAGGAGGATATGAAGCTTCACCACCAAGTCGTTATAAATAATTAAATGCACCAGGAGCGTCACAATTGAAATTTTTTAAGCTTCACCACCTGCATACATGTAGTATATGCAACTGAAAGACATCTGACCGCCATGAATGCACCTATGCTCAATCGCGCAGGTTTCTCCGCATTCTTCATGGCTTAGGCTAACTAGTTATAAATGAATCGTGCCGATCTTCTCATGGCCCAATGAAGGGCCCAAAACACCATATACTTAATGCAATTCAGGGTGCCCAGTAGTAATACTAATAATAACGATCTATACGTAGAGTAGCAAAGTGATACTACATACAATAGCTTCACCTATTGACTTTCTCGGCACGTGCGCGTGTGCACAGGTGCGTTTAGTTATTGCACGCTTGCCTAACCTTCTTTAGACGACTTAATGAAGGCAGAACCTGCAGTGCGAAAGTTTGCTGAATAATAGTTTCCTGCCAAGCGTTTGTCTACGTATTATTCTACCTGGCCCACTGCTCGCCATTGTAACTGTGCAAGCGCACCCGTGGTCATGCTTGTATAGATACGTTGGAGTAGTTTCTTTCATTATTTTTCTCTTTCGCAGAGAAAAGAGGAGGCAACGAAATAATCAGATTATATATATATATATATATATATATATATATATATATATATATATATATATATATATATAATATTAAAAGTTGCACCGTTTACGATTTATCCGAGTGAAGATACCTAATGTGCCCTATGCGTTGCTTGACTTATTTTTGAGCTGTGGTGAAAACCAAACAAATATGCTTTTATATATGTTAGATGCTACAGCTGTTACTGCTCGTGATGATGTAGTAGTTGCTCCTGATGTTGTTGTTGTTGTTGTTGTTGTTGCTGCTGTGCTGTTGCTGTTGTTGTTGCTGCTGCTGCTGTTGCTGCTGAGGTTCTTACTGTTATTGTTGTTCGGCCTTCGATCAGCCAAAGAATCTCGAATGCACTTGTCCGGCATTCGCGAGCAGTAGCCGCATTGGGAGCGGCCACGCAGCGGCGGTAGCAAAACCGGCAATCTCCGCCGGCGACAAATCCCCGCTTACGAGCTCGGCGCGTACGTACCACGGTATGCCAAACCACCGTCAAAGTCGCTTGTGCTGCTCGCCGCTGAGTCGTTCCTTGTTCCTCGCCTCGTTGTTCTCCTCGTGGTGGACGTCGCGCTAGGCCTGCCTGCGAAGATGTCGCGTAGATTGAAGGTGGAGAGTGATGCTCGTCGCTAACGACATTTTCTTGTTTCTCTTAGTGTTGCTTTGCTTTATCCTCTGGGTCTCTGCTCTCACCAGACCACGTCGTGTCCACCAGCGCGCTGGTGGCGTTATTCAAAAGCCAAGCCGCTTTTGTTTTTTGCTGGATTGGAATATAGCAAACCACAACCGAAAAGCAAGCAATCACGACAACAAGCGGCGGCAGCAGCAGCAGCAGCAACAACAACAAGCGGCGGCAACAACAATAATAGAAACAACCGCAACAACAACAACAAAAACGACGACGACGACGACAACAACAACAATGAGGAGCACGGGAACGGCGACTTTGCAAAAGGCCACTAGAAGAGGATGAAGACTTATTGTGCTCAACATAAAAACTACCACCATTTGATCATCATCATCATCATTATTGTTGTTATCAACAGCAGCAGCAGCAGCAGCAGGAAAAGCTACTGGCAGTAGGTAGCAGCATGGTAAGCACAAAAAGATAACCAGGAGACAGGCCAGGAAGCCGCACTCCAACATGGCTAACCTTAGGCCATTATTAGACGTGCGTACGCCGAAATATATCATCATCATCATCATATCGCGTACCCGTACCGCTGGGATGTGCCGCTAACGATCTATTGCTGTCCTGCTATCATAGGCTGTCTGTCTCCAACTGCTGCGCACTTAGACCTGCATCTGTCGTATTTGCGCACGCGCCTGAGAACGACAAGGAGAAAGCCATTTTACGTTCGGTCGTCAAATCTAACACAAATTCTCCAAAACCACTACCACTACTCTTCTCTCGTTCCCCCCTTCTATCACCAGGTTCTGCATATACAGAGTACCTATGCTCATGATCGTGAAGGCAGCACCGCTGCCTACTGTGTTGTACATCAAGTACCAAATAACCTTCTGTCGAGTCCGGTAGCGTAGTGCATTCGCGTGCGCCTTGCGACCGGAAGCGACACATACATAGGTGCGCGGGTTCGATCTCCACCACCGTTGCACATTTGTATCAGGTGCGGGCCGTGTCTCATATAAAGCAATGCAAAAGCAGGTTTCGCGACTTTAAAAGCTGTCTACGAGTCGGTCCGAAAACGTTGCTATATATGTGATCTTCTAGCACTCACACATCGATTACAGGCGGCTTTAATCCGTTGGAACGATACGCGGCTACTGTGTCTGTACCAAAACGAAATGCAACCGACGTGCCAAACACACATTGTATAATATCATGTGAGATGCTGCTCCAAAACGACATTTCACCACCATTGACAGCCATTGATCGTTGTCTCGGGAACGGGTTGTCTCAGTGGCTTACGTTCTACTACGTGTACGAACTCAACTCTTTGCAAGTAGAACCAAGTTATGATGGCGTCTGTGTGTATGTGTAGGTGTGTGTATGTCACGAATAAGCTTTGCATGACGTGCAAGCCGCGCTTCTGCCCGCCGCTTTTCCACCTCCACGCCAGAGACCGTGACTAAAAGGCCGGTTGGAAAAAGCTGGAAGGAAGCTGGAACGGGAGCAGAACAAGCGCGTGTAGCAGCAGAAGCCAATGAATGAACCGAACCGCTGTTCTTCGGCTGCTGTAAATTATGCTATTGTCTCACTAACCCCCAGGAGGGTATGATCAATACCGTTGTTACTGGCCCGCCCGTCCGCCTGACGCTGGCCCGGCGGCCGGCACCGCCACTGCCTGGTTTAACGGCTGCGTCGCCTGTTTCCTCGCCGTACGCCTATGGCCAATGATAGACTGAGAGGCACAAAGAGGGCAAAGGAGCGCGCAGAACAGATAGCGAGAGTTACCATTATCTACTGAGGAAAGCGAACGGCTCACTCAACGTGTTGTTGTTGTTGCTGCTGGTATTGTTGTTGATTTTTATGTGTTGTTGTTCTTGTCATTACCACTGCTATTGTAGTTGCTGTTGTTGTTGTTGTTGCTGCTGCTGATATTGTTGTTGTTGTTATTGCTATTGTTGCTGTTTTCATTTTTGTTGTTGTTGTTCTTATTGCTGCTGGTATTGTTGTTGGTATCTTATTTGTTCTTGTTCTTGTCATTACCGCTTCTATTGCGGTTGTTGTTGTTGTTGTTGTTGTTGCTACCGCTGCTATTGCGGTTGTTGTTGTTTTTTGTTGTTGTTGTTGTTGTTGCTGCCGTCGGCGCGCCTTCCTCCCGTCATACGCTCGCCATGTATAATCGCAAAGGCGGCTGCACACCGCTTTAATTCATATGCCGATCTCATTACGGAGGCCTCCGTTGTTGTTATTGCTGAGCTATTGTTGTTGTTGTTGCTCCTGCCGCCGCCTGCGCGCTTTCCTCACACCATAGACTTGCCATATATTAATCGCACTGGCGGCTGTGCAAAGCTTTCATTCGTAGGCCGATCACATTACGGGGGCCTTCGTTGTAGTTGTTGTTATTATTAAGCCTGCTATTGTTGTCGCTTGACGTTGTTAAACACAACGTTGTTGTTGTTGTTGCTGTTGTTGTTGTTTTTATTGTCAGTCAATTTTCGACAGTTGTTGTACGTCGCTACTGTTGATTTTCTTGTTTTTATCTCGTCGTTGTTGTCGTTACTGTTGCTGCTAATGTTGGTATTCCTGTTGTGTTTGGCATTTAATTTGTAGAGGCTGTACTTCAGACTCTCGTTGCTGCAATGCTGTTAAACTTCTCATTATTCAACGTGCGGCTACTTATCGTCGCATTTGTCGCTGTTGTGGCAAGCTTTAAACACAAAGCTTCAACATCGATTACCTCCTTAACATTTATTTATTTGTTTCGTCGTTGCTTTTACAGTACAAACGTACGCTCGATTTGACCTGATGAATTCTTTTTAGTCGCTACTATGCTGTCAATTTACACATGCGATACGAAATTTAAAATATTGACACATGTTTTTTTTTAACAGTCACGCCGAAACATGGCCGTACATCATTCTTAACCAGTATTCGTTACGTGCGCGTAGGTTTAGGTCAAACAAACATTCGACACAACTTTTGTGACTACCAACAGGTTCCAAAAATGTCCATTTGTACAGACTGATGTTGTTTAGACTAGCTACATTACTTTGGACAGTAAATATATATATATATATATATATATATATATATATATATATACGAGGTGTGTTCAAAAAGTATCGCGACTTTTGAATTTTCGCGGGTTACGTATATTCGAATTTCGATTTTTTGTGGCGTTATGTTGGTACTCATGTCTCTCACTTATGCCGACAAGCTCGGCCATTTTGAATGTTCACTTAATTGTTGACAGCTGCTTTGCTTGCACGTGTTTTGGATCGTCATCGATTTTTACCTATTCAAAAAAATGGATCAAAGAACCTGTATCAAATTTTGTGTGAAAAACGAAATTAAGTGCGCAGATGCATTCCGAATGTTGACTGTGGCATACGGAGAAGCTACCTTGGACCGAAGCAACGTTTATCGGTAGTACAAAATGTTCTCAGAAGGCCGAGAAGATGTGAACGACGAAGAGCGTGCCGGACGCCCGAGCACTTCAACAACAGACGAAAAAATTAATGAAGTGGAGAAAATGGTATTGGCCAATCGTCGAATCACCGTTAGAGAAGTTGCTGAGGACCTAAACATATCGATTGGCTCGTGCCATTCGATTTTTATCAATGATTTGGGCATGAGACGGGTCGCCGCGAAATTCGTACCAAAATTGCTCAATTGCGACCAAAAACAGCATCGCATGAACATTGCTAATGAGATGTTGGACTCTGTCCGCGACGACCCAAATTTGCTCCAGAGGGTCATAACTGGTGACGAATCGTGGGTTTATGGTTATGACGTGGAAACCAAAGCTCAATCATCTCAATGGAAGCTGCCGCACGAACCAAGACCGAAAAAAGCGCGCCAAGTTCGGTCGAATGTGAAAGTTTTGCTGACAGTTTTCTTCGATTGCAGGGGCGTGGTGCATCATGAATTTTTGCCACAGGGTAGAACGGTCAATAAGGAATATTACCTGCAAGTTATGCGCAATTTGCGCGAAGCAATCCGCCAGAAACGCCCGGATTTGTAGAAGAACAAAAATTGGCTTTTGCACCACGATAACGCCCCTGCTCACACATCGTTGCTTGTGCGCGAGTTTTTGGCCAAAAACAACACACTAATGATGCCGCAGCCACCGTATTCCCCAGATCTGGCCCCCTGTGACTTTTCTTGTTCCCTAAACTGAAGAGGCCCATGAAAGGACGACGTTACGCTACGCTTGACGAGATAAAGACGGCATCGAAGGAGGAGCTGAACAAGATAAAAAAAATGGTTTTTTGAAGTGCTTCGAAGATTGGAAAAACCGTTGGCACAAGTGTATAATATCTCATGGGGATTACTTTGAAGGGGACAAAATAGATATTCATGAATAAATGAATAATTTTTGAAAAAACACAACAGTCGCGATACTTTTTGAACACACCTCAGTATATATATATATATATATATATATATATACAAATATATATATATTTTTTTATTATTGTGTTAGCATACACAGAAGACCGATTTAATAACCCACCTGCCATCGAAGCTCGGAAAATGTTTCTGCTCCGTCTTAACACATAATTAAATAAACATTCACGCACACACACCAAAAACACCGCTAACTTAAGCTTGCTTCGTGAACATCTGGCCGAAAAACGTAATGACGTTAATTAACACACACATTGTGTCGAATGTTGTCTTGTGTCCTGTTTCGTTCCCCGTAGGCGGCGTCCTGTACGAGGTGGAATTCGACCACCGGTGCCCGGAGCTGTTCGAGGCGACCAACTCGGACGCTATCTCGTTTACGGATAGCCAACAGTCGTTCATCGCTTTGCCCACAATACCTGGTAAGTACATGTTGTAGTCGTAGTCGAAGTGATCGTCGTCGTCGATTGCGGCGCTATTAGGGCCCCGCTTCAGGTTTTGCTTCCTTTTCAGCTCGCACAGCATCGGACTGAGTCGCAAGTTGGCTGTGGGTATCTTTCTTGTCACGTTGTCTCGACTCACCGTTGCCATCATGCCTTGTCACCATGCCGCTCAAGGCAGCATGTATGAATCGGACAAGCCTCAATCCGAACTCGAATCCAGGTTTGTGAGTATTATTATTATTATTATTATTATTATTATTATTATTATTATTATTATTATTATTATTATTAGTATTACTTGTATCGTAGTATGTGTTAACGTAGTATGAACGTTTAAGCCACGTTCATGATGCTCTGCTCATTTCCTCAATTCATGATGCGTATGATAGAAGCCACGTTCCCCCTACAGACGGCCAAAGACATCATCTGTCTCAGCAACATGGCCTCGCGTCGATCACCCGTAATATCTTCTATACGC